>CM076578.1:674148367-674748367 GCA_034641835.2 Pinus albicaulis
TGGTTGTAGAAATGGTTTCCCTCAGATAGAGATTGGCCGAATTACAAGTGAAATGGGACACTCATGTCTACGTGACTCCAACTTCCAATACAATAGGTGCTACTCCAACACAGTTAACCAAGGCTCTGTCAGACCTACATGTCTAAGAAAAGCAAGCCCATACAACATAGTAGAGAGTTCAGGAGTTGGTAGCTAGGTTGGAACAAAATGATAAGGTAATAGTAGCCCTCCAAGAAGAGGTGGATGGAGTGAAGAGAGAGAAGCTACATCAGGAAAAGGTCATCAAGGATCTAAAAAATCAGATGAAAGGAAACACAACCTTCCTGGAAGCGAGGCGCCTCATCTAGACTGACATCATATCAGAGGTAAGGAAATGGTGGAAGTATATTATGTTAATGGATGATAAGAAGATTGTTGTCTGATTATTCAAAGGGAAGTTGCAGGAAGGAAAAGCGGAAGTTGAGGAAAAGGTGGTCATGGCCAAGAAGTATATCACTTACCTAAATGGTTTGGACTCTGAATAGTTGGCTGTACAAGGGATTGAAGGCTGTTTTAGGGGAGTGATGGAAATCAGAAGGGTAATTAAGGAAGAGACCGCGTGTCTAAATGCATTGAGTGGTTTGGAGCAGGTTGCCAAGGGAGTGGGGAAGTTTGACCAAGAGTGGGATGAGCTGGTGAAAGTAGGCCTCCCATCATGTTGGGATCCTGCGACTGCCCTGATTTCAGGTCTAACTGATTATGAAGAGAAGCTGATAGTGGTTATGAATTAGACAAATATTCCCTATGAGAAAACCACTCGTCTGAAAGCTGAAACTATAATTGCTGCCCTAGGCAAGGAGATTTCCATTCTCTATTAGATTAAACAGCAGTTGGATGTCCACGTGGATTACTTGGAATTGACTAATATAAAGGCCTTAGTGGATATTTTTGCCACTATTACCCCGCCAGGGGTGACCATATGGCAGAAATGCAGCGAGTATGTAAATGTACCAGTTGCCACACTGTGCCTCCAGTCCCCGCCTCCTCAGAAGCATAAAGCTGGTTTGTCCATGTCATCGTTGCTTCCAACTCAGCCGACAGCTACTACACCCTGTGTCTCTAAAAAATGATGCTCATGATCTGGCCCTAGTGGCCTTTTTACTTGTTATTTTTACTTTGTAATATCGGGTGAAATATTCATTTCACCCTATGCATTTTTATTTTCTATTTAAGTTGTTTTATTTTCGGTTGGCGCCTTTGTTAAGGCCACTATAGAGATGATGAGAGGCACTTTTCCTCATCATCAATTTTTATTTTGATAGAGACAAGAAATAGAAAAGATATTTCTATGAACAAATGTTGGTCTAAAATATATTTTGCTAACGGTCAGTAGGGGATTATAAAGAAACAACCTGAGTTTATGCAAGGGTTCCTGATTTTCCAGAACAGAGACTTTTAGTCGTGAATGCTCCTTTTTGTAAAGTTTTTAAGGTCTTCTCATAGTGTATATTGAAGAATCCCGTTGGGAAATCAAAGTGTATTATTCTGTTATGAGATGGATTCCTGGCGAGATCAGTCACAGATTGTATTCTCTCAGTTATACTCTAATACAAACATTTTTTAACATTTTATCACTCTCTTTATATTACAAGCTATCGGAATGCGAACGCTTGATTAACTGGGTGTGAATTTATCTATTAAAGGATACTCATGTCTATTGGTCTATGGCATTTTAAATATGGCTCAAAGCTTTGATATTATGTTCATATTTTACATCTCATTTACTTGGTTTTCTTCTGATATTAGCTAGAGATATATTATTATATGATAATAAGCCTATATGTAGTTAATACTCTCTTCATTTGCTGCCGTTGTCACCGCACTTCTTATTTTGATAACTGTGTACTGCGTTTCATGTTTGGCCCTTCTCACATCTTTTTAAATCCAGATTCATCTCCTATAATGTTCTTATAGACCCTTATTGTGTTACTATTGGGCATTATTGCTGGTTTATCTCTGTTCCTGATATCTCGGTCCCACCTTATGAAGTTTTAAAAATCGTTTCTAAACAAGACGATTTATATCCCTGACCATGGAAAGTTTTTCTAAATCCTTTTGGCTCTAAGATTTCCTCGGCACTGGTCCTTCACAACTTAGGGCTGTCTCTAGGAGCTATAACACGTACAGTGACAATTTAGATGCCATACAAATATTACGCATGCGGGCACCAAATTCAACCTATTGTCAAAGAAAAAATGCCCCTAAGGGCGTCAACAATCATTGTCATCAACCAAATCAACATATCACTACCATATCAGTGACATAGATAGAAACTTTATCTGTCAGATAGAATTTTTAACTAGCAAAAGCATCACGAGCATGGGACATGCCTGCCTTGTAGAAAAAAATTATTTATTGTATACTATCTCTTGCAGGTTTGCAACAGAACATGGTCCCTATTTTACCCACTGTAAGGGGTCTCCAACCTTGGGATGTATGCAAGTCTCTCTCTCTCTCTCAACAAAGGTTACATGGAACATTAAATATAATGTATTTCGGCTATATAGTTCTTCCTAGACCTCACACATTAGGGGGTAACTGTTATCACTGGAAAATCGGACAAGCAAAAATACATCTTAAAATGTCAAGCAGAAGGATTTACAGGGCTGAGAAACATTAGAGAATCTGGAAAAATAAAAAATTTCTAAGGTCAAGAGGAAAAATATCAAATTGTGCACCGAAGACACATGAAAATGTGCTCCACGTGCATTTTTATTAGATAGGTGTGCTGGACTGCATGACCCTCCCTTAATAAGTCACGCGGTCCTGAGCATGGTAGAAGTTTCCATCCAGGACTGCTTGACACACTTTAGGAGAATATTCTCCACTTGAGGCTGCCTAAGGACAACCTCCTAGAGCCACCTTGAGACCTCAAGTGAGCACACAAAGGAATCAATCCCCACTCTTGGGTCACAATCCACAAGTGTACCAAGAGAGGGAAGAAGGTTTTGAATTTGCCTATAAATTGCCACCATGAGAAGAAAAAAACAAGAACACATTGCTATGCTGGCCAAATTTCCCATGAGAAAACCAGTAGTGTGTGATCCGGAGCAACAATAGAGTTAGAGGATTCAGTTGTTGGCCACCCAATAACTCAAATCCCTTAGGAGAAGGGAGAGGCCTTGCAGAAAAAACTCAAGGGTAAATCCCTCCTTGCATTGGGTATTAGAGCTCCATAGATATAATGATCCTCTACAAGTGACGGTAATGTTATACCAATTATTTACTAATAGCGGCTAATAAGAGGGGATTAATTCTCTGTTCGGATTATTGGCTCGTTTGAATCATTTGAGTTTGTGTTTATGTTTTATTGTATTTTTGTTTCTTCTTCTTATTTGTAGCATACTGTGTTCCATAAACTACTTTGTTTTACATGTTAGTATGTTTCCACTGACCAGCTAACAATTATTTCTAACAATTATTGCAAACATTCCTACAAAGCACCAATGTTTTAGTACACTCGTGCACTAAACACACCATAACAATGACACCTTGATGCAAGATCTACAAGCAGATATTGCATAGTGGAATTCTTCCTAGTTGAGAGGGAGTGTTAATTTTTTAAACTAGAGTCAAATTCCACAATGGAGAGATCATATGACTAAAATAATAGCTTAATTATATTTCTCTTTTCAAGAGGATCAAAATCATTCTATAGATTTTCCCAATCGGTTAAGAATAAAATAAGTTATTATTTATTTTAGTATTTTATGAGTAGGCCTAATTGCATGTTGATTGAGACAAACCCCCTAGCTGTCCCTCACAAAGTTATAAGTAGAAGCGACCACAAGTTAATTTGAACACATTCGTTCATGAGATATTATTCATATTTCTTTGGTTATTGGTCATATTTTCTATTTCTAGCTCACACAGGTATGTCGCAAGTGGCTCAGATAGTTGATCAGGATCATAGACAGAGGCACAATTTTGATAAGAGTAGTTTGGGCCAGGGCTGCGAGCAGGTAAACTTGAGGTAGTGGTTCTGCTGGGCAAAAGTCATGGGATAGGCATGTTGAGGTCATGGTTGAGTTAGTAAAGCCACTAGCAGGAAGGCTTCAGGCTGCAGCCAAGGTTCCAAGGTCTTCAGACCCTTAGCCATGAGCACATAACTCCATGGTAGCAGCTCAGAGTTTTTAAAGCCATGAGAAAGGCATGGTAATGTCGCAACCCTAAGAGTTATTGGGAAGATTGAATTTGATTCTCACTCAGATTTTTGTGTAGCATCATCACTAATCTGTCACACAGTCACAATCACGTTAGATCAATAGTCAAAAATATTCTGCATCCATATCTATAAATGGGAAGCTAAGATCACTTGGTATTTCTGATCCATTGGATTCATGTTTGTTATTGTACGTCTACTAATCCACAGATCAGATCTGATTATTGCCACCATTTACATGTATTGGGCTCATTGTACTCTGTTCTAAACTCTTTTGAAGACAATATATAAAGAAGAAATTTTGAAAGTGTTTTCCCCATAGTGGGGGTTTTCCCTGGTCTTGGACCAATTTCTTGTCTCATGGTTTTGATATTGCCTTATCTGTATTTGCATGCATTGTGCTATCTTCATTTACAGTTTCTGGTTATTTATATTTCATATATTTGAATACTCTATTAATAAAAATCTGATTTGGGATGAACTAACTGATACAACATAGAGAAATATTAGGAAATTAACACTAGGCGCTGGCCTAAGACTTAGCCCCAAAAAAGTGGCTCAGAATCCGGGGTTGCTGGCTCAGAAGTAACCTCCCTTACCATTGGGATTAAGTATCCTATAACATTCTCAACTACATATGATGAGAGGGGAGGTTTAGTATTATTTATGGCTATCAATATAGTCTTCCCTATGAGCTAAGGTTTAAGACATAGTTACCAATTCAAAGCAGGCATACATTCTTCCACATTTCCTCTTTCAGACCATCATCGAAATGGGATGGAGAGTGAGGCAAGGGAGGTGGTAAAAAAATTCCAATAATGGCCTCATAAATATCATTCTCATGAATTCCTTAAACCACCTCAACAACCCCGTGTTATGGCATAACGTTTTGGACATGGATAGGGAGGCCTTAATTGAGACATAAGCCCTTACATCAGTACAACAAGAAGAGACACCAAAATTCATTTTTAGGGGTAGCAAAAAAAGGAAGAAGGAGGAAGAATAGAAACATGGAGGAGAAAATACAAAGGAAGAAGAAGGAGGAGAATGGTAAACAAGAGATAAATACCATGAGGATCCCTCTAGATCTCAAATGAATGGAAAATAGGGGAAACAAATAAGCCTCTCACCAGGTAACATAGAAGAAGAGGTGGATGCTAATGCTGCCACACTTAGCACCCATATCAATCTTAATAGACGTTAGCCCATTCAAGGCCCCTTGTTTTAGTCTGAATCTTTATTCGAAGTGTATGAAAAAATACCACTTTAGATACACATAAATTATAACCCTAACAGAAGAAATGACTACTAATATCTTCAGATCTGCAATTAGATGATCAAGACAAATGCTGCAAAAATCTAGATCTATGCATTAGAAGACATTAAACAATAGAAAATAAGATTTAATCTATAGATCCAATAGACAAGACAAGAATCTAATGAATAATTTTATTAATGGCACCTGGGAGGAAAACACAAGAGGGTGTTCCCTGTTCTCCTCAATGGGATGGGTTCTTGTGAGTCCTCAACACTTTAGGTTTAGAACTTCTCTCTCTTGATGGTGTAGAAAACCCAGAAAAAAATGGAAAATTATGGCTATGATTATGGATCAAAAGCCAAACCAAGTGTTGAGATCTAGAGTGATCTTTAGGCAACAAAAGGTGACAAATGAATGGGAAAAATGTTTGGTCAATTTAGTGTGTCCTAAATTGCTACATTTAATTTGTCAATCCGGGATTCGTAAGCTGACGAAGTGTGGCGCACTATATGTGCAAGATAACCTATCTCTTACTTTTTGTCGTTTTTGGATTTTTATTGATCTTGGTTGGTTTCCTAATGTGAGATGGAAATTCTAAAAGACAAGTATGGTTATGAATATTCAAAGCAATAATGTCCTTTATAATGATTTACCAAACTTCAAACTTCAAAAGGATTTTGAAACATACAATGACAAAATTAAAAGGAAATGAAAATGTGTCACTATTCTAATTAAACAAACAATGAACTATTGATCATGAAAACCATTATCCTTGCTGCTGTCTAAACACAAAAGAAACTGTACTCAAAGAAAAGATTACAAGTAAAGTAAAACTAAAATCAAATTACATCAACTCATATTCTGACCCCTCACCATTAGTCTAGCTATGGCTTTCGGAGGTAATCATAAACAACTTGAGCAATCTGATATCTAATTTGCAGAAAAAGAAACTAATATCAAACTACACACTCATACTTCAATCCCTCACCATTAGTCAAGCTATGGCTTTCGGAGGTAACTGAAAATGACATGAGCAATTTAATATATCTAACTTGCAGAAAAGTAAACTAATATCAAACTACACACTCATACTTCAATCCCTCACCATTAGTCCAGCTATGGCTTTCGGAGGTAATTGAAAATGACATGAGCAATTTAATATATCTAACTTGCAGAAAAGTAAACTAATATCAAACTACACACTCATACTTCAATCCCTCGCCATTAGTCCAACTATGGCTTTCGGAGGTAACTGAAAATGACATGAGCAATTTAATATATCTAACTTACAGAAAAGTAAACTAATATTAAACTACACACTCATACTTCAATCCCTCGCCATTAGTCCAGCTATGGCTTTCGGAGGTAACTGAAAATGACATGAGCAGCTTAATATCTAAATCTAACTACTAAAGCAAATGTGCAAGACTGAAATAAACAAATAGTGTTGGAATTAAACAAAAACTAAGAAAAGTAAATTAGCAGAAGGACAAGATGGATTCCATGTCATTAGTCATAAAAAGATGTGCAAATGCCCGGGCTGCCTACTGTAATCTAAAAGCTAAAAATTATGCTAAAAGCTATGATTTCAGAAAGCAATCTAAGTAAGGAAATATGACAAAACAGAATTGAAAGCAACTTATCTAGAAAACATGTAAAAGCCTCCTTGGATAGCAGGGGCCCTTTGCTACCAATTTGGTGAAGTCCTTCAGCTCCTTAAAGTTGTAATCAAAACAGCATCAAAGAACTGAATTTCTCTATTAAAAAGAACTCACAAATCTACATCCCATTCCATCTTGAACTTTGTTACAAAAGACTTCTCTACTACTTTTTCATTATTTCCTCATTACCTATGATAGGAGAAAGCTTCTCCTATTTATACAAAATATGAGGAGTCATCTCATTAATGGGAGTCCATGAATCTCTCCCTCCATCTCTAGAGTTACAATCAAAATAGGAAATGATAAGACACATGTCTTTCTAGAGTTTCAACACAACTTGAGGAATGAGCCACATATCCTCTTAGAGTTTCAATACAACAAGGAAGTGAGACACATATCCTCTTGATCCCATAATCTTCTCCAACCAAATTCGAATTTGGCTTTAGAGTGCCACATAAGGGTCTTCTAGAAGTCTCCTTTTGACCTACACATGTCATAAAACTCATAACACATATATAGATATATGAAACTATGTTAATTTTCTAGTTTCTAATCATAAATTCACTTAAAATACATAAAATAAATAACTTTGGAAAACAAAGATCCTAACCCATATATTTATGAAAATGGTTACTTGATGTAGGGTTTTAGGTCAAATGGCTATGAAATAAGAGCTAAATGGTTATGACATAATGGAAATATGTATGAATATGGAGAACACTTTTTAGACTCAACTAAAACCCTTCTATTTATAACAAAATATTGAGTTAGTCTAGAGATTGGTGCATAGTTAAAATATTATTAACCAATTCTAGATCCAACTTTTATGGAATATTTTATTATATTTGTTAGAGGGAAAAGGAATTTGACTTGATTCAAATCCCTTTATTTGTAAATAATAAATAAATGATTTATTTATCATTTTAAGGATGTGATTAAGTAATAATAAATAAATAAATGATTTATTTATCATTTTAAGGATATGATTAAGTAATAATAAATAAATAAATGATTTATTTATCATTTTAAGGATATGTTTGAGTAATAATCATATAAATAATGATTTATTTAATTATTTAATGGTGAATTAGTCGTATTTAACAAAGAATATTACTTAAATAAGATTTAAACAATTATTCTTTAGAAAATAATAAGATAAATAATGATTTATCTAATTAATTTCCTGTTTTGGGTTAAATATAACCAGAAATATTAATTAAACTTCTGTTTAACTAATTATTTCATGAGGAAAATCAAACAAATGTATATTTATTTAATATATCCTTATGGATTTTCTTGTTTAGACCATAAATAACTTAATAAAGGTGATTTACTAAGTTATTTTCATAGTGAAAGAAATTTTACTTGGAGTAAAATTGGTCTTACATGGTGTACTTGGGTCCATCTAATGATAGTAGGTTAGATGACCAAAAAAATGGTGTAACAGATTGCCCCCAAGCGTGCGAGCGTTAGGAGCGAATCATATGACCGAAGTACATTGTAAGAACTCAATCACTAGACATCGAAGGGGAGGACAAAGAGAGAGAAGTATAAGTAAACCAAAGTGCTAAAAGAACTAGACCTTAAGGAGGTGACTTGTAGGTGCGACAAGTATTTTGGAGTGAGTACCTGCTATAGGCGGCGGGGGAGGCATACCTATTCCTGCCAAGGAAATAGTACAAAATAAGGCGCCCGAAAAACCACTAAACACAATAATAAAGGATATGCTGGCCTGAACATGAGCCAGATAAATAACACGATAATGAATCCCACATATATATTGTGCCTGGGATAACAACCAGGACTTTGTACAATAATATTTGAGTACATGAGATATAAATGCAACCCAGATGCACCTGAAAATGGGAAAGGGCTCTGAAAATCTAACTGATACATGAAAAAAAAATGACGCTACAAGCGGCTAAGGCTGACATCATCAAATGTATGGAGCTGCATCGAAGGCTATGATGAAGAGGTCATCTGAGTGTGTGGGGGGCTACCTATAGGGTGACCCCCTCATGAGGGCTGAGAGATCTCACACACACTCGGGAACCATCGATGGTAGCTGCTGCATCACTGAACCATGAAGTATACAGATATCGATCATGCTGAAAGGAGCTGGAGCTGAGAAACAATCAAGTCAAAGGGGAATAAGGAGCCCCTTTGCGTGATTCGAGACACCGAACTAGAGTGGAAGTTGGAACCAAGGTACACCACCCTCTAGACCTGTCTTCTGGAATGAATGAGTTGATGTCGACAGAATGAGGTCCACCATAGGTGAGGCAATAAGGGATCCTCAACTAGGGCACGAGAGAAAATAATAAAGTGACTGACATACTGACACCAATGATGATGATGAAATGGATGGGAGTGAGTAGCGAACGGATGACTTCCCTTGTTAGAGCATAAAGGGCATGGATGACCTGGCAGCAACTAACACAACATCATGAGGGATAGGGGATAGCTGGGATGAAGGCCATAATGTCCGACACGAGAGAGGGACCAAGCAATGAATGATAGGGGACTGTGGCGAGATGTAAAGGGACTCGAGATAGACTCCATGAAAGCAATGATGATTCAACTTGGATGCTCTAAACAAGGGTGACTCGATGGTGCTGCCACATATGAAAATGGGTTGATGGGGACCATAAAATCATGAGTACCAGATGGTGACTCATGAAAAAAGTCAAGACGAGCATGGACAAGTATGGAGGCAACATGGTGCCCCCAGTACAAGTGTTGCAAGTGAAGAACTTCGATTTTTGTGGAAGGGTGAAGTGGCGCTTCTTGGGAAAATGTGTCCTAGTGAAGTATCAAATCACTAAAAGCTAATAGATACCCATTTGAGGGCTTAGTGAGAGCTTTCCAATGGTATGGACAGTTTGGTAAACGAAGCTACGGTTGGACCGCAGTGAGCGAAAGAAGAAACAGGGGTTTCTCTTTTAATAAGGCATTTTCCCTCCAAATTCATTCATTTGCATGTGGAGCTGTGGTGGATGTGGAGAGGAGCGAAGGCCCTAAATCTTGCGGTGAACGTAGCGGACAAACCAACCATTGGAATCAAGAGTTGTCAGTTACAGGTAAGAGGCCTAAACCTACTCTTTCTTTTTAGTGGATTAAAAGTTCAAATTAGGTCCTTAATGCCTAGGAAAAGCCCTCTACTCCTCGTCATGGCCAGGTTGCAGTGTTTGGGGCAAAAACTGTGACCTGGGTAGTAGGTTTTTTCCAGATAACTGCGACCTGTCCCAGGTTCGGGCCTGAAAAGTGCGACCTGGTCAGGAGGTGTGTTTCAGTGCTATTTTTTGGCTGAGCACTAGGGGTTTTTGATGAGCAACAGTATTTCATATCTGTATACTAATTGATATGATATTTTTTGTGCAGGTATGGCAGAATTATGGATCAATTGGAGAGAGAGGGACCTGGGTACATTGCGTTCGGAGATCCAGGAGGATCAGGGTGTTCGCAGTGCTTTGGCCAGGTTTAAGGTTCTGAAGTTTGTGGAGAACCCTTTGATGAGAGCCGGGGAGCCCTTATTGGCCCAGATTATTAGCTACTGGGACCTGGACCTTGAGGTATTTATAGTGCAGGGGCACCAGATCGAGTTGAAAGTCTAGGATATATATTTCCTGACTGGTCTCCCACCACTTGGGATGGTAGGGAATACTCAGCCAGTATTACCGTGTGGGTGGAATATCATAGAGTTTGTAGAGCGCCATTTTCATCTAGGTCTCCAAGTCAAAGGGACTTGGATACCCATTAGGGATTTGGAGAGGTTAGAGACCCATGCTGTGGCTGCAGTGGTGCTGCGGATCCTGGGAAACCAGGCACTCCATCACATTACGGGGGGAAAGATGATGCTGGTGGAGAGTGTTTTGGGTGGGACCTACTATGGGTGGGCCCAGATGATGTGGTCGTTTTTGAAACGACAATTGTTGCTATGTAAGCGGAAAGTGAACCATGACTATGTGTATGGTACAGTTTTGTGCTCTTTCTTCTTTGAGAAGATCTCAACACTTCGAACTCGCATACAGCTCCCAGATGGGGGCCTGAGAGAGCCTAGGATGCACCAGTGGGGGCGACTACTATGCAAACGAGGAGGTGGAGCAGTTGGACGAGTGTTTCATCTTGATTTATTTGTTCATTGGGATCAGATGCCGCTGTATGTAGATGACTATCCCTATAGTGGGATGAGTTATTGTGGGGACTCGGACCTGGCACATCCACCTGGTCGTATATGGGGACCAGATGGTAAGTGCCACATTGCTGATATTTTACATGCTTGTAAAGTTTTTAGAATATTGTAGGTAGTACTGATTCTTTTACTTTTGGTATGCAGATACAGCACCGGTAAAACTAACCGGGTACATGGGGTGTCCTGCAGCATCAGGGGCCGAAGGATCTAGTCGACCAAGGGCGTAGCAAAATAAGGACGCAGATGCCCTTCTGGAGGACATCCATCATAGATGTGAGAGGATTTTGACCAGTGTTTTGGAGCGCGGATGGCAAGACTTAGATGACCAGTACATAAAGCCATGTATTGGTTTACCCTCGGAATGGCGAGGGGTCATGCGACGCATGGCGATGGTCGGATAGAGTGTTCGTGATATACGAGCTGTGGGGGCAGAGCCATTGGCTCGGGATCCTCCAGATAGTGATTAGTGTGTAGGGGCATGGGGTGCCCCCATTTTTTATTTTTTGGTAACATGCTATGGGAATATTATATGTATCAGAGTTGATGAACTCTAAAACATTTTATACGACACATAATATGGATATGCATCGTTTTGATATTTTTAAGTTATTGTCTTGTGTTAAATGCGTGTGTGAAATTCCAATCCAGAATATGGTTTGCAATGCTATATACATAGTGATTTTGTGCTCTAGGTACATGACTAAAAGTAATTATTTCAAATTCATGAATCAAAAGCTTCACTCGTAAATATCTTCTGAAAAGGATAGGATTATGCACACGATATACACCATTCAATTGCATGACAAGAAGCAGGGAATATAAACGAACATGAAGATGGAGGATGCAATGTGAAAGGGCATCAGCTAATAAACCTCGCACAACATCATATTCGGCCTGATTATTGGTAGCAGTACCAATGCATACACCGTTTGAAAGAACAAGTGCCTGCAAAGGGGTAAAAATGGCCCAACCTGCCGAGGCTAAATTCCGGGAGTAGCAACTTGCACCATCGACAAAACTGATATAAGGTGTCGACAGGGGGTCCCTCTGAAAGGTGCCACAAGACAATAAATGGGAGGGTAAAGAACAATGCTGGAAACCTGAGAGCATAGTAGAAATCGAATGCACTCTACGGAAGGGAGCGATCTGGGTAGGATGTATACTTCCCACATGCTGCCAATGAGGGGAAATGTAGGCGCTACAGGAGACGTAGCTTGAGCTTAGGCTGCATAAGTCAGCAACGGTATGGATGATGACATCCTGTTTATGAGCAGGAAAGATGAAGTCAAGGGTGGACGTAGCTTCCATGTTGTCATTTTCACAACAGGAGGTGGAAAGACAGGAGGAAGGGAGACCATATGATGCGGCGGGGCTACTTGACTCATCATCATGAGAAGAAAGACTCACATGTGCATCGTCGTGGGAGATGACGTAAGAACAAAAAGATAAAGGATCTATTGATGTTGAGCCTGGGGTGTTTGCTGAAAGGGGGTCAAGCGAAAAAACAGGAGAAGATTCATAGGGAACTTATGTCAAGGGTCTCAAGGATGATGAAAGGTAGAGGATGGTGGCCGCATGCTCCATCATGTCGACATCAAGGGGGGAATGTCAATAGGAGCGGGTAAATCCTCAGTCTGGCCTACAACATATTGTGCAAGTACAGGAGAAGCGAATTGGTTCTGTTCAATCTCGTATTCCTGAACTACTTCTAAGGAGGCACGGTAATGTGTCAGGCAGGGACAATGATGAGAGTAATGGCCATGGATACCACACAAAGCGCAAGAGTGTTTGGTGTGAATATTCTTGTTTTTCTTGGTAACAGTCGATGACAAAGCAGAGGTTTCAAGGACCGTTGACTCAGGGAACACGACATAAACTATGGGCTTGTGCGGGGCAACTCGGGACAAGTATGGGTGGCATGACTGATGACATCACACAAAGCACATGGCTTTGGAAGCGGAGGAGGTTCAGGGTCAGTCGGGGCCGCTTTGTCCTTTGAGGCCCTTTTGCGAGCTTTTCCCTTCTTACCCGAAGCAGTCACAATAGGAGGCGGTTCCTATTGAGGTGGTTGAGGCACTGTGACAACGAGAGAAGTCAGGGGGACTGGTTGAACTAGGGTCAAAGCAAGATAAGGTTTAGGTTGACCTGGTGGGGTGGCAGTTAGAGGATCAAGGTACCAAACCAGGAGCCCAATGGTCAAGTTAGGAAAAGAGAGGGTGTTCATGACAGGTGCCATATAGATGCCTGGTGGAGGGACTAGGAACGATATTTGACCAGAGGAGTAATGGCCAAGTGGGACGGCTCCTAAATGGTTAAGGCCTGAAGGAACTGACCCAGGAGGATAAAAAGGCTCATGAGTACTAGCTGAAAGGCCATGAGGAAGAGGTCCAAGCGGTTGCATCGAAGGGATAGGAGATGGCTGCGGAGGACGAGGGTGTTGCTGACTAGCTGAGGCGGGTCACTTGAGAGAAGCCCAAGACGATTGCATCATGCAAACATTTGATGAGCTAGGATCAAAGATAGGAGGAGGAAGACCAGGGAAAGTACCAAGCAAGGAGGAGTCCTTATAGATGCGAGGTGAGACACTGGTCAAAGGGTCAATGTTTTCTTATTGGCCACCGAAGAGATAGTGGATTTAGGGGAGGTCTAAGCCTTTGGCTCGTAATATTTCAGCTGGTCAATGGTGACTATATTTCCATTATGGGGGAAGGACACCTTGTGGTGAACCACGGAAGGGACAACCGACATTGCATAAGTGTAGCTACGACCCAAAAGAATGTTGTAATCCAAGGAAGCGTTTATGACTTCTACGTCAATGCAAACTGTCTTGCTTGCAAGAGTGATAGGAAAATTGCGGAATAAGCCAATGGGCTTAGAGGCGTGGCCATCCCACGCTCGGAGAGTGATCGTGGAAGGGGCCAACTCAGGAGATCCAAGTTGTTTCCAAACCGAAGCTGACATCACACAAGTGGATGCCCCCTCATCGATAATACACCGAGAAATGTTGGCGTTCCAGATCTTGACTGGGATTTGGAAAGCGACAAAAGCAGGGACAAGAGGATGCTCTGACCAGTCAACATCAAAGACAATCAATTGATCGTCGGAAGGGTCTACAACGCCCACAACAGATAGAAGAGCTTTTCGTTGTGAAGCGAATGACTAGAGGAGTTCCAGCGTTGAAATGGCAGCAGGGGATTGTGCCAAATCATAAACTATGCTATACGAATGGGCGAATCTGCCAGAAGCAGCATTTCGACATAGTCAACCCTTAGGGATCTTGGTATGAACCTCCGCCCTAGGCTGAGGGATCTTCAAGGGGCCATTAGGTGTCGAAAGAGGCTCTGTAGAGACCGAAGGAGGTGGCTCGGGGAAAGGCACATCGTGAGGCTTGTTGTACTGATGGGACTGAGTCTGAAGATTGATGTCTATAGTTGAAGGTTGATCGGATTTCATCATGAGAATTTGGTCATCGGGGGTACTAGATGGTAAAGGTTGGGTAACAGTGTGGTATACAGGGGGTTGGGCAAAGAGAGGAGGCATGCTGTACCCTGAATACGTGCTACCAAGAGGGGAAGTTGTGCAGGGGGTGCTGGCCTTTTCCTAAGGAAAATCAGAGCCCATGGGAGGTTGAGAAATGATGACACACACACGACACCATGGAAAAAGAGACTGAAAAGGGCAGGGAGGTGCAGAATCAATTGATTACAATGTCAAAACAAGGGCAAAGAGCTGGAGGATCAAATGATTTCAATGTTTTAGAGTCTTTGCTTGGCGGTGTTAACCAAGCCCTTTTTCGCTTAGGGTGTGTGTGTAAAAAGTGTGTAAATTTTAATTTTTAAGCTGAGACATTTGTAGAGAAAAAGAAAAAGTGTTGTTGTATAGCTGTAAATAACCATGCAAATGACAATATATAGGCCTGCAAAACAAAAAATAAACATCTAATAATGAAATAATCTAAACCCAAGAAGGTGGGCCTCTCAACAAATAGTCAATAGGTGAGTAAAAAACTAATATAAACACACTAAAATAGGCTAATATATCTTGGGTCAAGAGTGACATAGATCTAAAAGACAAAATCTGTTGGAAAGTGGTGTAGAAATCAACAACAAATCAGAGGAAAATTGCTGTAAAAAGTGGTGACGAAAGGCTATATCTAGGAAGGAAGTGTAGTGCCCCCTAAGGAAAACCCAAAAAAAGCTAAAAGAGGAGATTTGGATGGATAACAAGCCAATTTGAAGTGGATCTGAAGATGAGGTATCAGATCTGAAAAAATGGCTGAAGACTCTCAAATTTCAGACAACCTACAACAACAAACACTCTTCCACAAAAAGTGAAGGGTACTGAAGCCCTAGGGGGCTAGGTTCCCACTTATTTGAGTGAAACATAACAAGTACAGGTCCAAAATGGGTGGAGCCAGAGATCAGACAACCCTGAATAGAGGCTCAGCAGAACCCAGGAAACTTTCAGAAAAATTCCTGTAGAAAGTCTAGGTCGCAGTTTTTGGCCTGTTTTCAGCAAAGGTCACACTTTTTGGGCTGTAAAGTGCACCTTGGAGGTCCAGGTTGCAGGTTTTGGGCAGAAAAGTGTGACCTGCACTTCTGGCACTTTCAGCGGCAGGTTTTAGAAATTTTTTTTGTCTCAGCTGCAGCTGATGTCTTTCACCTGCGTAATGGGTTCGAAAACACGCGGAAGTTAGAATTTTTATCATTTTAGGGTTTTATGGGTTAAAAGCAACATCAAGAATAAGAAAAAAAGGGGGCTTAAGAGAAATCCTAGAGTTTGAAGCAGCTGGATATGCAAGGATCAGAAAAATGACAGCGGTCGTAATGGTAAACCCATGTGGACTCGCTAGTTGTTAGTATGAATCTTTATTCGAAGTGTACAAAAAAATACCACTTTAGCTACACATAACGTATAGCCCTAACAGTAGAAATGACTGCTAATATCTTCATTTCTGCAATTAGATGATCAAGACAAATGCTGCAAAAATCTATATCTATGCATTAGAAGACATTAAACCGTAAAAAAATAAGATTTACTTCATAGATCCAATAGACAAGACAAAAATATATCCAATGAATAATTTTATTAATGGCACCTGGGAGGAAAACACAAGAGAGTGTTCCCTATTCTCATTAATGGGATGGGTTCTTGTGAGTCCTCAACACTTCAGATTTAGAACTTCTCTCTCTTGATGGTGTAGAAAATCCAGACAAAAATGGAAAAAGTATGGCTATGATTATGGATCAATAGCCAGACCAAGTGTTGAGATCTAGAGTGATCTTTAGGCAACAAAAGGTGACAAATGAATGGGAAAACCCTTCTATTTATAACAAAATATTGAGTTAGTCTAGAGATTGGTGCATAATTAAAATATTATTAACCAATTCTAGATCCAACTTTTATGGAATATTTTATTATATTTCTTGGAGGGAAAAGGAATTTGACTTGAGTCAAATCCATTTATTTGTAAATAATAAATAAATTATTTATTTATCATTTTCAAGATGTGATTAAGTAATAATAAATAAATAAATGATTTATTTATCATTTTAAGGATATGATTAAGTAATAATAAATAAATAAATTAATTATTTATCATTTTAAGGATATGTTTGAGTAATAATCAAATAAATAATGATTTATTTAATTATTTAAGGGTGAATTAGTCATATTTAACAAAGAATATTATTTAAATAAGATTTAAAAAATTATTCTTTAAAAAATAATAAGATAAATAATATTTATCTAATTAATTTCCTTGTTTTGGGTTAAATATAACCAGAAATATTAATTAAAATTTTGTTTAACTAATTATTTCGTGAGGTAAATCAAACAAATGTATATTTATTTAATATTTCCTTATGGAGTTTCCTGTTTAGACCATAAAAAACTTAATAAAGGTGATTTACTAAGTTATTTTCATAGTGAAAACAATTTTACTTGGAGTAAAATTGGTCTTACATGGTGTACTTGGGTCCATCTAATGATAGTAGGTTATATGACCAAAAAAAGGTATAACACCTTGTACTTTAAGAGGAGAAATACCGCCAAGATGAAGGAAGGGAAACCTCAACCTCCTTCAATAGTCTTAGTCAAAATTTATGAGTCAACTAGCCAAGAAGGAGTCATGACCCGGTGAAGGGAAAATTGAGGATGATATCTCCCCTATAGCCAAGGGTAAACAACCTTTTCCACCCACAAGGAGGCCCACCATTATAGAAGTCACATCTACAAAGATCAAATAACAAGCTACCGTGCTATAAGAGAAGGTAGAGGAGCTAGAGTAGAAAACAATGATGATACATGAAAAGACAAGGTTGCCATAGGAAGGAAAAAATATTCTACAAGATCAAGAGAGAATTCTACAAGAAAGGGAAAAAACATCATAAGAGAAAGAAGGAGGTCTCCAAGAACTACTGGAGCTTGAACCACAACCTAACCTAGTATTCTACTACAAAATTTTGATGGAGGGAGAAATATACCAACCAAATTTCCAATACCACTATTCTTTGATCTAGAAAGGGAAAGAGGGAGAAATATCAGATGGTTTCAAATGAAAAATTGAAGAAGGTAGAAGGTGTGGGCCTCATGGATGAAAAAATGAAAAAAATAAGGAAGGAATTGAATGAATTAACGCTACGAGAGTCAGTCATGAAGGATAAAATTTCTTCAGGAAACAAGAGGCTAAGGAATCAAATGTAGGAAAGTGATGTACAACTTGAAACCATGGAAATTTTGTCTATGGAAGCCATACAATGCATGAAACCATCCATATCCTATGTCATCTTACTCAAGGAGATGTGGCTACGATTTCAGATAAAAAAATTAGCACTATATGGCTCTCTACCATTCAAGTATTATAAGAAGTTCATTAAATCTTGTCAAAAGGTAAGTACTTAGGATAAAGCCAAAATGCTTGAGTTATATATGAAAAATATGATCATCACATACATCAACTCTTGGGAACCCAACTCAATATTGGGGGACATGAAACTAATGTCACTAGCTTAATGATTGATCAATGAAGAAACAATGGTTGAGGAAGTGAAGAGGGTGATGACCAATGAGGAAAGTGAGCCCTTGTACATTAGAGATGAGTTAGTTTGCGCCAAGGGTGTCATTAGTAACCAAAACATAATCTCCATTGATCCCAAATTGGTCCCTCGATACATGGAAACATAATAAAAATATATCCTCCACTTTGAGGACTATTTTGGAATGTTTGGGACTAAAAACTTGTAGGTTTTCAAAAGGAGATGTCATGCTCATCCTAATAGTTTGAAAATCAATGAATATCACTCTTTCAAAGACTAAGGAATTCCATGGAGAGAAATCCAATTTTAAAAGGAATAATTTAAAGTTTTAAGATCAATTAGATATGGATCAAACTCAATCCTCCCTTACTGTTGGGCCTACGGGAGAGAACAAATAAGGAAGAAGAAAAAAAGAAGTGGGAAGACATAAAATAAAATGCAAGGTTCTATCCACAGGAAGGCACAGCATATGAGATGAATTGGGATTTCATTGAGGCCACCAGGGCCATGAATGAAATTGAAATCATTGGGTGAGCTTATTAGAGGGCGAGAAACACCTTCATTAGGGGGGTGATGATGGATCTCAACAATAAGAATATTTTGATAACCACTTTGGTATCCTCTAGTCCTTAAACCTTTTTTTCTCACACTAATTTACATTTCTCATATGTAATATTATTAGTATGGAGACTAAAGCATGCATGCCATATTTTATGGCTTAATGTGGTTAATATGCAAGAAAAAGAAGAATTTTTTGAGACATTTACTATGCAGGGGCAGAATGGAGGCATTTAGAGTGAATATAAGAGGCTTTTCCACTACATTAACTCTCCAACATGAGTTGAATCCCAAGGTTCCTATCCAGTAGCTTTAATTCCACTGGAAGTTGATGAGATGAAGTGAATGTAGAGATCTAAGAGAAGTAGACCCACCAATTTCTAGATTTTGGAGGGAAACAATCCTCCTCTCAAGGGAGTTTCCCCTCACTCACTCTTTGTATAAATAAACTGGCCTAAGAGCTCATTAGGATTTCAACTAAAGTGATATTAAATGTTGAGTACTTGAGACTGTGATCTCCATTTTGATATTATGTATTCACACTCTATATGATGTTAATTAAATTTCCTTTGTTGATCCACATGTGAGTTAGCTTAAGAGGGTTGGAACCCCTAGCTTAGGTCCCAACCCAGAGGCTATAGTCCCTCTCATGTATTTTTCCTTTGTTCTTGTTCAAATTTTTGTACTTATTCCCTTATTTAAGTAGGAATTACATTGCAAAAATTATAGTTGTACTTTTTATCACCACCTCATTTATGGGAACTATGGTTGGAAGGTCTACAAAAATATAAAAAATATGTGTTTTTATTTCCTTGGAGTTTGCTTGGATTTGAGTTGAAATTAATTTTAATGCCTGGTTTATGCACCTTATAATTTAATATCATTATTTGAAAAATATATTAGATTCATTTTTTAGGACAAAATAGATATTGAAGAAATAAAATTCAACTCTACCTTTCCACTATGATTAATTTTCATGCAATATTGATTAGTACATGTATGATCTTGATTGCTAGTCTGTAGGGGCCAACAATCACTTGCAGGGGTTGGAATACTCATCCACATATATTTAGACATGACCATCCTTCTTCTAGACACTTCATAGTTCTCTCAAGTTCTACCACCAATATCATCTTTTAAGGAATACTAAAAGACACTGCAGGCATTAATTTTTGTGCAAGATGGGACTTTGAGGGGTGCTAAGCTTGGAAAAATGCCCCGCACATCCTTCATCAACACACATCCACTTCTATCCACCTTAAAAATTCTTTTCTTTCCCTTAGAAAGCTCTGGTACCCAATCCTGTAGAACATCAGGGAAATCCTATATGAAAACAAGGTTTCCTATAACACCCTATAACAATCCTATAACAGTACCCGAACTCAACCAAATTTTCCCTAAGATATTGATTTTTGAATTTTGAGATTGAATGATGATAACTAGGATTTGAATCCATTATTAGGGAGACCCAATGACCACTTTAGACCCCTCCCTACTCCATTTCAAGCATAAAATAACAAATATAGCTAGGAAGAAAATCTTCACATTTGAATTGCAAACAAGTGCTCTCTTATGATGATGGGATGGGGTCCACTAAGGTCAATTTTTTTGTATAATTTTGGGTTAAATTTTGTTAAAACACAGTGTGCGGAGAAGTCAAGGGGCTTTGGGGTAGGTCAAAGCTCCTTTATAACTGTAATGGGTAAAAAGGGGAAACCATGAGTCTCAAAACATGGTTTGAGACCATGGTATGTGCACATTTGAAGACATATAAATATGTAATAAGTTTAGTCGAAAAAATAAATTTAACTTAAGTTTAGTCATGTTATGTTTATGATTGATGTTTTGATCGAAATTTTGGGCTAGTTTGTGTTCAGTCTAGGTAAAAAGTCTCCTGCTGGCTGTGTGTGCAGAGACCTAGTCCCGAGTTGTGTGAAAGGACTCTGTTGCTGCTGTGTGCGCTAACAGAAGGAATTGTATTATATTGAATATCTATTAATAAAGAAGAATTTTTGGTGGACTCTGTTGCGATTTTCGTGTTTACATATGAATGTGTTAATTATCTATTGATTAATGCAAGTGATAGATCTGATTCTGTTCTGTTTGAATAATTATCTAAGTTAATTATCTGTGAAGGATATTTGTGTTCGTAGAAGGTTTGCGTCTCTGTTAAGGATTTTACTGGAAATCTATCTATGATATTGCTCAAGTATAAGCTGGATCTGACTGAAGTGTAAAAATCTGTTCATGCATATTTGTTAGGGGTTTTATCTGGGAAGTATCGTGCAAGCCGATAAGCCTTAGATCTGATAAGTAAGGTTAAAGCCCACAAAAAACACTCCATTAAGGTGCGAAAACCTAGTTCCAACATCCCCCATACTGCTTCGGGTGAGACTTTGGCCTGTCGAAATAGATCACTATGGAAAGGGCCAGTAGTTGGAGGGTTTTGTTGGTTGCACAAGACACTCTGAACTTGGATCAAGACCCCTCAAGCCAACAAATGGTTCTGTTTCCAGGACCAAGATTTGTTTGAGGGATATTTGATGTTGTGGAATTTGAAAAAGAACAAACTGCAAGATTGGATTGATAAGAAGCTGCACGAATTTCCAATCCAAGAAAACTGAAACCATAAGTTGTCTATTGAGGATTGGGAGAAAAAGTATATCTATACAGAGGTCCACGAAATTTTCTTTGCTTCCTTTGAAACTGGGTTACAGGAGTGGTTATCTCAGGTTGTTGAGTTTAAAACCTACGCAAAGGACGACATGATCACCAAGTGGACTCCTGAGCTGCTTCAGTAGTTGGAGAAATCTAGCAATAAAATTACTCGTGCAGTACATTACTGGATTGATATCATTCTTAGTGGGTTTGTGACTGAATTTTCTATTGATACTTTTGCGTTGTATTCTAAAGCTGAAAGGATATTTTTGAAAGGCCCTAGAGGTAATTTTTTGCGCTCATTGAAACTATTGATTAAAATGATTTTATGTGAAAAGGGTACTTTGTGTAGCTACATTGAGTGAATGTCCAGAAGAGGGCCGACTACGTGCAATAGGAACACCTATAGGGTATACCTAAAAGAAAGTTTGTTTATAGCCCTATTAAAGGTAAATCTAAAAGCGACGAGGAGTCTAAGGAAACTAGCTTTGGTGAATCTATGAACACATAAGAAGAGAGATTGCAAGATCAATGTGTTTTTGGGTCATTGGCCATAGTTTAGATCCCATCTATCGCATGTCCAAATTGATCTCACAATAACAATTCATCAGCTCCACCTCCACCTCCACCACTAGAAGTTGATATGGCTACTTCCATAAAGCTGCAAAATTTTAATGGTGTTGGAAATGAAGATGTTTCCCAATTCTGGTTCGTTGCAGTTGCTATGTGGACAACGCAACAGATCAATAACGATAATGTTAAGAAAGCACAACTTTATACTGAATTTAAAGAATGAGCGTTGGAATGGTACATGAGGTATATGGAAAAGAATGCTAACACAACAATTAATGAGCTTAAAACCACATTAAAGGAGAAGTTCAAAAATCAAAAATCATATTCTCGATGCATGACTGAATTAAAGGAGAACCACCAAGAAGTGAACGAATATGTATGTGAGGCAGATCAATGGTTGAAGTGAATAATCAGAGATTGAGGATTTAATATCAATGTCACACAACATAAGTAATGGTGCATTGTTATGTTGTCGCATCTGTGCCATTCCTTAAATAAACAGAATTTTGCGATGCAGACTGAAGCTGTTGAGATCGCCATGAAGTTGGAAGCCTCACCTGTACCAGGTACATAAGTTGGGGCTCAACAAATAAAAAGCTACATGTGTGTGCAGGAGTATTATGCACACGCTGTAAAGCAGAAGGGAATCAAAGAGTTCAATGTCCTATATATAATAACTATCTAGTATTTGGAGGACCAAGTCTGATTAAGATTGTGGTAGGGCCTCATGAAGTTACCAAACTATGGTTCATGATTTGTCAAGTGAATGGACTTCATATCACAGACTTCTGCCCCAAGATTGGTAAATATATTCCAGATCTCTAGCAACCTTACTACACATATTTTAGTTCTATGGGACAAGATGAGAAGAATGGTCACAACTTTGATCTAATGAATGAGAAGACTTCCTTGTATAGATTGTAGATCGAAGGTAGAGGACCAGATTCACCCGCCCCACCATCTCAGTGCGATGGATTTGCAGGAACATGATGAGGAAGAGGAGTAGTTGGTTGTGGAATGGGACAATCAATTTTTATAACTGTGGATCGGTTGGTCATTATGTGCACGACTTCCCGAACCCAACACAAAAATCCTGTAGGTATTGCAGACATTTTGATCATATTCTTGAAGATTTCCTAGTATTGTTCGTAAAAATTCAGGAAAATAAACCACAAACACCCACGTAGAATGTTCAAATTATGAGAGTGGAACTGTGCACAGAAGATCTAGTCATAAATATTGTGACTAGAAGTAGTGTAGCCACTAGAGAAGATAAAGTAGAAGGTAAGATACTTATCACTAATTTTTGGGTTTGAAGAGATCCTGAGAAAGAAAAAGGGTTTAATCTACAAAGGGAGAAGGAGACCTTTGTCACAACAAAGAAGGACTTGAAAGACCCTAGCTCACCTAAAGTACTAGCAAAAATGCCATGGATACCATTGAAGGGGCCGAGCTTGCAGAGATGAATTTTTTTTTGCAGGCCTGTATCAAGCTTCTGTGAAATAAGAAGGTAGTTGTGAATATTTAAGATTTGATTAATAAATGTGCTGATAAAGAGCAGCCTCAGATGGAGCAAAATGCTATCAATAAAATTTACAAGAACAAGAGAAGAACTGGCCGAGAGATGCACCTGACTGCTTAGATAGGTGAATCTGAAATGGACCAGGTTATTTTGGATCTAGAGTCTAATTCCAATGTACTACTAAAGAATACTTGGAAGAAAATGGGAGAGCCTAAGTTGGAATGGTTTGCAATACAGGTACGCATGGAAAATTAGCAGAAGATTATCCCAACGAGTAGACTATCTGGAGTAATAGTTGATATCAAAGGAGTTAAGGCATTGACTGACTTTGAAGTTATTCAAATTGTTGATGATTCAGATCTATACCCTACATTATTGGGTCTGAATTGGGATATTGACATGGATGCTATCATCAACCTCAAGCGTAGAAGTATGGTGTTTGAAAACAATGGAACTAGGGTTGTGGTCCCTCTAGACACTGTAGAAGGAGAAAGATACACAAAACCAATGCGTGAAAAAGAGGATGTTGATCATATATACAAGCTAAATGCGAGGGAAAAATATTGGATTAACCCTACAATGGACGGCACGCTTCGCTGTGATAGGGATATTTCGTGCCACTTAGACTTAGATGAGGATTTAGAGAATTGGAAGAACCATTTGCATGAAGTCTCTATAGTACACTGCAATCGGGTAACCAGATATCTACGATGTATATCCTCTCAGGTTCTGGAATTACCATACTATGATGGTGTAGGTAGTGTCAGCTGTTTTTTAGAAGAATTTGAAAATGTTTTTCGAGAGACACAATGGTTCCATGCGCTTGAATTAGTTCTACGATCAACCCCAAAGCGTTGGTGGGAAACGCACAAGGAAAATTTTATGGATTGGGAAGAATGTACTCACATGATAGAATTGTGATTCAAACAACCCAATACCTAGTTGTAAGGAACCTATGTAGGAAAATAAGATCCATGCATGCATTTAGCCAGGTGGACTGCAACTTAGGGAGAAGAGCTGAAGCCAGGATGGGTGCATACATTCATTCATAATTTAAGTAAAATACCCATGTACTAGTATCTAGAGGTTGAGATGTGACGTGGCATGACAGAATGGATTGTGCTAAGGGAAGTATTTGTTTTAACTTTTAGTTTTGAGAGTGGATTCCCATGCATCAATACTTCCTTACACACGATTCAAGATATGGTCTTTGACATGCCAAATAAATTAGAAGAACGAGCCTTACCAACATGAGATGCGGAGATGAAGGATATAGTTGAATTTCGGAATGTGACTATTGAAGATAATGAGGAAAACCCAAGAAACAAAAATATCCCTAAGTCTAAAGGTTAGTGGGTAGTTGTTGGCCATATGGTGGAATTTTCAGATGTGACTGGACCTATGAAGATTAGGAAAGTCAATATTGGAACAGAATAGCAACCTAAGATTACCAAAATAGGGGATTATTGGGATGAAGATACAATGGCTAAGGTGGAAGAGCTGCTCACTGAATATTAGGACTTTTTTCCCACAAAGTTTTTAGAGTTAAAGGGGACTGTCAAGGATCTTGGTGTGATGAAGATCACTTTGAAACCATATTCTAGGCCTGTTAATCAACAACCCTATAGGTTTAATCCTAGGTATAAGTAGAAGGTCAACGAGGTGCTGGAGAAAAAGGTCGTCGATGAGGTTAAGAAGACTTATGGGGCAAACAAGAAAACCCTAGGATTTGTTGTCCAAGTAATTAATTCCCTGACGATTAAATTTTCAACCCTGATCCTCACGTGAAAAATCATAAGGAAGTGCCATGCAACAGAAGTACATGCGTATGTGATTAATTTGGCTGCATAGTGTGTGAATGGGGTGCAGTATAATTGGGAGAAGTACCTTTGTAATGAATTTTTGGAAAACATTCATGAGGCCCAAGAAGATGGCAAGCATTTTTATTATTCTTGGATGCTACTGTTGGTCACGTTGATTTGTTAGAGACCACCATCGCAGTCTCAGTTACCAGATATTGAGAAAGATCTCTGTGAGGCTGCCAAGTATGTATCATTATGGAACTCGAAGCTGCCATCCAAGATCACATCAAATAAAATTTTCTGGGTGCTATTTGTTGCAGAAATATTTCAAGCGGTGCAGTCCAAGCCACGGTTGTCTCCTACATTGTATGAGCAATACAAACACATTGTGATCCATGTGGATATTGGTGGCCACCCACCTATTCCATTTGGACACGCAACATCAATTCTTTCAGTTTTTCAACTTCATCACATCTTACTATTTTTATCAAGTTTTCGGGTCCTGCACTCCCGGAGCCGTTTTGGGGACTTAATGATCTAGGTGGATATTGGTGGCCACCCACCGAGTCCATTTGAACCCCCACCATCAGTTATTTTAGTTTTTAATTTTCAACACAACTTACTATTTACAGAAATTTTTCAGGTCCTGAACTTCCGGAGCCATTTTGAGGCCCTAAACAACGCTTTTTTGAAAAACGGGGAGCAACATGGGTTATAGATCAATGTTCCTCACTAAAAAGTTGTATTCCTTGGATATATATTTCTAACAAGCTATTGAACGCATCAAACGGAGATCGGATGCCAAAGTTACGTCCCTAGGAAGTTGAAACACCAACTTACCCAAACAGGGCCCATAGTTTTGGCGCTTCATCTCCTAGGGTTAGGTTTTTAAACATTTCAGGTTTTACATTATTTATCAACAATAAATAGGCCTTCAAGCCTCATTGTAAGACAGTTTAGGGGGCTGGTAGCCGACACATCTCTTCTCAGAGATAAGCGCTACCTGTGCCCTAGCTCACTTGTTCACATCATTTCAGTTCTGTAATAGAGTTCAGGGGCTGGTAGCCGTCACATCTCTTCTCAGGGATACACTACTAGTACCCTAGCTCATCTATTTCCATTATGTCTGTAATAGGCCTTCGAGCCTCAATGTAACACAGTTCAGAGGTTTGTAGCCACCACATCTCTTCTCAGAGATTCACTACCGGCACCCTAGCTATTTTATTTCCATTATGTTTGTAAGAATATTTATGTTATTTGATATTAATGAAATGAAGCCTTATTTTCGCTACATCTCTATGCTTATGGTTATTTCTATATTCTGTTGTAGGAACACAAGCATGCAGTAAGCAAGCATGTAGCAAACGAGAGTGAAGCTACTGAGCACGGGACAAGGGAGCGAGTTAGCCATTCAACACCCATCTAGTTTAGAAAGCCACATATTTCAAGTGTTAGGCACATTGCTTCATATTTCTAGTTCCAAGATGTGTGCAGTCATTCCTGAAGGGTCTAAGATTGCGATTGATTTGGATGTTTTCCCCAGTGCTAAGCTACATGTTATTCATGCAATGATCATGGACAAGCTACAATACAAATAGTACAAGGTATTCTAGGACACCACGACGAATCAGTAGAAAGCCACCACAACGCTTAAGGGAGAACAATCAGCAGAGGATGCGCGCTGCGCCGCTAAAATCTAGCGCGCCCATTTGGAAAACACGATTGTTCAGCTGTTCTCTAGACTCCTCAAAGTCACAATGCCAACTACTGCATTGCCCACTATCAAATTGGAAAGATGGGTAGCAAAAATGAAATCATCCAGATTAGAAGTCGCAAATGTGAAGTCAAAGTTTGAGCAAAAGATAGTGGATTTACAGATGAAATTGCAGCCCGAGAAGCATGTGGAATTTTGTACGCATCGCGCTAAAGTAGTCTAGGAATCAACTGCTATCATGACATATCTTGTGGATGATTGGAGACAATTGTTAGAGGAGGCCATGGGAAGTCGGACCTCCGTCCAAGATGAACCTGTCGCACAGTAGATGAAGACAGATCTACAGACCAAGGAGCAACATTTTAATGAGATATGGTCGCTATGCTGACCTTATTGCTGGCCCAAATTTTAGCTCGATTGTAGGAATGTTGTGCTATTAAAGAAGAAATCAACATACTACACCAACTTGAGCAATTTCTTGAGCACCGAATGAAACCTTGGGCTGAGGATGCCTTGCAGCTTTCCCAGAACATTGATGGTGCCCTCAGAGGCCTACAAAAAATGAAGAGAAGTATCATCATGGCAGCCGAGGGCCAACTACAGGGAAATTGGTCGAAGAAGCATAGAACGTTGCAACATAGAATACAAAATTCATTCAGCCACTTAAAGCTTCCATTCAAGCATTGAAAGACAAGATGTAGGAATCGGGACCAAAGTGACTCAGGATGAATCACCAGATTGTGTTGGGTGCCTATTGGGATGGGGTCGACTAAGGTCATGTTTTTTGTATAATTTTGGGTTAAATTTTTTTAAAATGCATTGGGCACAGAATTCAAGGGGATTTTGGGCAGCTCAAAACTCCTTTATAATTGTAATGGGTAAAAAGGGGAAACCATGATTATCAAACCATGGTTTGAGACCATGGTATCTGTGCATCCAAAGTCATATAAATATGTAATAATTTGAGTCGAAAAAATACATTTAAGTTAAGTTTAGTCATGTTATGTTTACGATTGATGTTTTGATCAGAGTTTTGGTCTATTTTAGTTCAGTATGGGTAGAAAGGCAGAGACCTATTCCTGAGATGTGTGCAAGGAATCTGTTGCTATGTTCACATGCAGAAGGAATTGTATTTTATTGAAGATCTATTAATAATGAAGAAGTTTTGGTGAACTCTGTTGCAATTTCTATGTTTACGTATGAATGTGTTAATTATCTGTTGATTACTTCAAGTGATATATTTGTTTATGTTATGTTTGAATGTGCAATTATCTTAGTCAATTATCTATGAAGGATATTTTTGTTCGCACAAGGATTGCATCTATGTTAAGGGTTTTACTCGAAAACTATCTATGTGATTGCGCAAGTATAAGCTAGATCTGACTGAAGTGTAATAATCTATTCATGCATATATGTTAAGGGTTTTATTTGCGAAGTCTTGCGTAGGACGATAAACCTTAGATCTGATAAGTAAGGTTAAAGCCCACATTAAACACTCCCTCAGGGTGTAGAAACTTTGTTCGAGCACCCCCCCCATACTACTCCAGGTGAGACTTGGTCTGCACAAGCATATCACTACCGAAAGCGCCAGTAGTTGGATGGTTTTGTTGGTTGCGCAAAACAATCTGAACCTGTGTTAGGACCCCTCAAGACAACATATGCAGTGAGTAAATACCTTTTTGGTAGAGTTAAAGCCATATACAAGTTAGTGACATGAAGGGAAAGTCTTCAATGAAAGTTAATTGGACTAAGTTTCTGAATTCCCTAGCTTTGTGTTATACACTAAATTTCTTCTTTCCGTGAAATTTGCAATTAGATTAATGATTTCCATTATCAATGTATAATATTGATTTTATTTTTGTGCAAATAGAGTAGCATGGTTTATTTATATAACTAGTGTATTATTTCCCTTTCTTGCATTTACAATAGTCTCTACATCCACATGCAATTAGTCCCTTATATCTCCATATGCGCTTGAGTTCATCGACTCACAATGGACTTCAAGGTGTTGGTGAGGAATCATGGGACTCAGGGTGAGTTGGAGAGGTAATGTGGTGAAAAATATTTCTATATTCTATCTAAATTCCGTAAAATTTCCTATTCATACTAAATGTCTCCAAAAATACTTCTTTTTCCTGCATATTAACCACATTAGGCAATTAATTATGACATGCACCCTTGAGTCTCCCTACCAAGTACATTATGGCTATGAAATGTAAACCAATGTGAGACAAAGAGAGTTTAAGAGCTAGAGGATAGCACAATGGACCTCAAAATATACCAATTTATTGGACCCATCACTATTTGATATTTATGCAAAGTTGTATTGAAATATTGAGTGAAGGAATGAATGGAAAATTCTTCTGTTGGTATCAATCTCTATCACATTTTGCAACGTCTCCATTTTAGTTTCACATTGTTTCATTTTCGATTTTATTGTTAACTATGCACTATATTTGCTTTGGTTTTCTTGTAGATATTTTGTTTTTTCATATGCAAGTTTATTCTATGGCTTACCTGTGCATAATCACGAAGACATGGTATACAATGCTCTTACGAAATCAAAGTAAAAAAACATAGGCCACTTAATGCAATATCTACACTTGCAATGTTTTTTTAAAGAACTATTTCATTTTGTATTCACGTATCCAAAAAATGGATAGAGCCACATTGTGAATAACCTTTGGTTGTATTTTATATGTTAACTCTTGTTTTTTATATAATTTGCTGAATTATAAAGGTTATGTTTTAACCTTTTATGAATTTCTTTATATCAGGTTTCATATTTTTTATATGTTGCATGTTAATTTTATTTTTATTTTATTTTAAGTTTAGTTTAAAGTTTCTTTAATTAAAGTTGTTATCCTTTTCATTAAATCTTATCCAGGGAAACTTATTTTGTAATTACTAAAACAAATAAGATTACAAGAAGGAATTAACAGTAAAAATAATGCTCTTATTTATTACAACTTATCAATTGAACAAATTTAAATATTTTCTTTGAATAGAAAATATCCAAATTTTGCTTCTGGCATGAAGAAACATTATCCTTAAAACTTATCAATGGAACAAATTTAAATATTTTCTTCCAATAGAAAACATCTAAATTTTCTTTCGTGCATGAAGAAACATTATCCTTATTTTTTTTTGTTAGAGGTTTTATAGATTGCAATTTGTTTGCTTAATTTTTGTTAAATATATTATAATATATTTTGCATTCTTTACGGGTTAAACTCAATTTTATATTTGCAAATATAAAGATGTAGGTTAAAAAATTAAGTTTGACAACAAATAAAATAATGAAGGAACTTACAAATGAATAAGTGTCTTCTTTTTTATGTTTTATCAATTAAAACAGTTTAAATATTTCTTTCTCAACAAGGTGATGTTTTAATCTTATTTCTTGCATTAAACGAAAATGTGTAGTGTATTTCTCGTATACTATAGGCTTAGGGTTATAGTAGGTAGTTCATTTTTTTTTCTTTTATTAAAGTTGTCAGCCTAAGGCCTATAGGGAATATAATAGATGATGATGGGGTGTATAGTGAAGTAAGTATGTGATGTGAAACTCAGTGGTTCAAAAATGTACGGGAAAAATCCAAACATGTTAAGCGCTGGTGTCGCTTGGACTTGGTGCAATACCTAGATAGTTTTGATGACATTAATCCCCCTAAATGACACTTTCTAAAGCCACGAAACAAACGTGATGTAATATCTAGACAACTCATACAACTTGGAAAAAAAAAATGTGTTATCCTAAAACTATTTATTGAGAACTAGACATTGACAAAGAATAAGTTGTATTTTCTTGAATTCCTGTGTTTGGGCCATGATCCTCCCTAGAGTAGAATAGAGTTGCAATAGTCTTGGTGTGGAATCTTTCATATTAATATAAATTTGGATGAAATTCCCATATTTTTATTTATTGAGGACTATACATTGACAAAGAATAAGTTGTGTTTTCTTGAATTCTTACTTTTGGACCATGATCCTCCCTAAAGTGGGATAGAGTTGCGATAGTCTTGGCGTGGAATCTTTCATATTAATATAACTTTAAAAGGGATGAAATTCCCATCCAACCTAAGGATTTGAATTGTTGGTATTAGGAGCGAAACATCAACACGGGGAATTCGTTTAGGGTTTTCTAAATAATTAGAAAAATATTCTTGCATCTCATTTGGTGATTCAAAATTTTCTATGGAGGATATAAGTGCATCACTCCACCTACGATAAATTCAAGGATGGTGCACAATATTTAGTTATGTTTTATTATGAATCTTTTTTTCAAATTATTATGAGTATGATGGATATGACCATAGTTTATACTTTGTTAAACATTTTCATGAATCACTAGTTTTTAATTTGTTTGCGCTCTCTCTCTATATTTACCCTTCTCTTTATATATATATATATGCCCTTCTCTTTCAGTCATAATAACTTAGCGATTTGCATTTTTTTCACAAAGAGGTAACGATGCAGGTGTTGTGTACCCAACTATACCATTTGGTTTAAATTTAACCTTTAGTAATTTTTAATGTTTACTATGCACCATTTATTGTTTACTATTTTTTACTTTAGACATGGTTTTTTTGTGCCATGTATATTGATGATTGAATGGATTCACATCAACTCTTTATATTTAATGAATTTGCTGCTACATTTGGGGTTAATCAATCTCTTTCATTTTCGTTTAGTTACCTTCCATATCCATTCTTGATAATATGCTTAAGATTATTCATCAATATATGATGTAGAAGTGTATATGGTTGCATTTGAATTTGAATATATTTATTTTTATAATGTATTAGGGTTTTTGGCTTATTAACTATCTTGTATCTTCATTAAATTTATTAGGCTATAGGCTTATTATTGGGAAACATTCAAGAATTTTAATTTAATTTTTGAAGAATTAAAATTAAAATTATAATAAGATGAATAGATCCATTATATTTAGCTTTTTTGAATTCAACTGAATTGTATTTATACATTGTCAAATGCTTCATAAATTATCTAACTGCTAATTTTTAATTGTAAATGGTTTTTATTCATTGAATGGTGTATGCATATTGGGGTTAATCAATTTCTTTCATTTTCATTTAGTTACCTTCCATATCCATTCTTGATCATATACTTAAGATTATTCATCAATATATGATGTAGAAGTGTATATGATTCCATTTGAATTTATTTTTATTTTTATTTTTTTATAATGTATTAGGGTTTTTGGCTTATTAGCTATCTTGTATCTTCATTAAATTTATTAGGCTATAGGATTATTGTTTGGACACATTCAAGAATTTCCATTTAATTTTTGGAGAATTAAAATTAAAATTATAATAAGATGAATAGATCCATTATATTTAGCCTTTTTGAATTCAACTGAATTATATTTATACATGGTCAAATATTTCATAAATTATCTAACTACTAATTTTTAATTGTAAATGGTTTTTATTCATTGAATGGTGTATGCATATTGGAATGGTTAGGTTAGAACCATGTTTAATAATTCTTTATCTATCATATATTTATCATTATAGGAACCTCATCACATATTTATTCACCTATATTTATACCATTTTCATTTAACATAATTTCACACTAATATACTGTTATACTATACATATAACATTTATTTTATTGTTATGCGAACTATGTTTGTGAGTGATACTTCATTTAATATATTCATGTAATTAATTTTACTATTTCTTTTCTTCCAATATAAAATCATAAAAAACTTTAAGAGAGTCCTTCTTGTCTATATACTAAATTGTAAACAAGTGGTTGTCCCACATTATAGTTATATATAAATATACCCCATTTTGTTAGATTCGCTAGATTCCATTAGTTTGGAATCATCGGAGTATATACTTAATTTTATTATAACATATCAACACATGTTTAAAAAAATTAAACATAGGATACCAACCATTATAATAAGAAATATTCATAGTTAGACTCACATATTGCTAAGTCCCTATAATACTAGTGTATCCCCTTACTTTTATTGTTAGTGAAGCTCCCTTATTTTTATTGTTATGCCCATGTAGTCCACATATTGTTATTATTGTGCCCCATAAAAGACCACTATTGTTATTGCTGTGCCCTTACATTGTTATTGTTATGTCAGCTAGGATTATATTGTGACCCCTTGGACTCCTATATATAGAAAGGAGGTTTTGTCATTTGTATCGTCCAAGACTTTTTCATTTATGTAATTTAAAGGAGGCTAACCCCTATAAGAGGCTAATTTATAAGAAATTAACCTACCTTTTCTTCTAATTTGTGAGTTGGTTTCATAACATTTGGTATCTGAGCTTTGGATTCTAGGTTTTTGATGTTGAAAATAGGTCATCTTGGAATTTTTTCTATAATTATGTTTTTATGAATGATAAGAAGTTGAAAAAAACCCATTTGAGCCGATATCTTGAGGAAATTGGTGTAAAAAATTTAGATGTTTTTTCGCTATATTTTTGGAGACACAATATGAGGAAGTTAGGGTTTTTACAAGCTCCATAATTTTATCTCAAACAGGTGGCCGAGGGAAAATCGTCATAACTTTTATTTCAGACATTGAATTGGAATTCTATAAAAAGTGGCCGAAATTGCACAAAATGTAGATTATTATGTATCAATTTCAGAGCTGGATGTCGAAACAGTGACACGTGACATGTGGTACAAGTTATCTCTATTGAACTATTCCACAATTAGGCCATTGTGGGAGATGAGGCATAACTTTACCTTGAATAATCCAAATTAGGTCTGACCTGTGGCATTAGAAAGAATAAGCATAGGGATACTGCAAGACTGAAGATAAAATATTTCAGATCCAAAATTAAAGAGATACATCTGTTTCAATATCGAGCTCCTCAAAAGAAAGAAAAATGTGTGTATTTGTTTTTAAAATTGGATAAGTCTTGCTTGAAAAATCAGTTTGAAGTGTTTCCAAGGGAATATTGAAGGATATATATTAGTATTGGGTTTTAAAATGGCCCAGAAAAATAATTCCACACCCATTAAGCCCTCATAAGGCTATATTTTGACTCATGAAGAGGAAGGAGTGCAACATGATATATCAAAATTACGAGACCAAGTGAGATATTTAGGGAGATACCACATTCTTCCCAACCAATGAATTTCCTCTAGTAATTACCCCTAAACTCAGACCTCCTTACATTCAGGAACCAAAAATGTTTTTATGTTTATGAGCGGTGTTCTTATAGATCTCCCTAAAATATCATTTATTCCCCGTGTGTTTCGCGACATGGACTAACCGCCTCTCATGGATCCTAACTCCGACGATTGTAGCAGAGAATAACTCCTGTGGGTTTTGCTCTTTAATGACAATTGTGATTCCAACAAGTGGTTTTAGAGTGACAGGTATCGAGTTCGAAACTCACCAGAATCACGTTGGGGGGGAGATTGTTGGACATTGGGTTCAACTTTACCCATGTGTTTCACGACATGGAATAACCACCTCTCATGGATCCTAAATCTAGCGATTATAGTGGTGACTAACGCCAGTGGGTTTTGGTCTAATGACAATCATGATTCCAACACTAAGTTTAAACCTAATATTTCTCTCCCATTATGTTATTCCCTTTTTTCTTTCTCATTGGGATTCTTAAGGGAAATTTTGGGAAGATCCACCATGTGGACTTAACCATTGAATTTTTTAATTATAAAATATAAAGAAGTCTCTAATACTCAATTTCTCTTTCCTGAAATCCATTTTTGTGAGGAAAATATCCCACCTATGACACATTATTCTCTTTCGGACTACAAAACAACATGGAGCCAATATAGACTCCCTATATCGATCTTAATCCTTCTGGAGGTTGGAAGAACATGCTCATCGGAGGAAACCCTAGGTAGCAACGAATTGAGACAGGAGGCTGCAGGTGTCGGCAGGGGAAGGAGGTAGTGCCTTAGGGCCCATGAGGCCTAAAAGGATGGAAGGAAGGATGGAAGATGAGGGGGTTCCCTCAACGGGACCCTTGGGGACACAACATCTGATGGCAGAATTAAAGGACTCAAGGATTGCAGTGGGGTCTATGAAATAGCAGGCTCCAGAGCACGTGATCAGGGGAGGGAAAAAAAAGGAGGCTAGGCACCCTGGTCAATGCTTACCTAAGAAAAAGGAGATTCCTTAGGTGCACATCAAATCAGATGGCATGGGACCTCATATATAGTATATGAAAGACCACTCCCTGATAGGGAAATTTGTAGGTATATGGCCGCTGGAAATAAACCCTCATATGGTGGATCAATACGACTTGGAAACCACAAAGGGCACTATGAACTGCAGTTAGGGGCTAAGGGATTCTTCACGATAATGTTTTTTAACCTAGAAGAAAAAATAGGGTCTTCGATCGAGGACCATATTTTTGCAACTCAGTAGGGTTGTATCTAACCAATGGAAGTAGCAATTCAACCTGGATAAGGCAGATCTCTAAGTGGCCCCAGTATGGCTGAGAGTCTACTCCTTCCCGATAGAATTATGGTATCCTAAGATTATAGAAGATATAGGTAACGCCTTGGGTTCCTTCGTTAAGGTGGATGAGCAAAAAAAGAAAATGAGGTATGTATCCTATGCTCGCATTTGTATTTACCTAGATATCTCGAAGGAACTACCGGAATGAGTGAAATTGGCTTGGAATGAAAAGGACTAGTTCCAAGTAATAGACTATAAGCACATCCCATTTAGGTGCAGGCGGTGCCACGAACATGAACACTTGTTACATGAATTCCCTCTGAACTCTCCACGTGTAATAGCCAAGAACACTAAAGGTGAGAAGGACACAAAAGGATTATAGAAGGTGGTCAACAGAAAAATAAACACAAATAGAAACCATAGACTAGAAGTGCATAAGAAACCACAGACCCATAACAAGTTCAAGGCTTTGAACAAGGTTAGGGAGGAAGGGACTAGTGACAAGGGGGGTGTTTAGTCAAATAAAAAGGAACAAGGCAAGGATGAAACAAAATCAAAGGCTTCTCATCAAGATATCAAAGAGGAGATGACCCAGGGGGACGAAAGGCAAGGGGAGGAGGCAGAGGATATGGATAGTAGGGAGTTAGACCTAGATGGGATCAAGCAAGCTTGCATAGACCCAAAATCAGGGTACACACCTTTCCAACAAGTTGCACTCTTACGAGAGGATATCATTAAATCTAAGAGCTCAAACACATTAGGAGTGGTTTCAGAAACCTTAAAGGTCTATGAAGGACAAATATGAGGGAGATGCAACAATGCCCAGAGGATCCAAAAGGCGAGGGGGGGGGAACTGGTAGCATTAGGGAAATATCCAACTATTGAGGATGCCTTTCTTGCTATATCAAAATCTCCCTCATGAAAGTGCTATCTTGGAATGTAAAAGGTTGTAACATTCAACTAAAAAAATGAATGATAGAAAGGAAGATAGAAATGGCGAAAACCTCGTTTCCCTTTCTCCAAGAAACAAAGTGCAGTAGTGAATAACTGAAGAAAATAATCTGACACATCTTGAAAGGCTCGGAGGTTATGCTGGTGGACGAAAGGAGAATGTCCGGAGGGTCAGAAACTTTGTAGAACCCATCGATGCGAAGCCTCTCATACTTTGTGGTATTTCCTCACACCCTCTCGACCCACTTTCATGTCCTCAGTACCTCTGTCCGGGGGATGATGTCAAACGTCTATGGGCCTTTTCAAATGGCATTGAAACTGACATTTTTAGAAGGAATTCGAAATCTTAGGCATTGGGTGGGAGACAAGCACTTGGTTCTAGGTGGGGACTTCAACCTAATCGGGAATCCAGGGGAGAAAAAGGGGGGAATCAAGATCCTCAGTAGTATGAGTGAATTATTTAATGAAGTTATTGAAGAAATGCACTTGGTGGATGTGTAGACTACCAAAAACCTATTCACATGGCAAAACAAACATGCAGGATCCCGTAACATTGCCTCTAGGATAGATCGATTCCTTGTTTCTAAATCTGTTTTGATGGGGGGTGGAGAGATTGGGGCCATAGTCCTCCCAGCAGCAGGATCAGAACACTAGATGATTTATCTGGACTAGCATCGATTAGGTGAAAATCTTAAACGACCCTTTTGGTTTGAGAGATTCTAGTTAACTCACCCCGATTTCCATAGTCTTCTCAGGGAGTGGTGGGGGGGATTTGAGGCCCCCTCACGCTCTAAATTGTATTGTCTATATAAGAAAATGAAATTCATAAAATAACAACTGAGGATATGGAATAAATAGTCCTTTGGAAATATCCAAGAGGAGAAACAAAGACTAGAAGGATAGATTGAGGACCTACAGAAACGGGTGATGCACAGAGGCTACAGTGATGAGGAGAAGGAAACGGAATCCAAAATCCTGTCGTAGCTTTCTTAGTGTGTAAAAATAAGGACGAGGTTATGTGGCAGTAGAAATCTAGAAACCTTTGGCTCAGAGAAGGGGACAAGAATACCAGGTTCTTCCATAGAGCTACAATACAACACTGTCAAGGAAATTGCATAGCCAAATTAAAAATTGTCAATGGCCAATATGTGGAAACATAAGAATACCTAGAGTAGAGCCTAAACCACTTCTTCTCAGGGCTGCTTCATGAGACAGAGGAAGACAGAGGACTAGATATAGATAAGATAACTGCCAACATACCTTTTTTGGTGTCATAGGAGAATAGCAAGACGCTGATGTGTAGAATGGAAATGGAAAAGGTGGAGGAAGTGATCAAACAGATGGAAGGAGGGAAAGTTCCAGGCCCTGATGGGTTCACGACCAACTTCTTTCAAAGTTGTTGGGAATTACTAAAGGAGGAATTATGGGACATAGTAGAGGACTCTCGAAGAACGGGTAGGATTTTGAAGGCCTTCAACTCCACTTTCCTCACCCTTATTCCAAAAGAGCATGAAGTGGAAGAACCTAGTAAGTTCAGAAAAATTGCATTATGTAATATCATCTTAAAAACTATCACGAAAGTAATGGAAAATAGATGAAAACCCCTAGTCCCAAAGCTTATCTCCGTAGAAAAGGTAGGATTTGTGGAGGGAAGACAGATTTTGGATGGCATGATCCTTACATATGAGGTGATCCACTCCCCGAAGAACTCTAGGAAGTCGTGGATGATGATAAAACTTGATCTGGCCACAGACTATGACAAACTGAGCTAGAAATATATGAGGCAAATTCTAAAATCATTCGATTTTTTCCACGATTAGGTTAAATGGGTCTTTAACCTGGTCTTCTCAACTTTTTACTCTATTCTGGTTAATGATTCTCCTTCCGATACTTTTCAAGCATCGAGGGGCATCATGCAAGGGGACCCTTTGTCCCCGTTTCTCTTCATATTGGTGGAGGAAGGGCCGGGAAGAGCGTTTAAGGCTAGTCAAGAGGACTGGAGGATATGAGGCCTTGGGCTACATGAGGAGGCAGACCACCATACTCACCAAAAATTCATGGATGATACGATGTTGATGGGTGAGGCAGTGGTGAAAGAGGTAAGAGGCTTAAAATAAATCCTAGAGGTTTTCAAAAGAGTGAGCATCCTAAAGTATAAATGAAGGGAAATAAAAAATATAATTCTTCAATACTCCTTTGATAACACGAAGAAACATTATCATAATCCTGGGCTTCTTGGAAGGCTCCCTCCATTCTAAGTATTTGGGGCCTCACTGCTAGGCTCTAAGGCAGGGCAGAGCACTTGGAAAGAGCTCTTAGACAAGCTGACAACCAAACTGAATAACTGGACCCATCGAACACTAAACCTCCCTAGCAGAATAAATCTAGTGAAGTTGGTGCTTCAGGCCATGCCTATGTACCTCTTCTCAGTCCTAGCTACCCCTAAATCGGTTCTTAAGAAAAACAAGGCCATCTAGAGAAATTTCCTCTGGGAGAGCACTGAGAACAAGCATAAATGGATCTTGGTTGACTGGAATACAATTTGTCTCCCCATGGAAGTGGGAGGTCTGGGGCTTAAGGACCCAGAAGTAAGTAATCAGGTAATTAGGTCGAATCTTTGGTGGAAATGGATTGCAAACCAGTCAGAACCTTGGGTAGACCTCTGGACAAGAAAATATGCTATAGGTTGAAACAGAAAATACCTGATTAGATTTAATGAGGACCCCCCAGGATCCATAATCTAGAGTTCAGCGAATACCAATCGCATCATAGTCAAAGATCACAAATTTTGTGAAATAGGGGACAGAGGGGAGGAAAAATTCTTCAGGGATGCATGGAAACAACTACCTAGTATCCAAAGGTGGGTGGAAATGCCAGAGCTTCAAGAAAAACTGAAAAGGGAATGCCTAACTAGAGTCAAAGATTTTTGGGACACTGATGTCGAGGGTAACCCTTACTGCTAATGGATGAAGGAGGATTATTTCCTGACTCTCTTTCTAGGGGAAGACACAAGTACTCTAATACAGGAGCTAATATAAAGAAAGATAAAAAAGAGTTAACACTTAGATAAAATCAGACGGGGATACAAACCAACCAGACAGTTAAACATCAAAGAAGCATCTAAAATAACTGGGAATCATCAAATGGCACAAACTGAGAAAAAATGGAGCAAATTTTGGAACCTAGAGCTCTAGCCTAAAATATCCACCTTCCTCTAGTTTCTTCTAAGGAAAGAGTGTTGATGTGGGAGAACCTTCACAAGAGGAGGATGACAAGACCTTCAATCTGTGTCCTATGGCTATCAACTCAAGATACCATGAATCACATGTTCAATGAGTGTAGCTGGACCTCTAAAGTGTAGAAGAAGGTATATTACATTTTCAAAATATCCAACTGGGTCCCAGGATGTCTGGCTAACATGATTATTAACTGGGAAGTGGACCCCTTTAAGAGTAATATGTTAAATAGAATATGGGAGCTTACCCCAGGGTTCCTGTTATGGGAGATCTGGAAGGAAAGGAATCACTGTATCTTTGAATGCAAGAAGAGATCGGAAGAGGAAGTTTGGGCAAGCATCCAAGTCCATGTACGAGAAACCCTGAGGCTCAGGATATGGGGACATAATGACATCAAGATCAGTAGTAGGAACTTCATATGCTTCACAAATGAAAGGTATAGGAACCCCCATAGTATATTGGAAAGACTGGTAAGGGACCCGACATTCCCCCAGCTCGGACACCTGGGAACCCCTAGAAGATTAGAAGTTCAAGTTGAATTTTGATGGGGCCTCGAAAGGAAACCCAGGGACAATTGGGCATGGCAGATTAATATGAGATAGTAAAGGAGAGATCCAAGGAATATATTTGGGTTACTTGGGGAAGACCTCTAATAATTTTGTGGAGCTTGAGGGGATACTGATTGGGCTAGAATTGGAAATCCAACATTAGTCATTTCCTCTGATCATAGAGGGAGACTTTAGAATCATTATTGATCTAGCTCTCAGATTTCTAAATGGGTCCGAGGTGAGTAAGGTTATGCAGAACTAGAAGATGGAAAATAGCTTAGAAAGCCTGATCTCCCTCCTTTGGATGCACTCGGAGGTCAAGCTCAATCATGTGAGGTGAAAAGATAATGGTCTTGGAGACGTGCTAACCAACCATGGAGTCAAGGCAAGAGAAGAAATTCAATTGAGGAAGTGTGGAGATATAGTTGAATCAGAACTAAAGGAAAGATGCAAGAGAATCATGTGGAAGGATCAGGGGTACCCCGGATGCGGGTGAACAGGTCCGGTGGGTGGCATGAGGGGTGTTATGTGCTCACCACGGGGAGGAGCATGTGGAGGATGCATGCAAGCAGAGATGTGGTTGTTGGCATGCATGGGGGTGACATTTTAAGTGCGGGACATACGATGATAACGATTAGAAATAGGTAGGATGGAAAAATGGAGGCGGAGGTGATGGGGATGCAGGATCCCAAGGGGGGGGGAGGCACCACCTCTGTCCGAGTTCATGCATGTGGGTAGGTATTATTTTTAGAAGGTGGAGTTAAGGAGGAACATGAGATTTTGGAGGCTGGGATGGGTTTATTGGGACGTGAAGGGGCAGGGATGGCATTACTGTAGCCTGTAGTAGCGGGTTGGTCATACAGAAAGTTGGAAGGATTTCTGGAGCTATGCTGGTGGTTGTGTCTGAGGTCTGGTGGCATTCTCATTTGGAAGAGATGATGTCAGGCCATCCTTTTTAGGGTCGTTTTTGCATGGTTCATGGAACAGGGAGTGTTAGAGGAGAGGATTCCAGGGGTGGAACAAATTTTCATTCTTTTTAGTTGGAGAATTGGGGTGGCAGACTAGATTCAGAGGCTTTGTTCTTCACTGAGAACAACGACGAGGATTCCTATACCATTTCAAAAATGGAGACGGTCCTGGTAAAATGTCTATGTCGAGATTATGGGAGGAGAGTCGAGGTGCACCCAGTTTGGGTTTCAAGGATCCTCCTGAGCCATCTGATTCGTCATATAAGAGGAATTGGTCAAGAAATTGGGGAAAAACTCAGCAGCATTGGGGAAGCGTTGGAAAAAAGCCTTGGAAAGTTGTAGGACACCCAGATCATGGTTGGTTATCTCAACATTTTGCTGCCCAACAATGCGCTCCTGCTGGAAGCTGCCAGGGATGGAGAAGAAGAGGAAGACGAGACCAAGAAAGAGTCGGAAAGGCTAGGAGGGGAGGACTACGACTAACACTGATCAGGTGCCTTGGCCCCTTTTTTTTATGATAGGTAATCTGTGGTTATGGAAGGTTGTGGAAAAATTATACATATATTTTGAGGTTATTTTAAACAAAAATAAAAGTGGTCGTAACCTTTACAATTTTCGTTAACGATTTTCTAAAAACTAAGGCCCTTTACTGACCTTTTGGTGAAATAAATGAAAAACACAGAGAATAAATAATTCCTTATCGCACTAAGGGAAATGTGGCATAGTCACCTTAATTTAACCTAGTAAGAAAATGTAGAAATATTAAAAACCTGCACCAAACACAAAAGTATTTGAAGAAGATTTGACCTTGATAATGAAAACCATCCATAATTTTTAATTGAGCTTCACATCCATGGCATGTGTGGAGTCATTGAAATGAACTAGTAATAATTTCTCATACTGTAGAACATTAATGAGAAGAAAAAATAGTATTCTTAGGGTTAAGAATTTAACTGCAAACAACCATGAGAAAGATGATTTTCCTATTCATAAACCTACAAGGAAACAAGAAGTTATATTGTGAAGTATTGTAATGAATCTAGTAATCAAGGTGCCTAGAACTCAAAGGATTACATCGTGATTTCTTCTTGGAACCTTACCCTTTTTTTTCTTAGCAAAAGATTAGTGAATTTTAGGATATGGAAAGCAGAAATATCCACGATAGGAAGGAAGAATAAAAAATAAAACCCTCATTCTGGTCGATGTTTTATACCCTAGAAAATGGGTAATCGAAAATTTTAAAAGAAGAATTTAAAAACTAATGTGAAGATAAAATAAAAAATAAACCTAACCAAAAAATTAAAGAGACAATCAAGTTCCTTTTCTTGTAATTCCATCTGCAAATGAGGACGTGATAAACACTCCGCTCAATCAAATGGAAAGGCCCCTTAGAAACTCTTTAAGAAGGAAGTAGAAATCCCCTTTGGAGAGGAGAATGTTAAATTATGGTTTGAAGCCAAAGAGTAGAGCTCCAAACCACCCCTAGGGAAAATTTACAATGATATTGTGTTAGCAAGATTTGTCACGGTAGTTACCCCAACCCCTTTTCCAAGAAATATAGGCCATCCCTTCTAGAGCATTGAAATTTACATCATGTGCAAGTTACACGAAGGAGGCAAGACCTAATCATTTGTGTTAACCATCATGTGAATATTGTCAAGTTGGCAGAAATCTAGACTAGAGCATTTCCACGAGTCATCATAAAACTTTCTACCGCATGGATATTAAAGTACTAATTGTAAGCACACATAATATACATGAGATCTATGTGAAGGGATGTAGTGTGAAAGTTGAGTAATTTGTATTAAGTCTTATCTGTCCATATATGTCAAGTTGTGACGACCAAGGGAACAAAGAATATATATATATATATATATATATATATATATATATATATATATATCATGTACTATGAGGTGCTCATATAGGTTATAAGTTAAACAATTGTGAAATGTTTACATAATCGACTTATATGATCAGAAGTACATTATATATATATATTATGGTGAGGAATTTGAATAACCATCTAAAATTCAATAGAACTCACAGAGTAAGCAAGGAATAAGGTACGATAATTCTCAATCCAACTTCTACATGTAGTGAAGGAGCCAATGTGTGTTTGCTTACTATTTTTTAGTGTCGTGGGACACAAAAATTCAGATTATGGTAAAGAGATGGTAAGTTGGAAGGGAATTTTCTTAATAGTTCTATAAAAAAAAAAAACTAGTTCTACTTCATCTTCCACTAGCATTGAATGTAATAATATAAAAATAAAAAGAAAATAATACCAAAAATTCACGATACAAATATCCAAGTATATTAGACATTTTACTAACGTAAAACAATAGAGATGTTACCAATCATATGAGAGGCAAGTTGGTTTTAGAACTATAACCTTTTAGCTGATCACATTTTTATTAACTAAATAATGTTTGAGTATATACACACAGAGAGTGAAGGAAATCAATATAAAATCCTTTCAGGGTACAAAAAAATAGAGGAACCACACAGAATAACCCACATAGGGGAAGAAGTACTTTATTTACATTTAGGATAATAGGTTGAAATTCCCACCCTAGAGTTGTTAGATGTGATGAAGAATTTGTAAGTAAAAATTAAAAAATTACAAGTAGGATGCAAGCAGCTACTAAAGGCTAGTGCAGAGTAGAAGCAACACAAAAAATTTAACGGAAAAATACAACCCTAATATAGTGGAAATAGTGATGAATGAGGAGAATTGTGGTGATACCTATGAACTAAAAATTGTTGAAAATGTGGTAGAAAGTCAGGAGGAAGGGTCTAAATGAGAAGAGGAACATAGTTCCTCAAAAATATAGAAAAAATTAGAGAAGAAACTTGAAACAGAATTGCATGGATAATTTAGGAAGATCTCACCCCCAACCTTTGATGAGGAATAATAAGAGGTCGTTGAGGCCTAGTTTCTAAAAATTAACAAATGATTTCAAGTATATGATTATTATATACAATTGAAGTCTAGGTTGGCTACATATCAGCTACAAGGAACAACTTCCCTATGATGGGAATACCTGAGGAAAATCCATGATCTAAAAGGAGAAGAGATTGACCGAGAATAATTTAAATTGTTGTTTCAAGGAAAGTACTTAACATAGTATTACTTTGATGACAAGTCCAAGGAATTCCATGATTTTAAATTGGGAAAAATGACAATGGATGAGTTATTCAACACATTTACTCCTTTACTGTGTTATTTAATATACCCCAAAAATGAGAAGGAAAAAATACGATGTTTATTAAGTTTTCTTCCACCCTTATTCAAGGAGATAATGGAGTATGTTAATTTGAATACCATGGTCAAGGTCATTAGGAATGATCGAGTATGTTATCAATAGGTCAAGCCAAAAAAAACAAAGCTAAAAGGGTTGGATGGCACAAGGAGGAAAAGGTGGAGAATTTGGGAAATTTAAACAAGCTACAGAAAATAATCAAAATCTAAATTGGAGAATAAACAGAAACAAAGTACTAGGACATAAATCGAACCCCAATTTAAGTCTAAGCAAATTAAATTTAGAAAAAGAGGTAATTGTAAGGATCTGGAAATTACCATTGTGGATAGGTGCTTTGGCTTGTGGATAACCTCATTTTTTATGAAATTGTCCTTATAATGCCAGTTATTTGAAAATTATATAACACCATCAGGAGGCCTATATGGTAAATTATGTGGACATAAACATACCATGCATCAATGCAACACTACAAGGATTCCAAGCCAAGCACCTGTCCACAATGGTGGAAATTGAAGGTACCTTTTTTTACCAATGTATTTCTTTATTAATATATATTGGTGCTAACCTAAGTTATCTTAGCCCCAAGGTAGTATGAAAGTATAAGTAATGTCTAAAAATTATAGGAACTCCTAGCTAGTTCAACTAGACACAAGAAGATAAATAAAGGTTACACGCTGTGTAAAGGCATGTCCAATATCCTTAAATGGATTCCAATTCATCACAAACTTGAACAATGATACAATTTTATGATTGGGATGGATTGGTTTGAAGGGAATTGATCAATTGTAAAATTCCAAGAAAACATTATCACCTATACAACTAAAAATGGAAAAGTGTGTGTTATAAGGTGAATAACTAGGTCTGTATCTATATGACAGATATTGGCATTTCAACTGAAAATGACTACAAGGAAAGGATGCCAACTTTTTTCCATTTAAGCAGAGGATCATTCTTTACATAAAACAAGAATATTTGTAAATGAGTTGGAAACTATTTAAGACTATGAGGATGTGTTTCCAGATAAAATTTTGGGTCTTCCCCCACAAAGAGAGATATATTTATCTATATAATTAATACATGGGGAAACATTGGTGTCCAAGGCTCCTTATCGAATGAGCATCCCAGAGTTGAGGAAATTAAAAATACGGTTGTAGGAAATGCATATTACAGGATATATCCAACCAAGTGTGTCACTATGAGGTGGAAAATTCCGTTTTTTCAAGAAAAAATGACAGAGCCTTGATATTGTCCATTTATTGTGGTTAATTAAATAACATGACCATTAAAAATAAGTACCACATGCTACCATTTGGATTTTCCAACGCACTTACTACCTTCATGTGTTTGATGAACAATGTGTTCAATAATGTTTTGGAAAAGTTTGTGTTAATCGTCATAAAAGATGTATACTAATATATTCTAGGACTCGGGAAGAGCACAAAAAAAATGTGGAAATAGTACTACATACATTGCATGAACACCCATTATATGCTAAATTTAGCAAGTGCAAGTTTTTCTAGGACAAGATAAAATAGCTTGGACATGTAATATCACAAGAAGGAATAATGAAAGGCCATGAATAGGTGAGGGCCATTATTTATTGGCCAATTCTAAAATATGTGGTGTATATGAGATCATTTATGTGATTTTATGGGTACTACCACACATTTATAGGAGGATTATCACACCCCATAACTTCCTTGCAGAAGAAGGGTGTGAAAATTGTGTGGACAAAAATATGTTAGGAAATATTTGAAAGAATAAAACACCTTATAATGGTAGCATCCACACTAAAAATAACAGATCTAGATGAATGTGTTTTATGTATGGATGTCTCCTTAGAAGGCCTTGGGGGATTTTTAATGCAAGAGTTTCACGTGGTAGCTTACGAGTGCTGAAAATTAAAGGAACATGAAAAGAACTATACAGTTTATGATTTAGAATTGGGAGCCTTACTTTATGCCCTAGAAAGGTTGATACATTACTTAATTAGAAAGAAATTAATTCCTATTAGATATCACATAAGTTTTAAATACTTTTTTATCCAACCATACATGAATGCTAGGAAATTTACGTGGACAATGTTCCTTAAGTCATTATGATTTTGACATCAAGCATGTCAAGGGAAAAGAAAAAAAAGTGGTGGATATGTTGTGTCAAAGTTTAAAACATTTATGCAAGATAACAATGAGAAAAATTTAAGCAAATTTTGTTGAACTTGTAAAAACAACAACATTAAAAGGTCTAAGTTATGATCTAATTAATAACATTTTGTGGAGCTAAATTTCCAAAGAAAATAAATAAAGTATGAAATAAATAAAGAAGGATTCTTGGTATACAATCAAATACTTTATTTCTTGAATGAATATGAGATCAAAATATTAATATTCAATGAGTATCATACATATCCATAAGAAGCACATCGAGGATATCATAAAATTATTTTTGCACTTAAGAATAAAGTTTTTTAGCATAGAATGAAGAAAGATGTTGCAGAATATTTTAAAAGTTACCTAGAATTTAAATTGGTGAAGGTGGAGCAAAAAAATCTAGTAAGGTTGTTTAATCCCTTAGTTGTACCAGAGTGGAAATGGGAAGTAATATCTCTAGGTTTCATAATTGGATTTCATAGAACTTGGAGGAAACATGACTCAATCATGGTAGTGGTAGTCAAATTAAGTAAAGTTGCCCCCATTTTTTCTTGTGTGGTATACCCAAAAGGATTTTAAAGTGGAATAGGTTTTCTTGAAGTAAATTGTTTACATCATGGCATATTGAAGACACTAATATCAAATAGAGACACCAAATTTACCTCAAACTTTTGGAAGGCCTTCTTTACTGGAATGGGTACAAAATTGAATTTTAGTAGTTTTTATTGTCCCCAAAATGATGGGAAAATGTAAGGAGTAGATCAAGTAATAGAAGATATGTTACATATGTAATGAATGAACTTATGATGTGCAAGCACTATTTTACATTTGGTTGAGTTTACCTATAACAATGGTCATAAGAAATCACTCAAAATGATCCCATTTTAATATTTCTCTAGGTGGAAATGACATTTTTGTTTGAATTGGTGTTGGGCTAGAGACAAAATTATGCTAGTACTAGATTAGTTACATGAAATGGAAGAAATGGTTTGGAGGACCAAGTAGAATTTGAAGTCAGCTTAGGATTGGAAAAAAAGTATGCATTTTTGAAAAGGAAACATAAGTAGTTCCAAGTAGGGGACCATATTTGTGGTCAAGTAATACATAGGAAGCATTCCTTGAATATAGGAGGCTATTATAAATTCACCCCTCAATTTTTTGGCCCATTTGAAATATTGTCTAGGGTAGGGTTGGTGGCCTACCAATTGGCACTACTTGCTCATATTAAAACTCATAATTTTTTCATGTGTCTATTTTAATGAAATATGTACATGACCCAAATCATGTAACTTATTGGCATATTTTATAGGTCGAACCAGAAGGTGAAGTTTAGGTTAAACAACTATGACTTCTAGATTTGAGGGAGATTATACTTTAGAATTAAGCCATCTATCAGGGTGAAGTGCAATGTAAGCACATTGGGCCTTAGGAGGCCACCTCTAAAATGGAGGATTAAATGAAAAATACATATCCTATGTTTTTTCTATGAAGAGAAATGAAAATAATACTCCATAGAAGATGTCACCTTTAATGGGAGGGAAGATGTAATACCCTCAGGGAAACTTACTTTTTCACTTTTCTTATTTACTAGTTTCAGGAAAAAATAAAAGACATGTGATGAAATATTCTTTTTAGTTTATAAAATAAAATAATAATGAATGAAAAATCATGTTAGCATATTATACCTCTCGAAAATATGTTAATGGCCAATGTGAAATATTAAACCCTAAATGCGAGGAAGAAAACATTAAAGTTAGTTATGCCTAAAGAGGAAAAGAAAGGAAGAAAAATACTCCTTTTTTCAATATCATGAGCTCCTAGAGGAGAAAACAAAAGAAAAATAATATATTTAACAACAAATACACACCAAAAAATTTTCAAGGTTGGAGAGAAATAACCTATGTGGATCTTGTGCAAGGTATTCTAGGAGATAAATACAATTACCTTGCAAATGATTATGAGTGGGATAAAAATATTGGATACCCAAAATTATATCTTCCTATTTTTACTCATAGTTAGGGGAAGAACCTGAGGGGAATTAGAGGTGAAGCATTTCAATTATATATTCCTTATTTTCCTCATAGTTAGGGGAAGATCCCGTGGGGAAATGACCATTCAAGTCAGTTCAAGGATGGGAGGAATGAGGAAGCCTCTAATTTATTTATGGAAGGACTACATAAGTATGAATTCCTTGAATTAATTAGCATGAGATGTGTGGTTATTGATATGCAATGTAATGGTTAGGAATTTTAGACAAGAATATGTATATATTTGAGAAGTTAGAACAAAATTATGAATATGGAATAGTAGAAATTATGTGTTTTATGACTAACTTTATGTTTCAGGTAATAGGAAAGAGGAATAGGGTGGTTATCTATGAAGAAAAAAAGTTTACCTGATAACCCATAAATAAATTGTGTGTGAAATATTTTAAGTATCCTTAAGAATAAGGAAAGGAAACACATACTACATGAGTATTTTAGTAAAGAAAAATTATTGTCTTAACAAACACAAAACTCTCATTTTACTTCAAGTATGATTTAAATACACTTAAAATAATAATAGAGAAAAAGTTTTGGGTTTCTATGTCTAGGCTATACATGTAGATTGTAAGGATGTAAATCTCTCTAGTAGGTTCCATAGAGTGATTCTTGAACATGCAGGGTTAAGACTTACAATATTGGTAAAAGTTCCCCATAATAGGAAACTATAGAGTATTTAGACTAGAAAAAGGAATTTGTATACATATCTACACACATACACACATATAGATAAGAAAAAATATGTTATACAATGTTCAAATTCATGAAAAATAAAAATATTATATTTACATATAAAAAAAATGAACAAACCTAAAGAAGGGCCATGAATTAAAGAAAAAAAATATTTTACATTAATCTTTTGTTGACAATGGCATAGACCTGTAAGCTAAGGGTTTGTACCATTTACAATTTCCATGAATGATTTTCTAAAATCTAATGATGTGTATAGGACTTTTGGTGAAATAAATGAAAAAATCAAAGAATAAATAATGCCTTGTTGTGCCTAGGGAGATTCCACATAGTCAACATAATTTAACTTTGTAAGAAAAACCAAAAATATTAAGAACATGAACCCAATGCGAAAGTATTTGAAGAATAATTGGCCTTGATAATGAAAACCCTCAAATAATTATTACTAAGCTTAATATCAATGGAATACATGTAGGTGTAGAGACTAATTAATAAAAATTTCTCATATTGTGTTATATTAATGAGAATAACAACTAGTATGCTTAGGGTTAAGAATTTACGTAGAAAGAGGCATAAGAAAGACATTTTTCATATTCATAATCTTGAAAGGAAGGAAGAATTTATACTATGAAGTATAATAGTGAATATAGTATTCAAAGTGCCTAGAACTTCAAGGTTTAAATCGTGATTTATTTTTGGAACCTTTCCTTTCAATTTCTTATTTAAAACCGATGATTTTTGGGATATTGAGAGAATACATCTCCACGATAGTGAGGAAAAAAAGTTAAAAAACTCATTATAAGAAAGGGTTTATATCCTATCAATGGCTAATCGAAAAAATTAAAAGAAACATCCAAACTACTATTAAAATAAAAGAAAAAACTAACCTAAACAAAGAATTAAAGAGATAACTGAGTTTATTTTCTTGTAATATTAGTTGCAAATGAGGATGGCATATACCATTCACAAAATTGACTAGAAAGGCCCTTGAGAAACTCTGTACTCAGGCCATAAAATGCACATATCGTGAGGTGAATTTTATATTTGGGTTTGGAGCCATGGGCTCCAAACCAAAACAACAAAAAATGCACATTGACAATATGATGAAGAGACCTTAACCATAACCCCTATCTCAAACAATTTAGGCCATCCCTTAATCAGATTCAATTCAAAGCATTGAAATTATTAACCTATGCAAATTCCATGAAGGAGGTTGAAAAACTAGATTGGAGCATGTCCACGACTCACCATAAAAATTCTTCCTTCATGGAGAATAAAATACTAATTCCAAGCACACAATACATACATGTTCTCTATTTGAAGCGATGCAATATGAAACTTGAGGACTTTGTATTACATATTATATGATCATATATATCATGTTGTGATTTCCAAGGGAACAAATTGTATATATATGTGTGTGTATATATTATAGTTCATGTACTATGAGGTGTTCATATAAATTATAAGTTAAGGTGTTTCAAAAGATTTATATAATGTATTAGAAATACAATATATATAACATATCCATCAGGATATATATATATATATATATATATATATGAAAACATATATACATATACTCTTTTTGGGTAAGGAAGATGAATACCAATGTTGACGTCTCTAAAACTCATAAGGGAGGAAAAGTATGAAAAAATAAATGGAAAATTATTTCAAATTCTACTTCGTCTTGCACCTGTATTGAATGTAATCTTTTGAAGGAAATTATGCCATTGGATGTATTCTATAGTCAAAAGCACAAGGCAGAAAATAAAACAGGAACAAACTCAAGTGCTAGTTCCTAATGAGACTCCATTTCAAGTTCTTTGGAAAGGAGCTCAATCTGCCTTGGAGGAGGATCTAAAATGACTATCTCAATTCACAGGATCTTATGCTAATGCAACCATGGATAAAGTTGTTGAGGTACAATTTTTAATGAAAGAAAATGATCAAAGGATTGCTTTGTTGGGAAAAATACTGAGAGGGGGGGTGAATCAGTATTTACTGCATATTCAAAATTTTTACTTTTTTCTTGCTTCTAAAACCCATACGCTACTTTCCTGATACAGACTCGCGTATATACGCGGGCAACCTTTATGAAACTTGCGTATACACAGAGATCTAATTATGTCATTAATTCTTCACTTATATCATTCCATAATTCATTCATCAGATGTTCAATAAACAGTAAACATGTGCAGTAAGAACAGAATAAACCATCACAGAAAGAATTACACATGAACACCAGAAATTTAGGTGGAAACCAAAGTCGGGAGAAAACCACCGCTGCCGTTGCTCAGCCTTCAATATTTTATTATAAAGAAAACATCTTACAACATATGTACTGGCGCAGCCTCATACCAGTACGCAGGCACCAACCTACGCTCGTTTACCAGCCTCTCCTGGAAGGGAGCTACAACCCCCTGACTGAAGGCTACAACCCTCAGCACCTCTATGGACCACGTTTCATCAATTTTCACATTGGATCCAACACACATATTTAAGTCTGGCTATACAAATCTAACCCGAAACCGACAAATCGAATAGTAGAATAAGGAGAAGTGCCAGTCACGTGTGCCAGGCGATCATAATTTCATACCCCATGCTTCAGCAAACCCTAGTTTTCATACGCTCTTTCATTTCACTGATTCCGCGTATATACGCGCCTTCTACCATACAAAACCGCGTATACTTCTGTACATATTACATAGCTAATTTTACTGCGCATACGCGCTTTCTCTTCAGCGAAGCCGCGTATATACACACTTCTTCTGCGGAAAACTAGCGTATGGTTCTTAAGACATTTAGGTCATTGCAATTCTTCAGAATAGACACATCACACAGATTTTACCCTTTACTTCAGACAGATGTTCGCCTCATCTCAGATCTAATCATTCCAGAAACAGATCTAGCAAATACAAATACATTTCAGATCTAGATACCCTTCTTCATCATTTTCTTCATTGGTGCATCATGCATTCAGATCTATCATTCAATTATAACCCTTTCCATTCAGATCTACTTCAGAGAGAATTATTCATTCAAGCTCAGACGTCTTGCACCCACACTCATCATTTGCACAATGAATTTCTTCTCTTTATATAGGTTTACCCTTTTTCAATACCATGAGACAAAACCACATTACTTCCAATGGTATTCCTGGACGGGGTCATTTAGACGAATCATTACCCAATACAATGGGTCAATACCATGGTGGTTACCCCTGGTTTTGCACTTTATGAGCGCTTTTTGCCCATACGCGACTTGGAACGTTGTTTCCCGTGTGCATACGCGACTTCTCCTAGACAAATCCGCGTATGCCTTGAGACATACTCTTTTCATCATAGATCTAGCACATACTGAATTTCTTTCTTCATTACCTTCTATCAAGCACAACTTCATCAAGTAGGTTCCCATCATCTTCATCAAGTGGGTTTCCATTCAAGGACAACACTCTATCAAGTGGGTTGCCATCAAGGACAACACTCTGCATCATATTGCCAACAATCTCCCCCTTTGGACTTGATGGCAACCACAATGGTGTTTGATCACTACAACAGATATATATATTAAGAACACAATGACACCATGTCACTCTCCTCATTCTTTGACACCATTCTTTTCCTTTATTCAAACACCATGTCACTCTCCCCCTTTAACATCAAGGGAAAAGGACGGATCAAAACCAACACAAGGTTTTTCTCCTCATGTAGAAGGAAGTGTTCTGCAGATCTGATGTACACTGAAGTGACCAAGTTCCCCCTGAGCTCATGCTGAATCTTCAAACATATTTTTTCAATGAAGTACATGACTCTATGACCTTCCTATCATCAAAGACTCATACAGACATCAAAGATCCATCCAAATGGATTTACATAAGAGACTCAAATACCCAACCAAGTGGGTTTACAAATTTCGACAAGTCCTTGCATGACTGAATATTACAATTTTACATCATGGGTCTCAACATGACCTTTTCATAAAATTACAAATATGACTTTTCATGACAAAAACCAGAAAGACCTCAAGAGAGATCATATATCAGAACCATCATAATGCCAACAATGCATTATACTAGGGATCCCCCTGACAATGTGCATCCAATGCATCCTTTCCATATGGCCAAGGCTCCTCCTTAACTTGTGCAACCTGAACACCTTCAACAGCAAGTCATTAGCAACAAACTCTGCATGATCTGTCCATATATATGAATCATAAGACTTCCATCTCATCCAACAGATACTCTTCATCAAGTAACAATTCGGGCTCATCCACGATCTTCAACATAAGTATCATTTCATCATTATTTTGAGCTGAGAAAATAAGTTGATACAGAGTCAATAATGCAGTTATTAACAGTCAGACTGATGCTACCCCTGAACCTCTGCTCCAGATCTTCAGCTATCATATAAATTCTCTTATCAGCAATGCACACGTGACTGTGTCTGCTGGAACTCGAGTGTATACGCGACTTTTGTTCATGTAACCTGCGTATGGAAAGTGAAATATTGAAAACTTCACATTCCTTCATCTCCCCCTGAGTTTGTCCTTCCTGTACCTGTCTTCTTTACATCAAATGCTCTATCAGTGATAAGCATAACCAGAATAACCAAATCAATACTGAAAAATGCTGACCCCAACCAAAAATTGTCAGCAATTATCCATACGCGGATTTATGTTAATATCCTCGCGTATATATGCGACTGTGTTTCAGTAAAACCGCGTATTCAATTTAATCTTCTGAATTTAAGAAGATTTGTTCTTTTGACTCGCAGAGACTACTCCCAGTTTCTGTCTTAGATACTCGAACGCTTCCCTGGGCAGAGGTTTGGTAAAGATATCAGCAACTTGTTCCTTGGAAGGAACATACTCCAACTTCACCTTTTGTTCAAGCACTTGTTCATGTAAGAAGTGATACTTGATGGGAATGTGCTTGGTCTTCGAATGCATAATAGGATTCTTTGAGATACTGATGGCACTTGTATTATCACACCTAATGGGGACAGGAGGTGTACATTTGATTTGAAAATCTTGCAAGGTTTGCATCATCCAAAGGAGTTGAGTGCAACAAGATGCGGCAGCCACATATTCTGCTTCTGCTATAGATAATGCAATAGAATTTTGCTTCTTGCTGAGCCAAGATACCAATCGGGGTCCCATATAGAATGCACCACCACTCGTGCTTTTCTGATCATCAACATTTCCTGCCCAATCTGCATCAGTGTAAGCATGAAGAGTAAGATCAGCATTCTTTGGATACCATAGTCCAAAGTCTTGAGTTCCTTGTAGATACTTGAAAATTCTTTTGACAGCCTGAAGGTGAGACTCTTTTGGATTAGCTTGGAATCGTCCAACAATCCCAACTGCATGCATAATGTCTGGTCTAGTCCCAATGAGATAAAGTAGACTTCCTATCATTGATCTGTATTCTGGTTGATTCACCGTGGGAGAATCATCATGAGAACTGAGATTGCATCCGGTTATCATTGGTGTACTTACAAGTTTGCATTCTTCCATGCCATACTTCTTCAGAATTTGCTTAAGATATTTTTCTTGTGATAGGAATATACCATCTGCAATTTGATGCACTTGCAAGCCAAGAAAGAATGTTAGTTCCCCAAGTAAGGACATTTCAAATTCTTGCTGCATGACAGAAGCAAATTTTTGACTCATAGATTCTTCGTTACTCCAAAAAATGATATCATCAACATATACAACCACAATCAATAGTTTATCATTTTCAATTTTTGTGTATAAGTTGCTATCAGCAGACCCCTTTGAAAATCCTTGTTGATGAAGATATTTGTCAAGACGACAATACCATGCCCTTGGAGCTTGTTTGAGACCATATAGAGCCTTTTTAAGTCTACAAACAAGATTTTCATCATTTCCCAAAATGAATCCTTCCAGTTGTTCTATATATACTTCTTCTTCTAGATCTCCATTAAGAAAAGCAGATTTAACATCCATTTGATAAACTTTGATTTGTTGATAACTTGAAAAAGCAAGAAACATTCTTATGGCTTCAAGTCTAGCTACGGGAGCAAAAGTTTCTTCAAAGTCTATACCTTCTTGTTGAGTATACCCTTTGCAAACCAATCTAGCTTTGTTTCTTACAACATCCCCATTCTCATTTAACTTGTTCTTGAAAATCCATTTAGTTCCAATGACATTTTTATCATGTGGTCTTGGTACCGATTCCCAAGTGTCATTCTTTTCAATTTGATCAAGCTCTTCATTCATGGCTTGCTTCCAACATTCATCTTTGCTAGCTTGATTGACATTGTGTGGTTCAATTGTGGATAGAAGTGCCAGATGACTAGAAGATCCCACAAGAGTTCTCCTTGTTCATACCCCTGATTCCTTGTCTCCCAAAATTTGAGATTCAAGATGATTCTTTTGAGCATATCTGGATGGAGCTTTTTCAGATAGATAATTTTCAGGTTCTTCATTGGATCCACTGTCTATATCATTTCTATTTGATGTAGAAGGACAAAAGTCACCATCATCTTCTTTTGTTGTTGTTTTTCTTCTTTAGGAGCCGCAGGAGACTCATCAATAACAACATCAATACATTCAACAATATTTCGAAGCCTTTTATTGTAACATTTGTATGCTTTGCTTGTAGATGAGTAACCAAGAAATATCCCTTCATCTGATCTAGGTTCAAACTTGCCAAGATTTTCATCATTATTTTTGATAAAGCATTTACTTCCAAAAACTCTAAAATGATTTACAGAGGGAGAATTACCATACTAGAGTTCATATGGAGTTTTATCACTATTTACCCGAACATGTGCCTTGTTGAGAATGTTTGCTGCTGTATGTGTTGCTTCTCCCCAGAAAGTGTCATGTGTTCCAGAATCATCAAGCATAGCTCTAGCCATTTGTTGAATTGTTCTATTCATTCTTTCTGCTACGCCATTTTGTTGTGGAGTGCCAGCTACATAGAACTGTCTTTTTATGCCATGTTGTTCACAAAATTCAAGGAATTCATTTGATGTATATTCTCCTCCTCGATCAGATCTAAGACACTTGATTTTTAGATCCAATTCATTTTCAACCAGTGCTTTGAAGATCTGAAATTTTTCAAATGATTCATCTTTGTGTTTAATGAACCCGATCCAACACATTCTAGAGTAATCATCAATAAATAAGATATAGTATTCTTCCCCACGTGGTGACTTTTTCCTCATAGGTCCACATATGTCGGTATGAATGAGTTCAAGAGGCTTACTTGATGATCCTTCTTTGGCATTAAATTGTACTCTGGTCTGCTTACCGAATTGGCAAGATTTGCATATGATACTCTCTGGTAGAGTAATATTGGGAAGACCACGAACAACTTGAAGTCTGCTTGCTTTGTTGATTTGAGAGAAGCTCAGATGCCCCAGCCTTCTATGCCATAGCCAATTTTCTGAAGATTTGCTCAGGTAACATTGATCTTTGTAGCCCTTTAGTATATACAGGTTGCTTGGATTTATTTTTCCTTTTATAATAATTTTACCTGTATCAAGATCACGAACCACACATTCTTTTGAACTAAAAACAACTTTTGTTCCTTGATCACACATTTGACTTACACTTAATAGGTTATGCCTTAATCCATCCACATACATGACATCATTAGCCTTCACCTTTTCTTTTAGAAACACGGACCCTTTTCCTTTAATTACAGCAGGATTATCATTTCCAAATGTAACTTTCTTTTCCTTTTCTAGAGAATTATATGCAAGAAGTTTGCTTTTGTCACCTGTCATGTGTCTTGAGCACCCACTATCAATGTACCATTGATTTTCTTCACCTTCTGCAAATAATGATATCCCACAATTTTCAGCCTGTATTTCTTTCTTTTTCCACACTTTAGAGCTTGAGGGAACATGTTCTTTTGGTTGGACCTTGCTCCTGCATTCAGATTCTTCATGACCAAAGTTATTGCAATAAGTACATTCAACTTCGTTTTGAAGAGGAGAAAAGTTGTTATAGGTGTTCTTCTTTGGTTCAATATTCATCCTTTTCTTTCTTGCTTCTCTTGTCATGATGTTTTTATATGCAACACATTGAACAGCTTTATGACCAAAATTGTGACATGAGAAACATTGTCCATTGAAGTAGAAATTTCTGCGATCATGAAATCTTCTATTTGAATTTACCTGTTGGTTGTAGCTTCTTTGAAAGATCTCCTTGTTAGTGTTCCTTGAATTGAGATGATCATGCTTTACCTGGAAAGATCCTTTGTTCCCTTGCTGAGTGGCTGAATGTAGTGAACCAGCTGTGGCTGCTTTCAGATAATTTGGTGCTGAAGTCTGGGAAGATTCCCCAGTATATCCAAGACCTGTTTTTATAAGAGGAGACCGTTGTACCTTGATAATCTCATCTAAGTTTTCTGAACCTTTAGCAAATCTAAGATTGAGAGATTTCACTTTCTCATTATCTTTCCTTAGACTTACTACTTCACACTCCAATTCCTCAATGCGTTTTTCCTTTGCTTCAAGCTGATTTTCAAGAGTTTCTATGATTATGTTCTTTTCTTCTAGGCTTACTTTGAGTTGATTGTTTTCTTCAAGAAAATTATTGTCTTCTAGAGCATCCATAAAAGTATCCTTTTCTTCTCTAGATTCTTTTTCCATGAGCAGTCTAATATCTTGTTCACATTCTTCCTCACTATCAGATAACCCATCACTGTCTTCATTAATGTAACTTTTTCTTGTGCTAGATCGATTCTTATTCCGTCTTGCTACTTATTTCCCTTTAGCAGATGTTTCTTTATAAGGACATTTTGCAGCATAATGACCAACTCTTCCACAATCAAAACATTTGAATGGAAGCTTACCTTTGAATCTTCTGGTTCCTAGTTGGAGTCTTCTCACAAAATTTGCTTCTTCTTCTTCTTCAGATATATAGCTGGATTCCTTGAAAACTTCCTTTTCTTTTCCTTTTGCAGACGCCTTAAAAGCAGCTTCTTTGATTTGAGAAGGACCTCCTTGTCTCATTTCAAAAGCAGTCAGAATACCATGTAATTGAGCAACAGTAAGAGTTTGCAGATCTTGCCTTTCTTCAATAGCCGAAACTTTAGAGTCAAATTTTGAAGTCAAAGATCTTAAGACTTTTTCCATAAGAGTAGTATCGGATATGGTTTCACCCAAATTTCTCATTCGATTTACAATATCATCTAGACGTAAAAAGAAACTGGCAATACTTTCATCACTATGCATCCTTAAATTTTCATATTCAATTCTGAGAGTTTGGAGTTTTGCACTTTTTACCTTTGTATCTCCTTCATAGCTTAGAATGACTTTGTCCCATATTTCTTTTGCTGAATTTAGTTGCATCACCTTAGCAAATTATGGTTCAGACATGCTTCCTAATAAGACATTCACTTCTTTGGCATTGATTTCATACTTCTTCCTTTCAGCCGCATCAGTAGGAATACTTGCCGGATATTGATAGCCTTCTTCCATGATTGCCCATACTTCTGCACCAAGACTTTGCAGATATGCTTTTGTTCGTACCTTCCAGAATATCAGATTGCTTCGATTGAATAGTGGTGGCTTTAGAGACATTAATCCTTCATGACTTCGCATTGCGACGAATCTCCTTCAAGCAATGACTTATAACGAAGAGAACACCTTTCACAGTACGATTGTTGGGAAAATCATATGAGAGGGGGGGGGGGTGAATCGATATTCTTGCATATTCAATATTTTTACTTTTTTCTTGCTTCTAAAACCCATACGCTACTTTCCTAATACAGACTCGCGTATATACGCGTGTAACCTTTATGAAACTCGCGTATACACAGAGATCTAATTATGTCATTAATTCTTCACTTATATCATTCCATCATTCATTCATCAGATGTTCAATAAACAATAAACATGTGCAGTAAGAACAGAATAAACCATCACACAAAGCATTACACATGAACACCAGGAATTTAGGTGGAAACCCAAGTCGGGAGAAAACTACCGCTGCCGTTGCTCAGCCTTCAATATTTTATTATAAAGAAAACATCTTACAACATATGTACTGGCGCAACCTCATACCAGTACACAGGCACCAACCTGCGCTCGTTTATCAGCCTCTCCTGGAAGGGAGCTACAACCCCCTGACTGAAGGCTACAACCCTCAGCACCTCTATGGACCACGTTTCATCAATTTTCACACTGGATCCAACACACATATTTAAGCTCCATCATACAACCAACTTGAAACCGACAACTCAGAACTGTAGAATATAGATAGCAGCAACACAGCAGAACAGATCAGACATTTCATACCCCATGCTTCAGCAAACCCTAGTTTGCATACGCTCTTTCATTTCACTGATCCCGTGTATATACGCGCCTTCTACCATACAAAACCGCGTATACTTCTGTACATATTACAGAGCTAATTTCACTGCGCATACGCGATTTCTCTTCAGCGAAGCCGCGTATATACGCACTTCTTCTGCAGAAAACTAGCGTATGGTTCTTCAGACATTTAGGTCATTGCAATTCTTTAGAACAGACACATCACACAGATTTTACCCTTTACTTCAGACAGATGCTCGCCTTATCTCAGATCTAATAATTCCATAAACAGATCTAGCAAATACAAGTACGTTTCAGATCTAGATACCCTTCTTCATCATTGGTGCATCATGCATTCAGATCTATCATTCAACTGTAACCCTTTCCTTTCAGATATCCTTCAGAGAGAAGTATTCATTTAAGCTCAGACATCTTGCACCCACACCCCTCATTTGCACAATGAATTTCTTCTCTTTATATAGGTTTACCCTTTTTCAATACCATGAGCCAAAACCACATTACTTCCGATGGTATTCCTGGATGGGGTCATTTAGAAGAATCATTACCCAATACAATGGGTCAATACCATGGTGGTTACCCTTGGTTTTGCACTTTATGAGCGCTTTTGCCCATACGCGACTTGGCACGTTGTTTCCCGCGTGCATACGCGACTTCTCCTAGACAAATCCGCGTATTCCTTCAGACATACTCTTTTCATCATAGATCTAGCACATACTGAATTTCTTTCTTCATTACCTTCTGTACTCACTATAGATACATCAGATCAAGTTTATCAAGACATATTCTATCAAGCACAACTTCATCAAGTAGGTTGCCATCATCTTCATCAAGTGGGTTGCCATTCAAGGACAACACTCTATCAAGTGGGTTGCCATCAAGGACAACACTCTGCATCATATTGCCAAAATGCTTAGTTGGATCAAAGTTTCATGGATGAAAAACAAGTGATAGAGAAACAATGGCAATTAAATCTTGCCGATTTGTAAAAGAATTTTGATAATCTTAAAAGTGAAATTTGAAGCAGAAGTAAAAGATAGAGATAAAAAAATACAACATTTACAACAAAGAATTGATCAACTCAAGGATAATCCTAAAATAAAAAAAGTATGAAAGGAAGCATTAGAGTTGGTATCCTCTTAACAAAGAAAAAATATATTTTCTGTCAAAAGTTACCTTTATTCATCACCTGTCTAAAACCAATGATTCTTAAGTCAACTATTAGAGCTTTGGAAATTTTGTGAAGATATTGATGAAAAAGTATCTAACCTTATAGATTGGCAGGATAACACAGAAGGAAGGACAACTAATCTTCACAGAATTGAAGATTCACAAAAGGATATTGTATTCAACGATTGGGACATAAAAATGAAAAACACAGGAATATGTATCATTAGAGCCAATAATCTAGCCTCAAACCTCACAGAATACATTACCGATACTATAATGTAGGGTAATATGATACAATGATCTGAAAGCGGATAGCCAAGGTATAACTAACACTTGACAAAAATGAGAATGACAAGAATAATTACTGAAACAGTTTCTTGTAAGTGATTCTAACTCTTTAGCATAAAGGTTTTCTGATATAATTCATTAATGTTAAAGTTTAAAAATTACGCATCATGCATAAAATTAAAACCATATGACAAAAAATATTAATGATGAAGTTCATCCCTCCTGGACTACATCTCCAGGTCTGCTTCAGAAGTGTGCGACCGCTGTACTGATAAAACCAAGAGAAAAAGGAATACAATGATCTAGAAGTTGACTAGTGCCAAATAGCACTACTGATGTTGTAGAATGCAATTCTCTTGATAAGGCTTTATAGATACAATCTCTTTTATTTGATGAGCCTTTAATCGACCAAGAAAATATGATGATGATGTGCACACTCTAACTGATGGACTGAAGTGAATGGACCTTGCAAAATGGTAGCTGTACTGAGTTTTTGAATATTGAAGTGGATCTCGTTGTCTACAACGAAATTCAGTTATGTATCTAGGCAGGAAAAAGAGCTCTCATACTCCACAATATACCTGCAAAACCAAAAACTCTCTCTACCAAGTGTTCTAGTGCTTCTTCAAAAAGAACTTCTTCTTAACTTCTCGAGAACTTCTCACTTCCTCTCCCCATGAGCCTTAAAAAAAATTCTTTTTATAAGACGAGGGCAAATAAAATGACATTAAACCATTATCGTCATCTTCATATCTTGAAGATTAAGGTTTATTGGTTTTAATGTAGACTCCATTTTTAACAATTATTTAATGAATCATTACCCTTTCCTAGACTGTTATCCCATCATGGATCTCTTTGAAATTATCCAAAACATAATTAGATATAGGTTGATCTCGGTCTTCTTGACACCTAGGGTCATAGGATAAGGTGTTCATTTAAAACAACATCATTTTCCATGCATTAAAACCCATAATAGACTTTTGGATATAAATTATCCACTGGCGGTCTGGAAAACAGTGTGGAGGCGAACCATCGGCATGTGATTAGTTGGATTTGCTAGCGACTAACTCTGCGGTTTTGGATCCGGTGGTTGACTACGACATTTACTGTAATATCTGCATATGACAACAAATCTCTGACTAGCGGTCGCGATTTTTGGTGTCACAGAGGTGGCTTATTATAGAAAACACTAGTGCTTCTCATTTAATTATCAACCTGAGGTAAGTCTTCTTATTTCAAGAGTGTTGGCACAATATATGCGAGTGAGATTGACTAATAGTTGCTTATGATGATGAATTAGCTAGCATCCTAAATTCAATTAACCTAACAAGGAGTGGCTTGGTTGATTCTAAACCTAAGATTGAATAGGAGGATGACGGTTTAAAGAGCAGGTTTAATGGATTGAAAAGCTATCTAGTTCAATTAAACAACAGTCTAAATGAACTAAAAAAAAATCTAGATGAACTGAACAACAATTGAAATGAATTTAACAACAGTCTAAATGAACTTAACAGTTATTAAATTGAATTGAACAACAACAATCGAATTTAATTGAACACTAGTCTAATTAAAACAATCTAAATGAATTTGTACAATAATCACTTAGATAATCTTGAAATGAAATTCTCTTTGTAAACTAATTAATTGACATTAATCAATGATTGGATGCTTTGTTGTGTTGTAGGGAAAATGCAATTCACAAAGACAAGTAACATTGAAAGCAACTATTTTATGAGTTGTAAATCAATTGCAATGACATTGGAAGAGACCAGAACCGTCTATTGGTAGTGAAGAATTATTCTAAACCAGAAAATACAATTACGATTATTCTACTCAAAGAACACAATTGCTAACAACTTTGAAAAAAAGAGAAATTGTAACTTTATTGAATGGAAATGTACTTTACAACTGCATCAGATACTTGGACATTGGTTCTGTGACTACACATAGTATGGGAGTTTTCAAGGAACTTCCAGGGGTTGGGCCTAGACTACCAGAAGCTCTAGCACAGTAAAAACTTCAAAAGATCGTTGTTCAAAACTCTATATTACATCCAATGATATTACAAAAATACAATTAGGCAAGTTGGTTTTGATGCGTTGATTACATAATGAATTTCTTATTATTTTCTGACTCCCCTTTCTCATTCATTCCTGGTCCTTTTTAAAGGTGACTTCATAAAATGAGAAAGTATTTCCCAAATGACAGCCTGCTGTACGTGGCTGTCATTTGAGTTCTTAGGCTCGAATTCGTGTGTCTTCCTTCTACGAGCTACTGGGAGTAACTAATATATCACACATTTGCGCTCGTTGGTTAGCTTTCGTTTTCTATCAGTCCAGCTACTCTGCCTTCTTGCATGTGGAGATAAAAGAAGCCAATTTTCTATTATAAAAACATTCCTTTTATCGTTAGCCTAGTTGTTCCAGTTTTCATAAAATCTTTTCTTTCTTTATTGTTAAGATGAAGGAGAATTCCCCAAAATTGTAACATAATTTGAAGTAATTACAGGGTGGGAACATACCTTAATTTGGGCCCAACATACTCCCCTGCTTACCTAATTTCATGTCCTCATGCAAACAGATGGTTGAGATGTAACTGCATTAACAAGTAGGTAGGGCAGACCTTTTCTTTTTATGCTTTGAAGCCCTGTTTTTGTTTCATGATTGCAAAGGAAGCGTTTGTGGATCCTTCTAGTAATTTGTAATTGTGATTATAGTCCTCAGGAGGATACCAGAGGACAGGGTTTCTGTATCTACATCCTAACTAGGTAGGCCCCATGCTATAGACCATGCTACTCTATGAGAGGAATTTGGAGGCAACAGCCTTGAAATTCCTGTAACTGAATGGCTCCCTATTCTTCACGTTGTTCATGGAGGCCATCCATCTTTTCTTAGATGCTACCAAGGCTGCTTCATGAATGTCCTCAAAGTATTCTCGTCCATTTTCTATGATGTCCTTATGGATGGGCCCCATCCTAGTCCTCATACCTCGCCTTCTCATGAAGTTTTTGTGCTGGATGAACAATTCCAAGGGTTTTGTAGGTTCTCCTCTTACCCATAAATCTAGGCCATGCTCTCTTTTTTAGAATATTTTGTAGGCCTTGGCCCACCTGATCTGGTTCTTAGCAAATGAAAGGAAGGCTTGGAGCTGAACATCCCCTATAAAGGGACTAGGGTTGATGTCTGTGTCTTCTTATAAAAATAAATTGTGCATGTAAAGTTCACATAGGAGGCACTGGACCTGCTCATCTTGATCATTAGAACAATGGAAAATTTTTTCTATAGTCCTGAAAGTAGTGGAATTTCCTTCCCTGATAGTTTTGACTTTCAGGAGTAAATATCGTTCTGTTAGGAACGGGGCATAGTTGGTCGTCGGAGCTCTGCATGATAGCGCATCATTATATAGAGAGAAAATTGTAGTGATTTGTTTCTTAGCTTGCTCCACCTATTCTTGTGCCATTTTTACCTTTGCATGTTTCCCTTTGAGCTGGGCAAATGTTTCGTTTTCTATGGAGGAGAGGTCGGTGAATTTTTTTAGTAGTGCTTGATATTCTTGTAATGGCACCACCTCCTTCCTGCACTGTGCTAGTTCCTGCTGTGTTTGCACCAGTTCATTGCATAGTTTCTGGTTGACAACTTTTTCTACCAGATGGGCATAGGCAAGGGCTTCCTCTGTTTGGGTCCCCTTTTCTTCTGTAACTTTCTGCTCAATTTGAGTAGAGGCTTCAATGGTGTTTTCTAGTTCTGTCTGCATTTCATCCTCAGTAGTGTCTACTAAGTTGGTCTGTATCTTAGCTTTTGTAGTAGCTACCAAGTTGGTTTGCATTCCAGTCTCAACAATGTCAGCTAAGTCAGTTTCCATCTCTTCTTCAACAACATTTACTAATTCTATTTGAGTTCTTGCAGTGGTGGTTTCCTTCTTTGGCTTCTGGGCCCTTCTTTCCTCCACCAATTTCTTTAATCTTTTGCAGGCCTTGCTTAGTTTCTTAATTTTCTTTTCATCTGAATTTTGTCCTGTCTTGATTTCAGTAGGTGGTGGAGGAGTGGTATTCCCATTTTCAAGGATGCTGTGCCAACCTCAAGGTTTCCTATAATGGTTTTTTTTATTATATCTTTAGAGGTTACCTCAATGTGAGGGTCCTAACTGGGAGGAGCAGTGCTACCTCCTGGTGTCAAAGGGGCTATTTCTGTGTTCGTGCTTTGCTCCACAAGGACAATGTCACCTGACTGATTTTCTGATTCCATTCTCCCTGCTGTCCACCCTTCACTGTACACCTCATAATTCTCAAGAGGGGACAGAGTCCTGTCGTCCTGTGGCTCCTCTTGGTCAGGTAGGACATCAGTGTGACCAAAACTGCTGGGGGTGACAGATTTATCAAAAATTTCCTCTTGCTCTTCTTCTCTCGATGGGTTTCTAGGTTCATATTCTGTCCTTATGTTTCCTAGGACTCGAGCCATTTATTCCTCGAAATCTTGCAAGGGTGCATGGGATGGTCCTGCCTCCTCCATGAGGTCCGAGGTTCCTTGGAGTGTTTTGGACCATTTTTGCCTGCTTGGTTTAGAAGTTGTGGTTTGGGTCCTTTTTCTTCTTGGTGTATTTACCCTAGGGGACTCAGTTTCGGTTTCGTCAGGGTTTATTTCTGGTTCCTGTGTATCAAGGTTAAAAAAATTGTCCCAGACTATTTGTTGCTTATCCAGCTCATGATTGATGACTAGTTTAATTAACTCATGGTGACTAACTACTGTTTGGGGATTTTTTTCTTTTCTTAACCGAATAGCAGTATCATGCAATATGGAATTCAAGAAAGTAGATAGATTAATTGAAATATTTTTCTTAAGTACAACTAAAATTTTGAGCTGTCGAGGTTTTACCACATCTTGACATCCTTCACATGTAATGAAATTTTGCATGAATTCTGCCAACTCCTTCCATGGCTAGTGTAGAGAGGTAGGGTTAATACCTCTACCTTTTCATTCCAACGGCTCCTCCATATCCTGATATGTTGCTGCTACCTCTTGTAGGAGGAGATGTTTCTCTGCCCATATTTCTCCTTCTGCTGGTATTCCGAAAACTCCAACAATAATTTCCTCTGTGACTGGTATAATTGGGCCTTTAATTCTGGTTTAAAATTCTTGCAAGTTTTGCAGAAGCTCGATTGCAATTTCTGTGTCAAATCCCTGTAATCAGTGTACATATGTCAGCCAACCAACTTGCTGGAGTATGGCACTAGATACATCTAAAATTGGAAATTTTACAGGCTCGTTTCAAAGGGAATTCCCACCCATATTTGATATGCTTTCTTCTTCTTATTGCATTTATTCTCGGCTCTATTGTTTCGAGTGAATGTTGTATGCAAGCGAAAGAGAAATTGTCATTCTGCGCAGGTAAGTTCATGCCTTAATTGCAGTTTTCCTCTGGTCTTATCGATGTGTCTAACGAGATTTGTGGTGAGATTTTGCATGCTTTCCAATTTAAGACCAATTACACCCCCCTCCATTAAAGAAAGGGTGCCCACGCCCTTAAGTACAGAAGAGATTTGGCCAATGATGAATGCAGGTAGGGGAATGTCAGTGTTTGGTAATAATGACATGTACGTGAAGGAGTAGGTCGAGCTTCAGGTAGTTGAGTAATTACTAGTATATGGAGTGTAAAGGTCAGTTTTGGAGATTTTTCATAATTGCATCTTGTGCGGAAATGATCGGAAAAGGAGAAGGAATAGTATAATAATTATTACGATATGATGTCCTTCTTTAATGAAAAGTTATGATGGAAGCAAGAGTAAGTCAATTAATGATTGGTGTTTTCATCCCAGGGTTCAAATATGTAAGCATATCTCTTGTTAGTTATTATTGTGGTAGATTATAATTATCACTAATTCAAGTAATACCATGTGGAAGAAGGATGGAGAATAAGGTGTATATAAAAGCAATTGGCTATTGATGGAGCACACTTTCATACCATAAGCAGAGCCACTACTGCCAGTAGGCATTCATAGCCTCAACAGGGTTGCTATTTTAACCCGAAAAATGAGCAGGGATCCTTATGTAAAAATAGTTTTTCTACCAAATTTATGGAGAGATAACCATGCTGGTATGGTGGCCAGATAACCATGGTGCCACTCACTAGAGTTGTAGCAAAGTGATCAGGTCGAATCGTGATAAGACCTCCTATCCTTAAAGCAATTAATAAGGTCATTACCCTAGTGTGGTGGCAATTGTCAGCATGTCACTTGCTACAATCTTATGAATGTGGTAGGTTGGCTTGTGATGAGACCCCCTATCCTCTCTTAAAAATTTGCATATAAGTGTATTACTTCTTTTTGAATTGTAACATCTTGATTTATAAGGAGGTCACTGTGTTGGTGTGATAGCCAGATAGTCATAGTTCCATTCACTAGGATTTTAATAGAGTGATTAGGCCGGCTTGTGATGAGACCTCTTGTCCTTCAAGCAAATGATAAGGTCATTACCCTGGTGTGGTAGACATTGTGGGCATGTCACTTGTTAAATCCCTATGATCATGGTAGGTTGGCTCGTGATGATACCCCCTATCCTCTTAAAAATTTTCATGAACACATAATAGTTGCTCTTTATACATGAAGGGGGGCTCATTAACTCCTTAAGAGTTAGGGATGGTGAAAGAAGAAAAAGAATGAAAATACAATTAATATCTCTTATTCCCATTCCTTCATGTTGGAGGGAAATATTACTCGAATAGTGTAGAAAGATATACCATCATAAGGTCATATATCGTATGATAACATATTTGAATTAGGGATGACTTAGCCTTTCATTTTATGTATGCAAAATTTTAGATTCCTATTTAAGGATTATAGTGCCAGGGAGTCATCATATTTGTGATTTTACCATTTCCCTCTCTTTTTCAACTGCCATTGTTTACTCAGAGATGCTTTTCGAGCTCAGATGCAGTTTAGGGGAGGGGTGCTAGATAAAGGGAATAATGGAAAGAAAAAAACAAGGTTATTCAATTTGAACAACAAGATAAAACAAAAAACGCAAGAAGAATGGATGTTTAATTTTATTGAATAGCAGCCATTCAAAGATTGAACAAAATTTGTTCAAAGATTGCACATCACAATTAAAAATGCAAAAAAATGGATGTTCAATTCAACTGAACAACATTTGTTCAACAATTTAACAATAGTTGTTCAAGAATTGAACAACAAAAGTGAAGAACATAGAAAACGATTGTTAAATTCAATTAAACAGTAGTTGTTCAAATATTGAACAACAACTGTCAAGAATTGAACAAAAAAAATAAAAACGCCAAAAAACGGCTGTTCAATTCGACTGAACAACATCCGTTCAAATATTGAACAACAATTGTTCAAAGATTGAACAGAAAAAATAAAGAACACAGAAAATGGTTGTTCAATTTGATTGAACAGCAACCGTTCAAATATTGAACAACAACTATTCACGAATTGAACAACAAAAATAAAAATGCCAAAAAAAAAACAGTTGTTCAATTCGACTGAATAGCAGTTGCTCAAATATTGAACAACAATTGTTCAAGAATTGAACATAAAAAATAAAGAACATAGAAAACATCTATTCAATTCGATTGAACAACAACCGTTCAAAGATTGAATAGCAGTTGTTCATGAATTGAACAACAAAAATAAAAATGACAAAAAAATGGCTGTTCAATTCGACTGAATAGTAACCGCTCAAAGATTGAATAGTAGCTGTTCAAGAATTGAATAGTAAAAATAAAGAACACAGAAAACGGCTGTTCAATTCGATTGAACAGCAGTCCAAAAATTGAACAATAGCTCTTTACGAATTGAACAACAAAAATAAAAATGCCAAAAAACGGTTGTTCAATTCGACTGAACAACAACCATTCAAAGATTGAACAACAATTGTTCAATAATTGAACAAAAAAAGTGAAGAACGCAAAAAATGACTGTTCAATTCAATTGAACGACCGTTGTTTAAGAATTGAATAAAAAAAATAAAGAACACAGAAAACGGTTGTTCAATTCGATTAAACATTATCTGTTCAAATATTGAACAACAATTGTTCATGAATTGAACAAAAAAAATAAAAACACAGAAAAAGAATGTTCAATTCGTTTGAATAGTAGCCGTTCAAATATTGAACAACAACTATTCACAAATTGAACAGAAAAAATAAAAATGCAACTCACAAGGAGAAGAAATTGCAAGTATGAAGAATGTACAACAAAATTAAAGACATTTATATACAATATTTACAAATGACGGCAAAAAACCTTTCATGTAATTGAGTTTGTGGGGTTGTTGCCCCCTTGTGCCACAACTTGGATGGTGGGATCGTTTCGTACTTGTTGGAAAAAATATTCTCTTGTGAGAGGCTTGTGATAGAGGCACACTCTGTTTCCGTTAACTTAGAATGTTGAACCATACCCATCTATGGTGGTTGTAGAAATTTTAATAACTGTTAAATTATTCACCGAGATTATCCTGATCACACACTATTTGAGCTTCATGCATAATACATAACCTCTTCTACTATTGATCATCAATTTGTGGAAATTAAACAATCACATGCGCACATGAAAACCATAAACAATCACACATATAAACACAATATTTATGGGAAAGATTAAAGCTGAAAACCCCCAACTATGTGTATATTATAATGATAGAGATCATGTAAAAAACATTGTACAAACTCCTCACAAGCTCTCAGTACAATCTCCAATTGTTACAAACTACACAAGCTCAGATCATACAAATCACATGCTCCAATTTGCTCCACCTGTTAGCCTGCCTCTACAGCGCAATCCAATATGGATAATTTCCAGATCAAGGTTCAAATTCCACTGGTATGTACTACGCAATCCTCATTGGCATCTCCATCAATGTGTGTGCTAATCTCATGCACCAGTATAGTCACAACTGATAGTCACACTGCTCTTTCACCTACCTCTCCACTGGTCTCCACTGAAACTGTCCATGCACTGTAGTTAACTGATGTATTCTTCAGTTGATTAATGAGTTATTATTTGTGAATTAATTAACTAATTAATTCACTCCACTCTCACTAGTGTATCGATCAGTTAGACTAGATACAACTAGCTCAACTGAGTCTAACTGAGTTAAACTAAATACAACTCCATAACTACTTCTTCCAACTGTGTCATAACTCTGCCACTTGAGTTCTAACTGAGTCCTCCATGCAATAGCTCCAGTAAACCCTTAGGAATAGAGTAATTCCTTCTGTCAGCTGTTGTGCCACATCTGTGCACTTAACTGAAGTGCTCCAAGAGAATAAGATAATGTTTAGAGTCTAAATATTATTAAGAGCTAATAATATTCGACATATCTATTTTTAGTAACAAATCTATAAATAGATTCCGCCCAATATGTCTAAAAATATAAGTCCATCTATTTTTTCCGACTTGACCAACCATCCACAAATAGCATCCTGCAACTCAGAGAACATGATCCATATGTCTAAAAATAGACATAGTCTAAAAATAGACTTTGCGCCAAAAATAGCCTGCGGGCCCACTTAGTGAAGGCGACTTCTTTCCACTAAGCTCATCATCTTGTTGCAATCTCAACACTCCCTCTCAACAAGATAAGGATTATCTGCCACCCTATAACTATATTAGTTTCTCTGGTAACCGCCTTATTGAGAATGTAGGCATCTTTGATCTCTAGCAGATAATATGAAAGTAACATGTTCTCCATTTTAACCTCCAGTATGGTAATCTAGGATATAATCCTGTTTATAATATCATGAAATGTTTGGATTAATCTCGAGTTTAGTCCCAACTCTGATTATCTATAATAAATCTGATGAGTAAGTGTGAGCAGAACAACTAGGCCAGATCTTCTCATCATATAGCCTGTAAATTGAAATCGATGCCATATACTTGGCCTCTGTTGAACTGAGTGCCACGGATCTCTGCTTCCTGCTGTACCAAGAAACTGCTGTCGACCTGATACTAAATATCCCTCCAGATGTGCTCTTTCTATCCATTGGGCTCCTTGTCTGCATCATGATACACAGCCTCCCCTGTAAGTATGCGTACCATAATCCATACGTGTGCCTCCTAGATAATGACAATAACCTGCCTTCAAAAGAGCTTGGTAGGCTTAACCATAGCTTGCGAAATCTGGTTAACTGCATAGCATATATCAGGTCATGTATTGACCAGATACATAAGCGACCCCACCAACTGTCGATAGACAGTGGCATCCACTACCTCCGCTGAAGTAGCATCCTCCTTCCTCCAACCACCAGGAATTGGAGTATCAACAGGCTTACAACCATGCATGTTGAACTTCTCTAGTATCTCCTGGGCATACTTACCCTGAGAAACAAACAGTCCACCACTGCGCTGCCAAATTTCCAATCCTAGGAAATAATGAAGGAGGCCCAAGTCCATCTCAAACTATTTTGCAAGATCCTCCTTGCATGAGAGTATCAACAGCTCATCACCTGTCAAAATAAAATCATCTACATAAAGTACAATTATCAACAACTTACCCTCCACCACAATCTGGTATAGGTTCGGATCCGCCTCACTCTTGGAGAATCCAAGTCCGGTGAAATAACTGTCTATCCATGTGTACCAAGCACGAGGTGCTTGTTTCAACCCATACAACGCTCCCTTGAGCCTGCACACATGCGACTCGCTGCTGAAGATCTTGAAACCTTCGGGCTACTCTATGTACACCTCCTCGTTAATGACTCCGTTGAGGAACACAGTCTTCACATCCATCTGATGAATATGCCACCCCATCTGCGCTGAGAGAGAAATAATCGTCCGTATGGAAGAATACCTTGCGACAGGTGCAAAGGTCTCCTCATTGTTGGGAAAAATACTAAGAGGGGGGGGGTGAATCAGTATTTATTTCTTATTCAAAAATTTTACTTTTTCTTGCTTCTAAAACCCATACGCTACTTTCCTGATACAGACTCGCGTATATACGCGGATACCCTTTACGAAACTCGCATATACACAGAGATCTAATTATGTCATTAATTCTTCACTTATATCATTCCATCATTCATTCATCGGATGTTTAATAAACAGTAAACATGTGCAGTAAGAACAGAATAAACCATCACACAAAGCATCACACATGAACACCAGGATTTTTAGGTGGAAACCCAAGTCGGGAGAAAACCACCGCTGCCGTTGCTCAGCCTTCAAAAATTTATTATAGAGAAAACTTCTTACAACATATGTGCTGGTGCAGACTCCTACCAGCACGCAAGCACCCACCTGCACTCGTTTACCAGCCTCTCTTGGAAGGGAGCTCCAACCCCCTGACTCGTTTACCAGCCTCTCCTGGAAGGGAGCTACGACCCCCTGATCTCGTTTACCAGCCTCTCCTGGAAGGGAGCTACAACCCCCTGACTGAAGGCTACAACCCTCAGCACCTCTATGGACCACGTTTCATCAATTTCACACTGGATCCAAAGCTTCCTTTAGGACACCACTTACAGACCACGTTTCATTATATTTTCAGACTGGACCCACTCCATACATTTAAGCTCAATCATACATCAAACTGAAACTTATCAATTCAGACAACCCAGAACTGTAGAATACATCATTCACAGATAGCAGTAACACAGCAGAACAGATCAGAAATTTCATACCCCTTGCTTCAGCAAACCCTAGTTTGCATACGCGCTTTCCTTTCACTGATACCGTGTATATACGCGCTTCCAATCACATCAACCCGCGTATACTTATGTACAAATTACAGAGCTGATTTCACTGCGCATACGCGCTTTCTCTTCAGCAAAGCCGCGTATATACGCGCTTCTCCTATGGCGAACTAGCGTATGGTTCTTCAGACATTTAGGGCATTGCAATTCTTCAGAACAGATACATTACTCAGATTTTACCCTTTACTTCAGACAGATGTTTGCCTCTTCTCAGATCTAATCATCCCCTAAACAGATCTAGCAAATGCAAGTGAATTTCAGATCTAGATACCCTTCTTCATCATTGGTGCATCATGTAATCAGATCTATCATTCAATTGTAACCCTTTCCATTCAGATATACTTCAGAGAGAAGTATTCATTCAAGCTCAGACCTCTTGCACCCTCACTTCTCATTTGCACAATGAATTTCTTCTCCTTATATAGGTTTATCCTTTTTCAATACCATGAGCCAAAACCACATTACTTCCAATGGTATTCCTGGACGGGGTCATTTAGACGAATCATTACCCAATACAATGGGTCAATACCATGGTGGTTACCCCTGGTTTTGCACTTTTTGAGTGCTTTTTCCCATACGCGACTTGGCACATACTTAACCGCGTGCATACGCGACTTCTCTTAGACAAATCCGCGTATTCCTTGAAACATACTCTTTTCTGTAGATCATTAGATTTACATCATTTAACAAGATCATCAAGACATATTCCATCAAGCACAACTTCATCAAGTAGGTTTCCATTCAAGGAAAACACTCTATCAAGTGGGTTGTCATCAAGGACAACACTCAGCATCATATTGCCAACAAATATCATATCACATCAGATTTACATCATTTACCAAGTCCATCAGGTCAAGAATAACTTCATCAGGTGGATTTCCATCAAGGATAACACATGCCAACACTCTCATGTCTTCATCTTCATTCAGTGGGTTGCCATCAAGGACAACACTCTGCATCATATTGGCAACATAATGCAGTCACATCTGCTTGAAAACCAAGATAGTCTTGCCAGCCTCATCATCAGTGTCAGTTTTTGAGATCATCAGAACTACACTCATCTCTCATTTCACATAAAGAACACTAGGATAAGGATGAATCTCCACATTAGCATTGTAATCAATCATACTCACTGTGCTGTTTAGCGCTCACATGGGATCTCTGTGACCTGAGGGAGTGACCTCAGACCCATTTGCTCATAAGAGCCATGTATCCAGTATACCGGTTAGGTGACTGTCTTTTTCTGCGCTGTGATGTAGGTGCTCCTACAACCTTCTCTGCATCTTGAGCCAGTCGTTCAGCTTCTGTAGTGCACTTTCACCCTCTGATGGTTGGCGCTGCATGAGTGGTCTCTTCCACTCCATGAACCTCATCTTGTGTCTGATCCACATCCTGAGAATCATCCTTAGGAACTAATATCTCCTCCTCTGCATGCAAGTGTAGCTCCCTCTCAAGCGAACACTTCATGTCTTTCTCCTCCTGAAATTTGATATCCCGTCGCACAACAGTCTTGCGACTGTCTGGAAAATACACACGATAGTTTTGGGGTGTATCAGTGTACCCCACAAATATCCCAACCTCTGCAGTTGGCTCCAGCTTCTTCCTGGCATCCTTCGTCACATGAATGTAAACAGGTGAACCAAAAATCCTCAAATGGGAAATATCAGGCCTCTTACTAGAAAACGCCTCCTCGGGTGTACTCATGCCAAGTATCTTGTGAGGACAATGGTTCTACACATATACTGCAGTATTGCATGCCTCCGCCCACAAGTGAATGGGTAGGCCCTGATCATGCAACATCGCCCGTGCAGCACCCACGATCGTTCTGTTCTTCCGCTCAGCAACCCCGTTCTGCTGTGGGTTATGAGGTGCTATGAGCTCTGTTAGTTATTACGCATAAAGTCCTAGAATTCTCAAGATGAGTCACCTGTTTGCCCAAGCTCCTGAGCCTTCACCTGCTTCCCGATTCTTTCTCAACCAGTGCCTTGAACTCACAGAACTTTGAGTATGTCTCGCTCTTCTTCTGCATGAAGAAGATCCAGCACTTACGAGAAAAATCATCAACAAATATCACATAATACCTGTGCTTTGCTGTCGAAGCTACTGAGAAAGGTCCACACACTTCTGTGTGAATTCTCTCAAGGATCATCGTGCATGTGACTATTCTTACGAAAGGTGGCTTTTACAAGTTGCTAAAGTACACCTGGCCTTGATCACATTGCCAAACTTGTCTGAAGCCAGGTAGAAATCTGCTGAGGCACTCTTCCAGCTCCGCCGTGAAGGTATTTAATCTTGAATTTCAAAGCTTGCCATCCTCCCGATCACAGCTCCTTACCTTTTCTGCATTCTTTGTGCAGCCATCTATACAAACAAATAAAGGTTGCCACTCGAACCCCTATCCTGCAGGTCTCACCGGTTGCCTTCTTTATGAAAAATTCCCTACTTCAAAGACAACATCATATCCTTGTCTTCTAACAATTCCAGATGAGTGTACTAATCCATAGAACATACATCACTTCCTTCTGTCCCGAAGGTTTACCGGAAATCCCTCAAAAATAGGTACCAATAAAATTATACATATCTACCATCATTGCCCATCTCGATGTGCACTCCAAGATCTTTCTCATCCAGATAAATAAAAAAATCTCGATCTCCTATCATGTGAAAAGATGCACCACTGTCCAGAAACCACACTGATCCTGCCATACTTGAGACCAAGCATGCGATCAGCGAAAAATCCAGATCAAAATGTGAGGCTAAGGCCTCTCCAGCTGCAGATCTAGCAGCCTGCTTATTTTTCTTCTTCTGCGGAAAATTTGTGGCATAATTTCCGTGTTGGTGACAGTGAAAGCACTTCACCTTGAACATGTCCTGCTTCTTGCCTTTCGCACCAGAATGAGAAGCTTTCTTACTCTTCCCCTTCTTTTCTTTGGCAGCCAAAGAAAAATTCTCTTCATCAGAGTTCTTTGATGACGATCCGTCCCTGGTACTTCGCCTTATCTCCTCTTGCACAAGATACGACCAAAGTCGCTCCCATCTTGGCAATTTCTCCCGACCATTGACAGAGTCCTGATAGGAATGCCAACTCTTCGGAAGCCCAAGGAGAGCCAAGCTCACCAAGTCCTCATCATCTACAGTCACCTCCACACTTTCTAGCTCATCTCTGCATTGGGTAAACTTCGTGAGGTACTTGGGCATACTGTCGCCTTTCTCCATATTTATGTTTCTGAGTTTATCCTTGAGCGCCAACTTCCTCTGGTCGCTCTTGCCTTGGAATAAATTTGTCAAGGATTTCCACATCAGGAATGGAGAAGCCTTACCATGTAGGCTGGACACTATGTGATCCTTCACGCCCTCCAACATAATCCTTCGATACTTTGTTGTCTTCTTTTTCCAAGCCTCAATTACGGCAGCATCGCTAGAAGTAGGCTTTGGGACTTCAGCATCTATGAACTCCTTCAACCCATTGTCATCTAACACCACCTCCATCCTGTATTTCCATGCAATATAATTCAATCTGCCCTCCAGGGCATACTCCAATCACAATCCGTTGAAAGACATCTCAACTTCGACACCAAGAAAACACTGCTGCAAATTCGAATTCCACCAGCACAAAACTCAACCGCTTCAATGTTTTGCAATTGCTCCAATGATCAATACTGCTCTGATACCATGTAGAAATTTGAATAATTGTTAAATTATTTACCAAGATTATCCCGATCACACACTATTTGAGCTTCATGCATAATACATAACCTCTTCTACTATTGATCATCAATTTGCGGAAATTAAACAATCGCATGCGAACATTAAAACCATAAAAAATCACACATATAAACACAGTATTTATGGGAAAGCTTAAAGATGAAAACCCCCAAATATGTGTATATTATAATGATAGAGATCATGTAAAAATAATTTTACAAACTACTCATAATATCTCAGTACAATCTCCAATTGTTACACACTACACAAGCTCGGATCATACAAATCACATGCTCCAATCTGCTCCACCTGTTAGCCTGCCTCTACTGTGCAATCCAATATGGATAATTTATAGATCAAGGTTCAAATCCCACTGGTATGTACTACACAATCCTCATTGGCATCTCCATCAATGTGTGTGCTAATCTCATGCACCAGTATAGTCACAACTGATAGTCACACTGCTCTTTCACCTACCTCTTCACTGGTCTCCACTGAAACTGTCCATGCACTGTAGTTAAATGATGTATTATTTAGTTGATTTATGAGTTAATAATTAGTGAATTAATTAATAATTAATTCACACCACTCTCACTAATTGTATCAATCAGTTAGACTAGATACAACTAGCTCAACTAAGTTAAACTGAACACAACTCCATTAACTGTCTCATCAACTCCACCAAACTATGTCACATGAGTTCTAACTGAATTCAACCATGCAATAGCTCCATTAAACCATAGGAATAGCATAATTCCTTCTGTCAGCTGCATGTGCCACATCCATGAATCAAACTGAAGTGCTCCAAGAGGATAAGATAATGTTTAGAGTCCAAATATTATTAAGAGCTAATAATATTTGACATATCTATTTTTAGATTGGAAATCTAAAAATAGATTCCGCCCAGTATGTCTAAAAATAGAAGTCCATATATTTTTCCTGACTTGACCAACCATCCACAAATAACATCCTGCAACTCATAGAACATGATCCATATGTCTAAAAATAGACATAGTCTAAAAATAGACTTTGCGCCAAAAATATCCTGCGGGCCCACTTAGTGAAGGCGACTTCTTTCCACTAAGCTCCTCATATTGTTGCAATCTCAACAGTGGTCAGGGTGAGCGTGCCATTTTTGTGTACTTATTGAATCTCATATGGACTGAGCCACCTTGTTTGTAGTTTTCCTTGAAAATTTTATAATCTGGAGTCATAAAGGAAGGCCCAATCTCCTTTTTGAAATACCTTCTTCTTGATAAGGTTATCATGCCATTTAACTCATAGTTGTTGGATGATCGCTATGCATTTCAGGGCTAGCAATCGTATTTCGTCTAATTCATTTATTTGTTGGAGTCTTATAGCTTGGGCTTCTGTTAAGTCCAATATTACTTCCTGGGTTGTTCTCAAGGTTTTGATTTCGAATTCAATAGGGAAGATAGGTTCTTCCCCAAATACTAGTTGATATGGTGAGTATCTAGTGGTGTTTCGCCAGGTTGTACGATAAGCCCATAAGGCTTCTAGTGATCTACTGGCCCAATCCTGGCAGTGTGCTACTATAGTTTTGGTAAGGATTGCTTCCAGAACTTTGTTGGTGCTTTCAACTTGCCCATTTTCCTGCAGGTGGTAAGGAGATGTAATCCTATGGGTGATATGGTGATTTATTAGAGTGGCTGTAATTTTATTATCTATGAATTGTGCCCCCCCATCGGTTATCACTTCCCGTGGCAAACTGTATTGTACGAATACTTCAAAAGGAAACTTAATCATTGATTCCTCTGTGGCTCTTGACAAGGCCACTACTTCTACCCATTTGGTTACATAATCTGTGGCGACTAATATGTGGACTTTCTGGTTTGCTGGTGGGTTGAATGGTTCAATGAAGTCCAACACCCATCGTTCAAATGGGTCTACCACCAATTTTGGTTGTAGCAACATTTCATCAGCTTGACCTGGGCGGCCCATTCTTCGGTAGCTATCGTAGGTTTGGACGTATTTCTTTGCGTCTTTGAAAATTGTAGGCCAATAGTAGTATAATTGCAACACTTTATGCCCCATTCCTTGTTCTGCAAAATGGTCGCCACAAAGTTCATCGTGACAGGCCTGTAAGATGTCATAGATTTCATGTTCTCTGATTCACATGCATATGTGCATACCAGCCCTTGTGTGGAAGAGGTATCCACTGATCCAGGAGAACCTTGCGTTGCGTTGTACAATCAGTTTCCATTCTTTTGATGTTAAACGTCTACGTAGCTTCCCTACTGCCAAATAGTTTGCGACGTCCGCATACCATGGTGCTTTTGCTGCTACAACAAACAAATTTTTGTCAGGGAATTGATCATCAACTCCTAGCATATTGTTTGTTTTGGTAACCCTGGACAGGAAGTCTATGATCACGTTTTGCTTTTCTGGAGGATCTTTGATTGCTATATCAAATTACTGCAACAAAAACAACCAATGAGTTATTATCCCATTAATGATTGGTTTATTGGATAAATATCTAATAGCAGAGTGATCAATATATAGGAGTACTTGATAACCAGTTATATAGTGCCTAAACTTATTAATAGCATAAATGACCGCTAGGAATTCTTTGTCGGTCACAGTGTAATTCAGTTTGGCAGGAGTGAGGGTTTTGCTGATATAATAAATGGCAGAAGGTTTTCTGTCTTCTTCTTGGCCAAGGACTACTCCTATTTTTGTGTCGGAGGCATCTGAAGAGATGTGAAAAGGTATTTTCCAGTTAGGTCCCCGTAGGATTGGTGATGTTGAGACCAATTTCTTCAAATCTGCAAAAGCTGTGTAACATTTATGAGTCCAATGAAATTAAACATTTCCAGTTAATGCATACAAAGGTGTGGCTATTTGTGAGAAGTTATTTATAAATCTACGGTAATACCCTGCATATCCCAAAAAAATTCTTACCTCTGTCTGTGTATGAGGTGTAGGTAATAGCAGGATTACCTCTATCTTAGCCGAATCTACCTGTATCCCAACTGCAGAAATGTAATGACCTAGGATCACTCCTTCTGTCATCATCATGTGACATTTTGTGTCGCTTAGACATAGCCTAGTAGAAATACATCATTCCAACACCTTTTCTAGCGTGTCTAAAGCTTGTTCGAACTCTGCCCCATACGGTGTGAAGTCATCCATATATATTTCCAGCCCTTTGTTTATTAAGTCAGAAAAAATGCTAATTATGGCTCTCTGAAATGTTGTTGGGGCATTACATAATCCGAATGGTAAAAATCTGTAAGAAAAAGTACCCCATGGGCAAGTAAAGTTTGTCTTATCCTGATTGTCAGGAGCTATTTGGATTTGATTGTAGCTGCTGAATCCGTCAAGGAAGGAAAATAACTGTTTCCTTGCCAATGTGTCAAGGACTTGGTCAATCAAGGGAAGGGGGAAATGTTATTTATGAGTTTCTTTATTCAATTCTCTATAATCTACGCAGATTTTCCATTTCCTATTCTTTCTAGGGATGACTGCCAGAGGGGAGACCCATTTGTTGTCCGAAATAGGATAAATGAAATTTACGTCTAACAACTTTTGCAGCTCCTCTTTTACAATATCCTTTAAATGAGGGTTTAGCCCTTGTTGAGGTTGTCTAATGGGACATGCTTCCATATCGGTATAGATGTGGTGGGTGCATAGCTGTGGGTTTAAACCCTTCATGTCCTGGTAATCCCAAGAAAATGCCCCTTGATGCTTCCGTAGGATTTCTATGAGATTTTTTTTGGGTCATCATCCAAATTCCCATTAATATTCAGAACTTTTCCTGGATCAATTTCAATAGGTATGCCGTTACATACAGTATTTGTGGAAATATGATGACCCTCAATATCTGTCACTGGATCTTCTTGATATTTGTTTTCAAGGACTGTTTTCAACAACTGGAATTTTAAATTTCCAGCTGTGGGTGACTGATTCATAAAGTTATTAATTACATCATCTTCAGTCTGATCCTTAAATTCGAGAGCTTCTACTAGTGTCAAAGGTGGGTGAATGTTTTGCTCCCAATATGTACATGGATGTTTGTGAATTTTTACCATGGGTAAGCATGGTTTGGCATGCAGATAAATAATGATATTTTTATTGAATTTCCTCTAGTGATAGTCATGCTACCTGCTCGGTAGCCTATGTAAGTATCTGTTGTGGCCAGCCAAGGCCGCCCAAGAATCAATGGGTGCCCTTCCATCCTGTTCTTTAGGTTAATAACTAAAAAATCAGTCAGGTATTCCCATGAGTCTACAGAGACTAGGATGTCTTGCACTATTCCTTCTGGTTTAATAACAGATATATCGGCTAGTTCCAACAGTGTAGCCATAGGTTCTAAAGCTGATATGCCCAGTTTTTCACAAGCCCCAGTATTTAGGATGTTGATGGCTGCCCCTAGGTCGACCAATGTGTTTGGAAATGAGTGGCCAGAGATTTGTATAGTTACAATGGGATTTCCTGGGTCCTCATATTTCACTGGAGGTTCCCTACCTAGTAACAAGTCAGATAGCGTTCCTACCACATGAACGGTGGGTGCAGCCTTTGTATTCCTTACTTTTTTTTTCCACATAATTCTTTAATTGTCTTTGCATAGATGGGGATGTTTTGGATAGCCTGGAGAAGAGGAATTTTGATACAAAGTTTTCTTAATTCCCCCAGGATGTCAAAATCTGGAGTGGTTATTGGCCTAAGCAGAGTTAATCTTTCAGGAAATGGAGGCAGAGTCATCCTAAGTTCTTCAGGTCCCCGTTGATCAACTGTTTCCTTGCCTATCTCCATTTTCATTGTGTTTTCTTGGCTAGGTTCTGTTGAGGTTTCCATTTGGGACTGGGGTGGAGTCGTGACTTCTATAGGTAAGATGGTATGTCCTGACCTCAGCCCTAGTTCGTTGCACTGTTTCTATTCGGTATCGGAATTTGGATTTTCTATGATCTAAATTATTTGAACCGGTCTGTTGTTGGGATTAGGATTGGGTTGAGCTGGCAATTGGGGGCATATGATAGGTTGTGGGTTGTGATAGATTGGGTATGGCACTAGTAGCGTAGGTTTATTTTTTGGTCCTTGCTCCCATTGGTAGGTTGGTCATCAGGAAAAATTTTAAGGATGAGAAATTATCTTGAAGTTTAAAAAATTGGTGAATCTCACTAGTCCCTAATATGAAAACTATAAAAAAATTATTGATGTATTTGTAAAATTATTCAAATTTATAATGATATTATATATATTCTCTATACAATGTTGGCGATTTTTAAGGTTAAATAATATTTTTTTGTAAAATTTGGACGAATTTTTCTTATAAAAAAATGCAAATTGGCGAATCTTTTTTTTGGAAAAACCATGGAAAATTAGCCCACCTGCGAATATTAGCCCCTAAAATTTTCCATGTTGGTCATTCCCATGGGTCGCTACCAATTCCAATTAGTGTTTTGAGGAGGGGGGTTTGGCCACTGAGTTTGATATGGAACATTTTTCCAATAAGGGGGAGAACAGGGAAAGTTCAGCCAATTATTCCCTGATGAAGGTTGTATGGGCCAGGGTGGCATAGGAAACGATTGGTTTGGCCAAGAAAGAAAAGGATTTTGAGTCTGCCATGCTGTTGCTGGGTTTTTTTGGTTAAACTATGAAGGAGGAAAGAACCGAGGTAGGTCTTGCGGCATACCTAGTTGTGCTTGCCATTGCCAACGTTGATTCATTAAATAGACTGGTTTTGTCTCTTCCTTTGCTTCCTTGTAGAATACTTTCAGCTCGAGAAGTGAAGTACATTGGTTCGTAGCATGATCCTTAGTGCAGATGGCACAAGTCTGAACCATGTCTAACGGAAATTCCCTCTGGCTGTGCTTCTTCCGACATCTTGGGAAAAAGACGGCCAAGTTCTGTTCCGATATATCTTGTTTCTTCTTGGCTTGTAAAACATCAAGCTGCGTTGTCAACGTACCCAAAATGTCAGTTTTGAAATCTTCCAAAAGATTTCCAAATTCCGCCCTAGTTACATTGCCATCTTTAAGGTTTTTTTTTACAGAATCACGCCCACTTGGTCGATTTCGCGCACTACCCCAGGAGCATCTAATGCATAGGGAAATGATCTCATCATATTATTCCTAGTAAATATCTCCTTTTCCCATTATGTTAAGTGTTTCCACCCATTCTTCTTTCATTCATTTAATCATTGTGGCTTTTAAGATGTCCTGGGATAACGTGGTATATGGGGACCTTTGTAAATTGTATTGAAATATTTCTAAGTATTCTTCTAATGTTTCATTTTATTTTGCGGACATATTGAAGATTCCATCTTTTAGATCTCGGGTTCGGCAATAGTCTTGGTATTTGGCAAGGAAAATGTTCTTCATTTAGTCCCAGTTATTTATAGTTCCCCCACCTAATCCCATGAACCAGCGTAGCGCAGTTCCTTTTAAGGTAGAGGGAAATAGTTTTAGTTTCTAAGGATCATTGGTGTAGGCATATCCCGTGCATAAGACATCAAATTCAAATAGGAACACATCAAGGTCTTTCATGGTTAATCCATGAAAGGTGGGAATGTTGTGTAAGGGAATGGCTTTCATAGGGGCATTTGCAGCATGATCAACAATATGGTATTCTAGTGTTGATGTCTACCTCTGATTCTGGTTTTGGTTATTCGCCATTTGATCGAAGAGGTGCCAGAAATATTCGGGGATTTCTTGGTCTGGAGGAGTGATCCTAGTGGGCTTGGGGGGTGAATGCAGTGAAGGTTTTACAATTATTTCCTGGTCTAATATCCTGAGTACTTATGTTTCGATCACTTTTTTAGGGGATTCAGGCTCTGATATCTTTATGTGAATTCCTCCACTAGTTTCTCCTTCTCCTTCCTCTAAGTTACAAGAACCTCCCTCTTTTGAAAGGTTAGTGCCTATGTTATCACAGAATCAGACCTGATAGGCTGCTCATAAAACCAATCTTGTGCAAATATTTCAAACCAATCTTTTGGTTGAGGCTTAGCCTCCTCAACCTGAGAGGGATCTCTCAAGGGTTTATGATTTTTGATAAATATGTAGATGGCTAACTCTATATGGGATAAAAATAGATAAATGATATAAAATGGTTGTAAATCACATTAGCAAGTATAAATTTGGATTATGGAGTCATAATTTCTTTAGAAAAACCAAAATAATATACCTAGCATGGAATTCAAGGCATATCAGAGTTTCAAGTCAAGGAATAAACATGTAGAACAGTGAAACACAAAGTCAATTTACTATGAAGGAAGTCAGAGCATCATTGATGAATTCTGAGTAACATAAGAAAACACCACTATAATAGAATATTGAAAGTATGCCATCAAAACAAGAACATACAAGAACTCATTATGAATATTGAGTTGTCTAAGTAGAAATTCTGTATTAGGTTGAAAATAGTCACTTACATAAAATTGAGTCTTTTTGATAACAAATGTCCAAACCTTTTCTAATTCGACCCCCTTGATATTTTATAGATCATTTACATCATAAGATAAGCTTATCCACAGCTAGATACATTGAATTCATATCTTTGACACCTATCCTAACTATAAAACATGGTATTTATTACAAAAACAACCGTAAAACTAATATAGAGTCCTATTACAAATAGAATTAGAACTCTTTAACTATACTCATAAAAACTTTATCTAAACTCAATTACATCATTTTCCACCTATATCTCCATAAGGTCAAATCTTGATGATGAGATCCAACCTGTTATGACCATAATGTTGATCTCCTGCAAACTAGGAAACTGTCCCCTATTTTCTAGGTTTAGGATTCTTTGTGTTCTTTAGAAACTTTAACCACCATGAACCCATGACTTCGAAGCTATTTGAAGTCAGGAACTGAAATAACATATGCCCAAAATCATCCATGAGTACCAGCTATGCAAAATCAACTTCAAAATCCCAAAATAGAAAAAACAAACATGCGCTACGAAAACAACACAGTTTCATAGTGCTTTTCGTAGCGTAGACTTTTAAACCATTTATCTTCAAAATTTTGGCTTATTCCTTTTTAGATTTATATTCATTATCACATAGCATAGCTTCCCTAGCATTTTCAGGTCTTCATACACATATTTTCCCTTCAAAAATTTAAGAGAGAGAGTGAAAAAGCATGCTACAACAGTTTCGTAGCGCTTTTCACTGATTTTGCATTGTGTGCGCTACGAAACTGCTGAGTGAGCAATTTTGTCCATTTTTTTCCAAAATGTAAAGTGTGAGTGCAAAAAACTTAAAATAAACCTTATTTCATCATATCACTTGAAAAACAGAGTTATTCCAACCTTCTTGAGGTCCCTTCTTCATTTGCAATAAGTTGGCCTATTGGTTTTTCCTGTTTTTTCCTAGAAAATAGGTCTTGGGACTGAGCCTATATCTCCTACTCCATGATGTATTTTGAGAAATTGAAGGAGGGTTTTGTATTTCATGATGTCTTGAATAAAAAAATCTCTTGGTTTTTTGAAACACATCTCCTTCTGTCCATAACATGCCTTTGAAAAACATGTGTAAAATAGGAAAACTCTATTTCTAAAAATAGGCTTAAAAGAAAGCCATCTATCTCCCAACTGATAACACATATGAGAAAAGTGAGAGATTTTATTGTAGCTGAGGTTGTGATGAAGACAAACCTCTTTCATAATTCCAAAATACTTTTTAATTTGGCTATAAATGGAACTTGAAGTTGACTGCTAAATAATCATGTACAGGAAATTTTGTAACAACAGTTTCATAACGCGTTTTAATGTATCAATTTCTTCCACCTCCTAATTAATTTGAAGAACCTGAGAGGATTTTTTGTATTTAGGTTAGTTAGGAAGAAAAACCTCTTTCATATTTCCTAAATTCGTTTTCATTTTCTTAGAAAATGCCTTGGAAGTTGACTACTCAAAACCAGAAAACATAGTTTTTGTTTCATCACTTTCCCAGTTTGTGCTACGAAAGTAGCAGCACTTTCATAGCACATTTCCTCTTTTTTGAACTAGCGATGCTAAGAAAATATGGATTCCGGGCTAATTACATAAATTCAGCCCAAAAGTTAATTTAATGACCCTTAAATGAAAAATATGAATCTTTGATCATGGAATGGACCTAGAAGGACTTTATTTGAACTTAAATGATGACCTTTAAACTTATAAAAACTATGACCTACCCTTAACCAAACTAAAAATGACTTTCAGACCCTATTTTGACCCATGATAAAAAAAAGCTTGACACAATGATGTTTTGAAAATTTTTGGGTGATAACAGTGGCTCCACTTGGGATAGTGTGCCCCTGTGGTACACTAAGAACCAGTAGTTCCAGTGCTGCTATCCATTTTTCTTGAACAAAATAGAAAAAAATTGAAATTGCCAAGCTTTCTCCTCAAGGTCAAATGGCCTTCACCTTGGGCTCAAGCTTGATGATCACTGTAGAAGAACCAAATCTGTACCTACTGAAAAGATGCTCAATCAACTTTGATCTTATTCACACATTCCTACCTCCCCTATCAACTACAATCTCCATTTGTAACTCAAAGAACATGAAACTTCCAATGAAGCCAGTCATTGATCTGATCTGATGCATGAATCTCTTGACTATGATTGAACCAAAAGTAAACATGATACTGAAATGACCAAGGCAACATGAGATGTAACTGATCTTCAAAATGAAAATATAACTGGAAATCTGGACTGTAAAACTCTTCCATGTATTCACCTATACGATCAAAGAAGACGTGATATGTTTGATGCTTCTCATGAAATTATGCAACTTTGGACAACTCATCCATGCTTTGATCAACCATATAATGCTTCATTTGTGTGCTTTCAAACTACCTTTCAAACTGATTTACAAAAACTGTTTATTCTTCCTCAATCTCTAAGAAGAAAGGTAGCAACACCCCGTCTTTGTGTTCTGGCATTAAAATCATTTGAAAAGAATGACCTTGATCATGAATATTATGAGATTGAATTTTATATTTTGAAACTTGAATATCCTTTTCAATGTTCTCTACAACTTCATCCACAAAATAAATCTTATCTTCTGACTTGTACTCAAATGATTTCAGATTAGAAGACAAGGATAAAGAAAAATTTTCACCCACTTCTTCATTAATGTAATCATCATTTGATATAGATTGATATAAGAAATTACATGAAGAATCAACTTTTTCCTGTACCTTAGGATTGTAGCAAGCATTTTCCAATATTTCCTCTTGTTGTTTGAAATTATTCTCATACTCCCGATGATCAAAAGAATGACTAGTTTGCTTCATCAAACTCAGAAAATGTATCATAATTTTCATAGATAAACTCCTATTGGGTTTCATTTTCATCCAAGGAAGAGGCTATCCTTTCTTCTTGGTGATGAAAGGGATTTTCATGAAGAGCTTCTAAAATTTCCTCATCCATGAACTCATCATATTCATAACAATTCTCCAAATATTCAATAAAACTCACACAGTTTTTACAACAGTCTTTGACCAACAATAAGGAGGGATGACACTCTTCATACATCTCATAAATTGCAACATGGAAATTAGCAAGAGAATATAATGAACCATTTGGTAATATTTCATACCAAGACCATGCTTTTCCTTCTAATGTGGCCATAAACATCTTCATGAGGCAATATTCAGGGAACTGAACCTTAAGTCTGTGCACATGCATATGCAAGATTACCAAATTAAGGGCAACATTGTTTTTCTTTTCATCTTTGAATGTAGGAAGATCAGTTAACCATTCAACCTTTGGCATAGGATTTGGAAAACCGGGGATATGAGACCGATTCATAGGGCCATACCTAGCATTTAATCTTGCAATGGAACTAATTTTAAAAACTTCATAAAGATACTGATCTTCAAGCAGTGGAGTCACCTTACAATTAATTATTTGATGTGTGGAGTCGCCAAGGTAGATGCAGCCTCGAAAAGCTTCCTAAGCTCCTGCTACCTTTAGAAGTTCAGCTTCAAAATTTCTGGAAAGTATAATCTTTAGGCTCCCAGCGGACACACCAAAATGTTATCACAAAATCAGACTTGATAGGCTACTCATCAAACCAATGTTTTGGTTGAGGCTTAGCCTCCTCAACCTGAGAGGGCTCTCTCAAGGGCTTATGATTTTTGATAAATATGTCGATGGCTAACTCTATATGGGATAAAAATAGATAAATGATATAAAATAGTTGTAAATTGCATTAGCAAGTATACATTGGGCTTATGGAGTCATAATTTCTTCAACAAAACCAAAATAATCTACCTAGCATGGAATTCAAGGCATATGAGAGTTTCAAGTCAAGGAATAAACATGTAGAACAGTGAAACACACAGTCAATTTTTCTATCAATGAAGTCAAAGAATCATTGATGAATTCTGAGTAACATAAGTAAACACCACTGTAATAGAATATTGAAAAGATGCCATCAGAACAAGAACATACAAGAACTCCTTATGAATCTTGAGTTGTCTAAGTAGAAATTCCATATTAGGCTGAAAACAGTGACTTACATAAAACCGAGTCTTTTTGCTAACAAATGTCCAACCCTTTGCTAATCCGACCCCCTTTATATTTTATAGATCATTTACATCATAAGATAAGCTTATCCACAACTTGATAAATCGAATTCCTATCTTTGACACCTATCCTAACCATAAAACATGATATTTATTACAAAAACAACTATAAACCTAATACAGAGTCCTATTACAAATAGAATTACAACTCTTTAACTCTACTCATAAAAAAATTATCTAAAACTAATTACATCATTTTCCACCTATATCTCCATAAGGTAAAATCCTGATGATGATCTCCAACCTGTTATGACCATAATGTTGATCTCCTGCAAGCTAGGAAACTGTCCTCTGTTTTCTAAGTTTAGGATTCTTTGTGTTCTTGAGACACTTTAACCACCATGAACCCATGACTTCGAAGATATTTGCTTTTAGGAACTGAAATAACATATGCCAAAAATCATCCATGAGTGCCAGCTGTGAAAAATCAACTTCGAACTCCAAAAATAGCAAAAACAAACCTGCACTATGAAAACATCAGAGTTTCGTAGCGCTTTTTGTAGCGCAGACTTTTAAACCTTTGATATTCAAAAATTTGGCTCCTTATTTTTAGATTTATCTTCATTATCACTTAGCATAGCTTCCCTAGAAATTTCAGGTGTTCATACACATATTTTCCCTTCAAAAATTTAAGAGAGAGAGTGAAAAAACATGCTACAACAGTTTTGTAGCGCTTTTCACTGATTTTGCACTGTGTGCGCTACGAAACTGCCGAGTGAGCAGTTTTGTCCAATTTTTTCCAAAATGTAAAGTGTGAATGTGCCAAAAACTGAAAATAAACCTTATTTCATCATGTCACTTGAAAAACAGAGTTATTGCAGCCTTCTTGAGGTCCCTTCTTCATTTGCAATAAGTTGGCCTATTGGTTTTTCCTGAACAATAGGTCTTGGGATAGAACCTATATCTTCTACTCCATGTTGTATTTTGAGAAACGGAAGGAGGTTTTTGTATTTCATGATGTCTTGAATAAAAACCTCTCTTTGTTTTTTGAAACACATCTCCTTCTGTCTAGAACCTACCTTTGAAAAACATGTTTAAAACATGAAAACTCTGTTTCTGAAAATAGGGCTTCAAAGAAAGCCTTCTATACCCAAACTGATAACACATATGAGAAAAGTGAGAGAGGTTATTGTATAAGAGGCTTTGATGAAGACAAAACTCTTTCATAATTCGAAAATAATTTTACATGTGGCCATAAAATGAACTTGAAGTTGACTACTAAATGGTTATGTATAGGACATTTTGTAACAATAATTTTGTAGCACGTTTTAATTTATCAATTTATCCCACCTCCTAAGGAATTTGAAGAAAATGAGAGAATTTTTTGTAGTTAGTTCATTTAGGAAGAAAAATTTCTTTCAGTTTTCCTAAATTTGTTTTCAGTTGCTCAAAAAACACCTTGGAAGTTGACTACTCAAAACCAGAAAACAAAGTTTTTGTTTCATCACTTTCGCAGTTTGCGCTATGAAAGTAACAATGCTTTCGTAGTGCATTTACTCTTTTTGGAACTAGCAGTGCTATGAAACTATGGATTCCTAGCTAATTTCATAAATTTAGCTCGAAACTTAATTGAATTACCCTTAAATGAAAAATATGAATCTTTGATCATGGAATGGACCTAGAAGGACTTTATTTGAACTTAAATGATGACCTTTAAACTTATAAAAACCATGACCTACCCTTAACCAAACTAAAAATGACTTTCAGACCCTATTTTGATCCATGATAAAAAAAAACTTGACACAATGATGTTTTGAAAAGTTTTGGGTGATAATAGCCTATATGATTGGCAGTTTGAATCAGATAAATCTGTCTCACCATGAATTGCAACATAGGCTATAGATGGTGAGGCTGCTGCTTGAGGGAGTGTGATAGGAATTTGAATGGGAATAGTTCTATGTCCTATAGATGCTTGAGATTCAGCTTTCTTAATGATTTCATCTAGATATGTTGTTCTTCCAAGGATCACCGGTCCTTTGGATTGCGAGGGTGTTTGCGAATTATTTTGGATTGTTTCTATCTTTTTGTTCCTAGTCATAAAATAGGAGCACCTATTTTACTGGTCTTTTCACGACTTGCTGGGAAGTGGGCTATAGGGAAAGCATGTTGATTTCCAGTATGCAGGTTCTTACCTCTCGTTTTTAATACCCAATTCTTCTCAGCAATGGAGAAAGATGAATAAAGGAGATCACTCTTAACACTCTCCCTGGCAATGATGCCATAATGTTGGTGTCACAGAGGTGGCTTATTATATACAACTCTAGTGCTTCTCATTTAATTATCAACCCAAGGTAAGTCTTATTATTTCAAGAGTGTTGGAACAATATATGTGAGTGAGATTGACTAATAGTTTCTTATGAGGATGAATTAGCTAGCCTCCTGAATTCAATTAACCTAACGAGGAGTGGATTGGTTGATTCTTAGCCTAAGATCGAATAGTAGGATGACGATTTAAACAAAACGTTTAATGGATTGAACAACTATCTAATTGAATTAAACAACAGTCTAAATGAATTGAAAAGCAATGTAGATGAACTGAACAACAATTGAATTGAATTGAACAATAGTCTAAATGAATTGAACAATAATTAAATTGAATGGAAAAACAACAATCGAATTGAATTGAACAGTAGTCTAATTGAAACAATCTAAATGAATTTGTACAGTAATCACTTAGATAATTTTGTAATGGAATTCTCTTTCTAATCAATGATTGGATGCTTTGTTGTGCTGAAGGGAAAATGCAATCCACAAAGACAAGTAACATCGAAAGCAACTATTCTATGAGTTGTAAATCAGTTGCAATGACATTGGAAGAAACCAAAACCATCTAATAGTAGTGAAGCATTATTGTAAACCAGAAAATAAAATTGCTATTATTCTACTCAAAGAACACAATTGCTAACAGTTCTGAAAAAAAGAGAAACTATAACTTTATTGAATGGAAATGTACTTTACAACTGCATCAGATACTTGGAAATTGGTTCTGTGACTACACATAGTATGGGAATTTGCGAGGAACTTCTAGGGGTTGGGCCCAGACCACCAGAAGCTCTAGCATAGTAAAAAATTCAAAATATCGTTGTTCAAAACTCTATATTACATCCAGTGATATTAAAAAAATACAATTAGACAAGTTGGTTCTGATGCGTTGATTACAGAATGAATTCCTATTCTTTTCCGACTCCCCTTTCTCGTTTGTCCCTGGTCCTTTTAAAGGTGACTTCACAAAATGAGAAAGTATTTCCCAAATGACAGCCCACTGTGCTTGGTTGTCATTTGAGTTCTTGGGCTCGAATTCGTCTGCATGCCTTCTGCCGACTACTGGGAGTTACCAAGATCTCACACATTTGAGCTCGTTGGTTAGCTTCCATTTTCTATCGATCCAACTACTTTTCCTTGCTGCATGCAGAGATAAAAGAAGTCAATTTTATGTTATGAAAACATTCCTTTTGTCGTTAGCCTAGTTTTTCTAGTTTTCATAAATTTTTTCTTTCTTGTTTTTTAAGATGAAGGAGAATTCCCCAAAATTGTAACATAATTTGAAGTAATTACAGGGTGAGAACATACCTTAATTTTGGCCCAACAATGGTTTTAAAAACCCGAAGGTAAAGTTGTGGCTTATCCCTTAACCTCGGCCTTGTTCACATGTGACTGCTTGACAGTCAACTTGTGTTGGAGGATACTGTTGCAGTAGCATTTTCCGCTGTGGTTAACTCCATTCACATTGTTTTCCAACAGTCACCATATACAGTTTTGGGCTGACGACTTACCAAAAAATCACATCAAACTTTAAACAATGTTCACACATCATCGTTTCCGATACAATCAACTTGCTATGGTTTGAACTGATGGTAGCATCCCAAAAACGGTAACATTACCTTTGTACACATGGAAAACAGCTCCACTGCGGTTAACCTTTTTGTGGCAATGCTAAACCTTCCCACTGCACTTTAATGTTCACCCTTTTTACATGTAAACATAACTCCGATACATTTTAGTCAACTTTTTAAACATTAAATTTGTTTTGTAATGTTTTTACATTGTTTTTCGAGTGTTTTACATTAGGTTGTAGTCCTAAGCCCGAAATTGGGTTTATTGCATAGTTCTAATACCGTGTACTTAGACTTAGGTTAGAACTAAGACTTTAGAGCTAGGTTTTAGGATTAGTCCTTTCAGTTTAGGATTTAACCTTAGGTTTACAATTAGGACCTAGACCTAGGCATTACCAATTACATATTCATAACATCAAGACCATAGTCAATTAGGAATTTTTAGGATTTTAGTCTTAACAAATGTTTTAAAGACTAACATTTTTTCCTAACACTAACACTTTAGCTAACTTAGACTTATCGTGCTAATGCTTAGACTTAGGATTGTGTTTCCTTAAGTCTGTACATGGACTTAGCACTTTAAAATCATGACTAATGCTCTTTACTATTTCAATGTCACATTTAGACATAATTCTCTATGAAAACCTTTTCTTGTGACAACATTTTGACTTCAATAAGAGAAAAACATTTATGAATGTTGTCGAAGTCACTGATGCTGATGTCAAAGTTGACGATGAACTTAAAATTCCTACTCATAGCAAGAATTTTGAATGTGACCATCTTGGTTGCTTACCAATTTTGACTAGATTCTGTTTGACAACTTGAGTCAATGAACCATTTCTCATAATATCATCTTGGTTGCTTACCAATTTTGACAAGATTCTGTTTGAGGACTTGAGTCAATGAACCATTGCTCATAAGACCACATTGGTTAATAAAATTTTGACTCAACCTGTTTATTACAAAATCGATGAATAATTACTTATAAATGACCATCTTGGTAATTTTGTAATTTCGATACAAAACTTTAGAATCCAAATTGGATCACACCTTCCCACAAAAAGAACTTTTGGTTCTCCAAAAGTTTTATTACAATGCATTAAAGAAAAATAACTCAAGATCATAGTTATAGACTTATCTAAATCTAGAAATTTTTTTTACAGACTCTATTTAGACATATGGCATAAAGTCTGCCTAGTTCCATTTGGCAGTCAAATGTTCCCTAGCAAGTGAATTGGATGTCTCCTGTGCTACTGATATCAATGTTGTTTCTTGTGGCAGGATTGGACAATTTATTTTAGCATGCCTCATCAATTTGCAATGTCGAAAAATTCTCTCCTAAGAATTTGTACTTATTTCCTTTGAGTTTTCTGAATGTTGTTCCTCTTTAGAAGATTCATTAGACTAAAGTGATATTTTACCTAAACGCTTCTTCACTTAAAGTGTCTCATCATCTTCTTATGGTTGGATTTTGGTAGCTCCAAGTTTCTTGTTGTAGGCTCTATGCTTCCAGCAATGTCCTACACAATGCCAAGAACTTCCACAAAATGTGCATGGATATATTCTTTTAACAATTTCTACAACCCAATTTTGATAAAAGAAATCACTTCCAGAATCACTACTAGAGGATTGTTTTTGCTTACCCTTCTTGTCCTATAACCTCTTTGGCATAAGCTTAGGATGCAGAGACCAACATTGACTCGAAATATGGCCCATCTTTTCACAATAGTCGCACTTCATTAAATCATAACCTATACCTTGATAATTAGGATTTTCTTGTACAATTATTGGTAGAAGTCTCCCTTGACCATTCTTTCCAAGGCCTTATCCTTCTTGATATCCCACGACCTTCATCATGGAAAAAAATTTTCTTTCAAAAGCTGCACTTGGCTTCTAGATAGAAACTTCCTCATAGTCTAAATCACTTTTTGGTGATATCGGTATGTTGGTAGTTTCCTTATCAGGTGAGGAAAAGGTTCCAATGGCATCTCTTGATGATTTTGGTGATGATGAAAGAGAAGAACTATCTTCATCCTCCTAACGAAGAGATAGTGTTGGATTCTTTCCATTAGAAGCTGTATATTCTATTAGAGGTTTGTTTCCTCTTTTGTTCTTTCTCAAAACTTCAATTTTAGACTGCAAGATCTGCTTGTCACTTTCCAGTGCTTGCACCATCCTTCATAATGCAGTATTCTCCTGCTGAAATTGTTGATTGAGCTCCTCGAGTTATTTCAACCGAAGTTGTTGTCTCAAGCTCTTGTCCATTTCGTACCTGAAAAGGAGCTAGTATGCTTTGATACCAAAATATGATCTGAAAGCGGATAACAAATATCTAACTAACTCTTGAAAAAAATGAGAATGGAAAGAATAATTACTGAAACAGTTGATTGTATGTGATTCTAAATGTTTAGCATAAAGGTTTTCTGATATAATCCGTTAATGTTAAAGTTTAAAAATTACACATAATGCATAACATTAAAACCATATGACAAAAAATATTAATGATGGAGTTCGTCCCTCCTGGACTACGTCTCTGGGTATGCTTCAGAAGTGTGCAACCGTTGTATTGATAAAACCAAGAGAAAAAGGAATACAATTATCTATCAGTTGACAAGTGCCAAATAACACTACTGATGTTGTAGAATGCAATTCTCCTAATGAGGCTTTACAGATACAATATCTTTTCTTTTATGGGCCTTTAATCGACCAAGAAAATCTGATGATGATGTGCACACCCTAACTAATGGACTGAAGCAAATGGACCTTACCCAATGGTAGCTGAACTGAGTTTTTGAAGATTGAAGTGGATCTCATTGTTTTACAACAAACTTCAGTTCTGTATCTAGGTGGGAAAAGGAGATCTCATACTCCACAATATACCCACAAAACTAAAAAATCTCTCTACCAAGTGTTATAGTGCTTCTTCAAAAATCACTTCTTCTTAACTTCTCGAGAACTTCTCACTTCCTCTCCCCATGAGCCTTACAAAACATTCTTTTTATAAGATGAGGGAAAATAAAATGGCATTAAACCATTATCTTTATCTTCATATCTCAAAGATTAAGGTTTGTTCATTTTAATGTAGACTCCATTTTTAACAATTATTTAATGAATCATTACCCTTTCCAAGCCTCTTATCCCATTATGGATCTCTTCAAAATTATCCACAACATAATCAGATATAGGTTGATCTTGGTCTTCTTGACACCTAGGGTCTTAGGATAAGGTGTTCATTTAAAACAACACCATTTTCCATGCATTTAAACCCATAATAGACTTTAGGATATAACTTTTCCGTTGACGGACTGGCAAACGGTGAGGAGGCGAACCATCAGCATGTGATTAGTCGGATATGCTGGCGGCTAACTCTGCGGTTTTGGATCTTGCGGTTGACTCCGAAATTTACTGTAACATATGCATGTGACATCAGATCTCTGACTGGCGGTCATAGTTTTAAAAACCCGATGGTAAAGTTTCAGCTTATCTCTTAACCTCCACCTTGCTCACATGCGACTCCTTGACAGTCGGCTTGAGCTAGCGGATACCATTGCGGTAGCATTTTTTGATGTGGTTAACTCCATTCACATGGTTTTCTAATAGTCACCATATACAATTTCGAGATGATGGCTTACCAAAACTTCGCATCAAACTTTAAAAAATGTTCACACATCACAATTTCCGATACATTCAACTTGCTACAGTTTGAACTAACGGTAGCATCCCAACTGCGGTAAAATTACCTTTGTACACATGGAAAAAAACTCTACTGTGGTTAACCTTTCTGTGGAAATGATAAACCTTCCCATTGCACTTTAATGTTGACTTTGTTCACATGTCAACATAACTCCGATACGGTTTAGTCGACTGTTTAAAAATTACATTTGTTTTGTAATGTTTTTACATTGTTTTCCAAGGGTTTTACATTAGGTTGTAGTCCTAAGTCTGAAAGTGGGTTTATTGCATATTTTTAATACCATCCACTCATACTTAGGTTAGAACTAAGACTTTCGCGCTAGGTTTTAGGATTAGTGCTTTCACCTTAGGATTTAACCTTAGGTTTACAATTAGGACTTAAACCTAGGAATTACCATTTACATCTTCATAAAATCAAGACCATAGCCACTTAGGCATTTTTAGGATTTTAGTCTTTAAAAAATGTTTTAAAGACTAACATTTTTGCCTAACACTAACACTTTAGCTGACTTAGACTTATAGTGCTAATGCTTAGACTTAGGATTGTGTTTCCTTAAGTCTTTACATGAAATTAGCACTTTACAATCATGATTAATGCTCTTTACTATTTCAGTGTCATAGTTCGACATAATTCTCTATGATGACTTTTTATTATGACGACCGTTTGACTTCAATAAGAGAAAAAAATTGATGAATGTTGTCGAAGTCACTAATGCTGATGTCGAAGTTGACGACGAACTTGAACTTCTTTCTCATAGCAAGAATGTTGAATGTGACCTTGTTGGCCGCTTACCAATTTTGACAAGATTTTGTTTGACGACTTGTGTCGATGAACCATTTCTCATAAGACCATCTTGGTTTTGATACAATTTCGACTCAACTTGTTTATTACAAAATCGATGACTAATTACTTGTAAATGACCATCTTGGTCATTTTGTAATTTCGATAGAAATTTTCAGAATCCAAATTAGATCATACAGGAATGCCCAAAAGACACCTTGCAAGATTTCATAGTCTTGAAACAATCCTAAAAATAAGAATCTAGAAAGAAGACTCAAGATATTAAAATTTTATCTAAAGCAAACTTGGAAAGTTATCGAGAGTTCCTAGTAAAACCACATAGTCAGTGGCTCACGCTGAGGTGTCTCTCAAATGAAGCAACTCAACTTCTTCCAGCTCTTAATGATGCATTGTTCATGGGAAAAATGCGCATGCATCCAATGCATCCTCCAAGGCAGAAGTTGATGACAGATATTTGCAATCTCAAAGAATAGATGAAGAATGGATCAAGGAAACAATCATGAATATTGTTGCAACCGATTACTATTTTTTTGTCCTTTATCTTAATCTAATTTGTTCGAGGCTTTATAGAAAATTTATTTTCAAGTTTACTATTTTTTAAATATTAATAGACTATTTAAACTCCTTTCATGCATTTAGAAAAGGGTCCAGAATTTTGAGAAGGTAGCTTTGAACTTTCAATATTGTTTGATCAGAAGTTATCCAATTGAAAGATGAGCTTGAAAGCTGTCTGTTCATATACAGAGCACTGATGGCTCAGGTAATATTATCTTTGCATTATTGTTGTGTGTTATTGAATTAGATATTTATATTATTGTGATTTTATTTCATTATATAAGTTGCTCTGAAAACAATATGTCATTGTCACTATTGATATGAAGTATTGAATGATTTGTGATTATATAAGAAATAACAAAATATTTTATGTTATTGATTTTTAATCAACTAAATTAATTAACTATTTAATTAATTTAGTTTCTTATGCATGTGTTCTTTTCACTAAAGTATGAAATGATCTATATTTTTAGGTACATTGTGAAATATTTCTATTAGATCACATTAAAAGAAGTTTTATCTCGGGAAATAGTTTGAATAAGTTCTAGTTTTATCATTAGCTTTTAAATCATTCCATCACTTTGATTTAATTTCTCTTGTTATTATTAAATCTCTTTAAACGAGAAACTGGTTCCTTTATCCCCAGTCTAACCCACAAATTTCAATGGAAAAAGGAGTTGCTTTAAGCTCTAGACTGGGTGGTATTCCCTGATGTTGAGGCTGTCAATTTCCGACCTTCAACAATTTTGGTGCTAGAAGGAGGTCCCCTAACTATCAATGGCAACAAGGTCTATTCAAAAGGGTCATCCAAAGAGTCATTTGTCCTCAAAATATCCTCCTACTTCTAGGTCTCACTCGAAATCGCCTACTACTAGACCAAAAAAAAAAAAATGTAAAGTCTCCTAGTATTGGATCTAAGATAGTTGATAAGCCTTTTATCCAAGAACCACCTAAAGTTTAGACTTTGATTGAGAAATTAGATGGAATTTATATTTCTTGAAAAAATACTCAACGTTCTGAGTTATCTAAGGGAAGCGTATCATATTCTTTTACACCATATCGAGTTTTGACTCGGTCTCAAATTGAGAAGCTTGGGATTACTCATTTTGAGTTCCCTCTGCCTCCTCATCAAAGAAATACTCAGAAATCTAGAACTCATTCCTCGACTAGTGAGATTTTATCTTCATCACCTCTACAAACACCTTTATTTCATTCCACCTCTTCCACTTCTCCTGATCCAAATCGTTCATTCATTCCCATCACTCATTCACAAACAATAGGTGCCAGTATAAGTAATATTAGCGCATGGGATACTTTTTCCACACAGTGAACCTCTTCTACTACAACAATATCTTCTAATCACATTCCCATAATGTCTAATATACCATGGACCAATCCAGAGAGATGGATACCAAAGTTTAATCTAGATGAAGGAACCCAGGCATAATAACACCTACATAATTTTATGCTAGCCATTAAAATTAAAGAGGTGTCAGAGGAATTACTAGGATCAACAAGATCCTAGTAATTTTCTTTACCATCAGGTTCTATTACAAATTGGAATATGTTTCAAGAGAAATTTTTGACAAAATTTGGAGATGATCGCACAACTGTGACATTAATCAACGATATTTCCAATTTGAAAGCAAATCCAAATGAACGGATCAAATATTTTAATTCTAGGTTCAATAAATTTCTTAACAATATTTCACAAGCTTCTCAACCTGATGAAGATGTTCAGATACAATGGTATATTTTTGCATTACCCTCAAGCATTTCCATATTCATAGATAGAGCTAATAAAAACACACCGACTAATAACATAAAAGAAGATATATTTTTCGAAAAAATGATTTTGGCCTTACAAAAGAAGACAATTATAGAAGAAATAAAAACTAAGAAGGTAACTTTCAAAGAAGAAATTAAAAAGAAACCATCAAAAGAAAATTTCAATTTAGAAGGAATACAGAAAGTTCTTAAAACAATCTCAAATGACATGGTCGAAATAAAAAAAAAGGTTTCAGATTTGCCTCGAAAGGCTTTTATATCTTTTAGGAAAACACAAATTTCATCCTCTCTTATACCTAATGCAAAATCAGATCAAGAAGAAGAAGAGAAATCTTTTTTCGCAGAAGAATCAAAAGGAGAATAAGAATTGGTAGAAGCACATGGCTTATGGGACTTTATTCTCACTACATATGAAAATGAGGAAGAGAAAGAAGTGTTACAAGTCGAAACTAGGAGCAAAAGAGATAATATTTCACTATCATTAAATTCAAAGAAGAAATCAGTTACTCCTATTAACAAAGATAAAAATTCCTTGAATAAGTCTTCTCCTAAATCTCCTGTCTCTCCTCCCAAATCACCTGAGTCTTCCAAATTCCCTTCTAATTCATATTCTACATCCAAAACTCTTGTCTTTTATGATAAGGACATAGAATATAACATCGTCGAAGACATGAATATAGTGAAAGCCAATATCTCCATTTATGAGGTAAGTAAACTTAAGCAACAACAAAATTGTTTGCTTAAAGAATTAAATATTGTTCTTATTCCTCCTTTGCCAACAATAAAAATGTCATTAGGAAAAGGAAATCCTCCAAGAGATACCCCTGATAAAATTGATGTCTTAGACACAATTCTAATTGGGAATCGATCCAATTTTCATACTCCTTTGTTATTACTTTTGAGATTTTCAACAAGAATGTTCATAATTTCCTAATAGAATTAGGAGCTTCTTCGAACATAATGCCATATTCAGTATGTCTCAAATTGAACATAACTCCTGAAAATTCTATTGCATAGATTGTACAATTAGATAGATCTAAGGTTATAGTTTTAGGAGATCTAAACTCAGTCTTAATAATATTATCTTCAAATCCAAAGTTTTTTCAGATAATCGATATTTTAATTGCTGATATTCCTAAATTTTATGGTATTATTTTAAGTAGAGATTGGTCTGAGAAGCTACATGGATATTTGGCAACATATTGGTCACATATTTGGCTTCCTTACAATGATAAACCAAATCATATTAGAGTAGATAGAGAAAAACACATGAAACACTCCATTACTGATTTGGATGAAGAAAACAAACCCGTGGTTTTCACAAATAACATTCTTGGCAATTACTCTTCAGAATCCTTTTTTGGAAGTTTTATAGCACATGAATCACCCTTTTTAGAAAACTTTGTTTCTTCTAAAATTGAAAATTATTCTCAAACAAATTTTTCTTAATGTATTAATATTGTATATATTGTTGTAGATAAACTTGAATCTTTATTATGGACACATTATTTTGATGGTTCTAAATCTAGTGAAGGTGCAGGAGCTGGATGTATATTAATCAACGCAATTGGCGCGAAGACCATGCTATCATGTAGGCTGGAATTTGAATATACTAACAATATTGTAGAATATGAAACATTAGTACAGGGATTATACAAGGGAATAAATATTGGTGTTAAATATCTTCAAATATTTGGTGATTTGGAAATTGTAATAAAATAGATTAGAAATAACATTCATTGCATATCAAATCTCCCTAAACATTATCAATACCTGATTCAAAATCTTACTTCACATTTTTTAGCATGCAATATTTATCCAATACCAAGAATCCAAAATTCCAGTGCTGATATTTTAGCTAATGTCGCATCCAAGTTAATTCCATTCGAATATTTTATTCCAGATTGATTTTCTATAGAGTTGATTTTTTGCCCATCCATTCCCGAAAATATTACTAATTGGTGAGTATTCAACGATGATGGGGATATCCTAGATTTTTTTAACATTTGAATAATCTTATCTTGATCAAGTAATTGATGAATATTAACACAATACTCAAATGAAAAATTCTAATGAAAAAAATTCTTTGCCAAAACCTGTTGTTAAACTTAAATATCTATATTATTTGAAGGAAAAATTTAAAAAGGTCAAAAATTGAAAATTCAAAGATAGAATTTAATGTTTGAATTAGTTAACCTAGGGTCTGATGAAAAACCTCAAAATATCAACTTAGGACTTTGCCTTCAATATGAAGAAATAAATGCATTTATTCGTTTGTTAAAAAGGTATAAATATGTCTTTACATGGAATTATTAGGATCTCAAGACATATGATGCTTTCATCATCCAACATACTATCCCAATGGTACGAGAAGTCAAACCAATTCAACAAAAAATTAGAAAGATATATCAGAATTTGGAAACTCAAATTAAAAGTGAGTTGAAAAAGCTTTGAAAAACCAAATTCATTTTTCCAGTTAGAGGTTCAAAATGGGTTTCTAATCTTGTAGCAGTTAGGAAAACAAATGATGATATTAAAATTTGTTTTGATTAAATAAATTTGAATAAGGCATGTCAAAAGGATAATTTTCCTCTCATCAATGGAACAAGTATTACAATCAGTCATTGGTTCTGAATTAATGTCTTTCTTAGAAGGATTTTCAGGATATAATCAGATCTTGGTTCATCAAGAAGACCAATTAAAGACTACATTTAGAAAAAAGTGGGGAACATATGCATATAAAAAATTCCTTTTGGGTTATTGAATGCAGGAGCTACATTTCAGAGAGAAATGTATATTGTTTTCAAAGGGTTGATCAATAAAATTTTCATGGTATATCTAGATGATATTACCATATATTAAAAAAAGATAAATAATCATATGAATGATTTAAAACAGATCTTAGAAAGATGGAGAAAATATTGAATTTATCTTAACCCTAAGAATTTTTTTTTTTTTTTTTTTTCTCTTAGTGAAGGTAAACTCCTCAGTTTTATTGTTTCAAAGCATAGGATTTGTATTGATCCAAAAATAATTAAAAAAATTTCAGAAATCTCATTGCCACGTACTAAAAAATAAATGCAATATTTTCTTGGTCAAATTAATTTTTTCAAGGGATTCGTTCCCGATTTTTCGCACATCCTTATACCTCTACAGAAAACGATCAAGAAAAATTCGATGTTAAAATGGGGAGATGATGAAAGAGAAGAATTTAAAAGAATTAAACAAGTCGTAATTGATGCTCCTTCTCTATCGAATCCCAAATTTTCTAATCCGTTTATTTTATACAAATTTTCCTCTGATCTATCTTACACAACAGTTCTAACCCAACCAAAAGAATAGAAAATTGAAGCTCCAATTTTTTTTTTAGCTCAAATTTTCAAGGATCTTAATTGAATTATACAAGAGCACGGAAGAAAGCCTTTTCAATTTACAAAGCGGTTAAATATTTTAGAACTTTTCCTCTGAAAACTCATGTTAGATTTATTATTCCTTTCTCAACAATCAGAAAATTATTGATTCAAATGAGTTAGGAGAAAAAAGGGCTAATTGGGTCACAACATTTCAAAAATATGATCTAGAGATAAAACCCGCTAAGATCGTAAAAGGCCAAGGTTTTACTAGGTTAGTCACAGGAATGAATGATGCATTGATTAACGAGGTAACAAGTAACATTGAACAAGTTACAAAGGTATTTTCTGTTAATACTCAGTCTCAATATGTTGATTTAATATTTTACTTAAAAATTGGTTATGCTCCTCTTGAGATTGAATTTAAGAAAAAAAGAGCGTTGAGATTTATGGACCATAAATATTAGCTTGTTAATGATATATTATTTATAAAAAATTACGATCATGTTCTATTGAGGTGTTTGGAGAAATATGAAGCAGAAAAAATTCTACAGGAACTTCATGATGGGCCAACAGGTGGACATTATAGTGGAGACATTAGTACTGCTCACAAGATCTTGCATGTTGGATGTTGGCTCGAGGGGTCCTGACCCAGGTTCGGAGGTTAAGGTTTTCCAACAAACCCCTATACTACTGGCCCTTTCTGCAGTGATCTGATTTCGTAGGCCAAAGTCTCACCCGAAGTAGTATGGGAGGGTGCTAGAACTAGGTTTCTGCACCCTGAGAGAGAGGAGGTAAGTCAAGTTCGCAGCCTCAGGGGTTCGCATCAGACATATTTATTCACCAGAGGGTTCGCAGCAGAAACAATACAACTTGCAACTCAATCCAACCAAGTTGTTATCACTTACAGATCTATTCAGGGGCTTCACATCCACCTGCATCTTTCTAATTATCAAAACGAAGAAAAGTATTCGTAGCTAATAATAATTACAGATCATAAATATCGGAACACAAACACTTCACAACCTATGAAAATAACACAGTCACTTTTCGTAGCTTAAATCAGTATCACAGAAGCATATATAACATAACTAGATATCACAGATTCACATCAACAATAATTTCCAATAGATTCAAATATTTGAACAATACTTCTGCACTCATTAGTCTTTCAGATCTACTTATAATACCCAAAACTAGCCCATGCACACACCCTAGTGGGGTTCGCACACAACAGGACTAAGGATCTCCATGCACACAGCAGTAGGAGTCCTTACCCAAAGCGAACCTAGATAGATCTAATAGTTCACACGTAGTATCAATTCCAAGTCTTGCCTACTTTACGACATCAAAAGGTTCATATACTTATACTGATTTAGCCTACACTTCCAATGGTCTACAAACTGTGGTTTGCGGACTCTTGGTCTACTCTTGACCCGTTACAGTACATTTGGGGCTTTGAACCACTGCAAAACCCCTTAGTTAGACTAAAATATGAAAAAAATATACAAAAATACTCAAAAATCATCCCAATTCGCAGCCTTTGGAGGACCCTATTCCAACAGTCCCCCAACACAATCTTGTGACTCATCCCGAGTCACTGTGGTGGTGGGGTCTCCACCTTCGTCTATAGTAGATTGACTGCCATGATCAACGGGGGAAACACTCCTTCACTATGAGCAGCAACGCTCTATGTAGTATCCACGAGCTTATGTGATGTTTGTCCTTCTGTCACAGCGGTGACACTCTCTAGAGTTTGGTTTAGTTGCTTAACAACAACATCAACATCTTGCGAGAGCTTGAGGGCTTCAGAAGCCCAAGGCTTCAGGTGTTCACCGAGGACGTGCTTCTTATGTCAGAGTTCCTCAATCTCATCTTAGAGGGTGTGGCTGGTCTTCAATCATGCTAAATGCTGAGAAAGAAACAAGGTGGGCAATGTAGCCTCTATATTCTCAAATTATTCCCCCTTTTGATGCAGGTCTTGATTTATTTTTCGTAGGATCGGATCGGGCTAGACCCTGGTCCATAGCTGCATGGCTATCTCTAGTAGTTGGGTGCCCCGAGCAATCTGCCTTGTAATGGTGTTTGTAGCTATGGTTACCAGCACATCTCACTGGGCTCGAACCTCCGGAGGTGTTTCTGGCTACAGTTTAGCTTGTAATTCAGCGATTTGATGCTCCATCCATGTTTTGACTTCCTGAATTTTCATTTTGGAAGCCTTCAGTGCTACGACCAGTCCCTCAACCTTAGCCTGAGGGGTGGCCATGGCTGGGATTTCTTCTATAAAATTTTTGCAAAGTTGGTGAATCGCTCTTTCAAGCTTCGCTTGCTACGCAATAGCGAGGGACACTTCAGTGTTCTTTGCTATGATGGTCTGCTCAGCCACATTGAGCTGTTGGTCCCGATGGAAGATTTCCTGAAACACAGTGGTGTGGAGGCCTTGTGATGCCTCATGAGATAACCTAGCTAGATTCAACTACACCCCTGCACTGGCTTGGATACGCATCTCCAGGTCAGGTGGATTGATCACAAGGGCTGCGCCAGGTAGGGAGCAGAGACGACTTTCCTCTGTACTTAGTGCTGCACTACTGGTAGCCAAGGGAGTCAGTACTTGAATCATGCTAGTCTGCAGAGCACAGAGCTTAGCCTGGATCAGGTCAAATGTAGCTTTCTTCTGTTTCTCTAAGGCTACCCATTTGTCCTCGGCGGCCAGAGTGACTGCCTCCAAAATTTGTTCGAGGTCTCTGTCGGTCAGCGTGACTGTCTCATCGTGTTCTGCTAGATGAGAGCACTGCTTCTTTTAGGGTCCCTTGACAGGCTCGCCTGTTTGCTTCCTGCCTTAGGGGGAGGTGGTACCTCCGACGTTTAACCCTTCCGTGCCCAGATGTGGCTGCGAATTCACCTTTGTCTCGGCCTCAATGTCCTTATCAGTGATCTTCTTTGGTTTTGTATCCTTTTTCGTTGCTGTGCTCGAGTCCTTCCCTGTACTCTTGCTTGGGTCTCTAGTATGCTTGATGATGACAAGTGGGATCACCTACGTCGTGCTGGTTCCTTCGGTGCCCCTTGTGCCGGTTTTGAAGCCGATCTTCTAGGTAGGAGGCCAAAGCACGATTACACTATCAATCTCTTCGTCCGCTACCATATAAGGAAGCAAGGCCCAGGTTTTATCCTTGTGGGCTCTGATATCGATGTTATGCATGGTAACCTAGAATTCCACAATTCCCTTATATCTGTCATATGTTATTGGGGACAACCGGGTCGAGAATTGATGGCTACTGCCAAGCTGCTCTGGAAGAGGACCCAAAAGTCTTGGTTAACCTCTACGCGCTGCACATCCTTGGAGTCCCACAAATGGGCATAAAGAGCCCCTTCACACATGTCTGGAGTGAGCTTAGGGAGGACCGACTCCTCAGGGGCTTCCCAGGCAACCAGTGCTATGAGGAACAAAAACCAGGAGTAGCAAAATTCCTTTCCCTGCTCGTGAGATTCACAGACGTTGGTCAAGAATTCATCGCACAAATATTGGGCCCAATTGAGGCAGATACCCTTCCCACATTGGCCTACTAACTGAATGACATAAGTAGGGATGGTTGCGACCTGACATTTTTTCATTAGCTTGCACACTAATAACATGGTAAATAGTTGTGTACCAGGGTCACTGATAGACTTGATGATGAAGCCTCGAGTATTTCACTCCACATGGTAAGTCTTACACACATATTCAGCAGTTTCTGCCTCATACTTCTTTCCTATGTGCTCCATAGGGTGTGGCCTTTTCATGGGGAGGCTAGTAATTCTATGAACTAGCGCAGCATCAATGGGGTTCTGTCACGAATCCACAGGAAGCCATCGTGAATCAGGGCGAGCAACTGTCAGGCCAGCCAGTCCGTGATGTTGTAGTGGCCGAAGTGTGGCATTTGAAGTAGGTTCAGGAGCCTAAATATAAACAATAAACACACCCATCACGGGGGAATAATTGTGATCCCATAGTCCACCTGAATCATTTCCAGGTATAGCTCGAGTGTTACCTCAGGGAAAGCTTCGAAATTTTCCAAGTCATGATCATCAAATTTGATCTCATGGAGCCTTCTACAAGGGTCACTAAGGACAGAGACCTCTCCCGGGGTCAGTGGCATCTGCAGATAAGTGATCAGGCCATCGAGGTTCTTTGGTGTGCGCGTCGAGGGCCTTCGTGGTTAGACAAAGGGAGGCGACCAGCTGATCGGGTCGACGGGCTGGGCCTCTTCCTACGGAGCCTAAGCCTGGGTTGTCGCCTGTGGGGACTTGAAATTTCTTGGGGAAGTCCTGGGCTTCCCCCCAACCCATTTCATAGGTTTCAGGGGTTTCCCTGAGCCCTATGCTTTCTCTTTTCCCTTGTTTGTGACTGGAGTGGAGAGCACTTCTTCATCTTTAGACCCAATCTCCATCACTTCCTTAGTTACTAGCTTCGAGAGTTCGACAGGGTTCATGACCGTCATTCTGGTGTGAAATATGAACTCATGATTGCTACTGTCAGAGGGGGTTGGCTACTCAGAAAATAACGAGATTCTAGGGGCACAAAATTTCTTACAACACAACTTCGTCGAGGACAACCAGGCTAAGTAAAAGCTATTTGAGTAATACGGAACCTGTGTTTGATCTATATTTCCCTTCTAATAGTTCTAGTGATCGACAAATGGTAGGGTAAAATTCTCCTGGAACTTACCATCAGGTAAACAGTAAAAAATCTCTAGAATGTGCCTCATTAAATGCCAGCCACCCACTCCATTCAACAGTAACTTTTTCTTTTTACCAGATTTACTGTTCCAACAAATATTTTTTTCTCCCCCTATGCACTGAAGGTACCTTCTGTGCTTGGATTAATCACCTGCGCCTCCTACACATCCTCCCCCAACATAGGCTTGTTCCCTAGGTACTTCAAAGCCAGAGACATGTTTGTCTAACATTTTTCATTGTTGGGTTTGTATTATATTCTTTCCACGACTAATCATGCACGGGGGGATCACAGGGGGGCGATAGCCCCCCCCCTATACGTTGCGCCAGGTGCCGCAAGGGGGTCAGAGGGGGGCGGTAGCCCCCGCTGTCAGGGTTTGAGGCAGTGTCTGGGGAAAAAAAATTTGGGCCTTATTTTTCAGTGGGCGAACCCACCCACGGTTTTGTGCATGGGTTTTCACATGGTTTTGGGGTACGATGGTTTTTGGCCCCTGGTATTTTGTATATCCGGTCAAGGGAGCTACGGTTATGTTCTAATCCAGGGTTAATGTATTGGGGTTTATGTATGCTTCGGCATGTATATATATGTGTGTTGTAACACTAAAAGGAATATAATGAAAAATCAAGCTGGTCATCCTGATTTGGGATTCAGAGAAAATATTTGTGTTTATCTATTTTATGTTTTATGCTCTCTTTATTGTTTATTTTATGTTTTAAGATTCGTTTGTAGATAAATTTTGTATAGGGTTAAAACCTACATTTGGTATCAGAGCTGTTTCGGCTTCAAGGGGATGCCTTTGCTGCTGAGGGTTTTTTTCTCGAGCCTTTGGTTGACCCTGTTCAGTGGGAGATTTGCGGGATTGATTCTTGCGATGAAATAATATGGCGAGCAGTGGAAAGATAGAGATTGAGAAATTTAATGGTCAGAGTTTTGAGTTGTGGAAGCTCAAGATGGAGGATCTGTTGGTGGATAAAGACCAGTGGATCACAGTAGATCCAGGTACTAAACCAAAGGCAATGTCAGATGAAGATTAGAAGAATTTGGATCAGAAGGCGAAGAGCACAATACGGTTGTGTGTCTCAGATTTGGTATTGTTGAATGTATCTGGGGAAGCTATGGCGAAGAATTTGTGGGAAAAAATTGGGACTTTGTACCAATCTAAATCTCTAGTGAATAAATTGTTCCTGCGGAAAAAGTTGTATAACCTGAGGATGAAGGATGGAGACTCGATGACAAAGTATCTGAATGCCTTCAATACTGTGGTAAGTCAGCAGCCATCTGTTGATATTAAAATCTCAGATGAAGATAAGTGCATCAGTTTTTTGTGTTCTCTAATAGACGCGTGGGATAGTTTGGTTATTGCAATAGGTAGCAATACAACTACCTTGAATTTTGATGACATTATCTCAGCCTTGCTGTTGAAGGAAATGAGATAGAGAAATATGGAGGGTCAGAATGGAGATGCCTTATCTGTACAAGGAAGGTCCCAAAACAGAAACAAAAGTAAGGTTTTGAGTGGGAGATCTAAATCTAGAGGGAGATCAAAATCTCCTGGAAAGTTTGTAAAGGTGTGCTAGAAATGCTGAAAGGAAGGGAACTAAAAAAACATACTACAGATATAAAGCTCCTAAGAAAGGAAAGAGATCTGATGATGCTCCTTCTGCAGAGGAAAAAACCACCTCGGATGAAGTTGGGGATTTGTATTTGTTTTCTTCTTCAAATACACATGTAGATCATGAGTCATGGTTGATTGACTCAGGTGCATCCTTTCACTTCACTCCCCATAGGGAGTGGTTCTGCGAGTATGAGAAATATGATAGTGGTGATGTCTTCTTAGGTGATGATAGGAAAGCCAAAATCGTCGGACGTGGAAAATTCAAGCTGAAGCTGCAAGGTGGAAGGATTAGAAAACTTCCTGGTGTTCTGCACATTCCTGCATTGGCTAGAAATTTGATTTCTGTAAGCAAGATGGATGATGCAGGTGTAAAATAGTGTTAGAGAAAGATACCTGTAAGATGGTTTGGGGAGAACTAGTATTAATGCGGGGATTTTGGATTGGAACTCTGTACAAGCTTCAGGGAAACACTGTTATTGTTGGGTGCAACAGTCCTGTGGTTCTCGAAAGTGGAGTAGAAAGCCTAGCGGTCTCTGGAGAAAAGGCCATGCTATGGCATCAAAGGCTTGGACATAATGTAGAGAAGGGTCTTCGGATATTGCATGGAAATGGTATGGTAGAAGGTATGTCTAATAGCTCTCTGGATTTAAATTTCTGTGAACATCATGTATATGGGAAGCAGAATCGGGTGAGTTTTCCTTCTGGTGCTAAGTGGGTGAACAAGATATTAGATCTTGTGCATAGTGATGTGTTTGGACCTATGTCGGTTCCATCACTGGGTAAGTCTGTGTACTATGTTTCATTCATAGATGAATTCTCAAGGAATACATGGATATATTTCTTGAGGAATAAATTTGAAGTCTTTGACATATTTAAAGAATTTAAGGCTCTAGTGGAAAACTAGACAGAGAAGAAGATAAAGGTGCTGAGGACAGATAATGGTGGGGAGTTCTACAAGAAGGAATTTCAAGAGTTCTATAAGAAGTGTGGTATAGCATGACAGAATACTACTCCATACACACGTCATCAAAATGGAGTTGTAGAAAGAATGAATAGAACACTGATGGAAAAGGAAAGAATCATGCTCAGTGGTATTGGGTTAGGACAAGAATTCTGGGCAGAGGTAGTGGATATTGCATGTTACTTAGTTAACAGATCACCTTCATCAACGTTAGAGGATAAGAATTCACATGAGGTATGGACTGGTAAGAAACCCTCTCTTTCACATCTTAGGGTATTTGGATGTGATGCATATGTACATGTTCCAAAGGAGAAAAGGACCAAGTTGGATAATAAATCTGAAAGGTGCATCTTTATTGGATATAAGGATGGTTTAAAGGGTTACAAGATTTGGAACCCAGAAACAAGGAAGGTTGTGTACAATGGAGATGTGGTGTTTAGAGAGGTGAAATATGTTGTTAAACATGAAGTCCTCCCAAAGGAACCTAAGAAGATAGAGTTTGATCTAAAGAAGGATGAATCAGACTCTACAACAGAGGAAGACTCAGAAGAGGAAGAGCCACAAACTCCAGTTGTGAGAAGATCAGTTTAGGAAAGAAGGCAACCAGAAAAGTATAGTCCATCTACTTTCTGTTCAATTTTTTCCTTAACTATAACTGATGATGAGCCCAGAACTATTAGGGAGGCAGTAGGTTCAGAGGGTGGAAAAATCTGGAAGGAGGCCACGATTGATGAAATGGCATCCTTGCATAAAAATGAGGCATGGGATATGGTGGATTTTTTGGCTGGAAGGAAGCCCATCAGGAAAAAATGGGTGTTTAAGAAGATGAATGTAGAAGGCAAGGTGAAAAAATACAAAGCTCGGTTTGTAGCATAAGGTTATTCCCAGGTGCCGGGAATTGATTTTGGTGATATTTTTTCTCCTGTTGCCAAAGTTACTTCTATTAGATTACATTTATTTGTTTCTGCTACATTTTATTTTAAGGTATAATAGATGGATGTGAAGACAACATTTCTTCATGGGGATCTGGAAGAGGAGATCTACATGAAACAAACTGAAGGCTTCATGGTGAGGGGGAAGAAAGAACTGGTATGCAGGTTAAAGAAGTCTTTGTATGGGTTAAAATAGTCACCAAGGATGTGGTATCAAAAAATTGATACCTATATATGGGGACTTGGCTTCACCAGAAGAAAGGAGGATCACTGTGTTTATTTTAAATTAATTGGTGACTGTGTTATTTATTTGTTCTTGTATGTGGATGATATGTTGTTGATTGGAAATGACAAAGAAATTATCCAATATTTGAAGACCCAACTATTCTCCAAATTTGACATGAAGGATATTGGTGCTGCAAACTATATTTTGGGCATGGAAATTAAGAGAGAATGGGCAAAGAGGAAGCTCTGGTTAAACCAGAGGAAGTATGTCGAGACTATATTGTAGAGGTTTAATATGAAGGATAGTAAACCAGTGAATGTTCTGATTCCTGTAAGTGTAAAGTTGTCTGCTGAATAGTGTCCCAAGACACAAGAAGAAGAGGAGGATATGTCCCATGTTCAATATGTAAGTGTAATGGGTAGCCTGATGTATGTAATGGTCTATACTAGACCAGACATTGCACATGCAGTGGGAGTATTGAGTAGGTTTATGTCAAACACAGGGAAGGGGCATTGGATAGCAGTGAAGCGGGTTTTCAGATATTTACGTGGCACTAGTGATTATGGCTTGTGCTACCAGGGAAGACCAAGATTGGAAAGAGTGTTGGAAATTCATGGTTTTGTTGATGCAGACTGGGCTAGAGATATGGACCAAAGAAGATCTACAAGTGGGTACGTGTTTGGCCTATTTGGAGGCGTAGTCAGTTGGATGAGTAAAAGATAGTCTGTAGTGGCTCTTTCAACTACAGAGGCATAATACATAGCAGCCACTCATGCAAGCAAGGAAGTAGTTTTCTTGCAGAGATTGTGTTCAAGTATGGCGTTGGTGCAAAAAGCTATAAAGATAGACCGTGATAGCCAAAGTGCAATTTTGTTGGCTAAGAACCTTGCTTATGATTCAAAGACAAAGCACATTGATGTTCAATATCACTTTGTGAGAGATTTGGTTGAGGCTAGAAGGGTGTTGTTGGTAAAGGTGGACACCTTGAAGAATGTTGCAGATGCATTGACGAAGTCTGTGAGCACTCAAAATTTCTCTTGGTGTAGAGAAACAATGGGCGTTGCAGAATTGGGCTAATGACTAAGCCCTCCTGTGGCCCCTTGCGGAAAGAAAACAACAAGTGGGAGAATGTTGGGTTTGTGTTATATTCTTTCCATGACTATTCATGCATTGGGGGGTCACAGGGGGGTGAAAACCCCACCTGTATGTTGCACGGGGTACAGTAGGGGGCCCACAGGGGGGGCGGTAGCCCCCCCTGTCGGGATCTGGGGCATGGCCCCGGGAAAAAAAATTTGGGCCTTATTTTTCGGTGGGCGGACCCGCCCATGGTTTTATGCATGGGTTTGCACATGGTTTTGGGGTCCAATGGTTTTCAGCCCCTGGTATTTTGTAGATCCGGTCAAGGGAACTACGGTTATGTTCTAATCCAGGTTTAATGGATTGGGGTTTATGTATGCTTTGACATGTATATATATGTGTTGTAACACTAAAAGGAATATAATGAAAAATCAAGCTGGTCATCCTGATTTGGGATCCAGAGGAAAATCTTTGTGTTTATCTTTTTTATGTTTTATGCTCTTGCTATTGTTTATTTTATGTTTTAAGATTCGTTTGTAGATAATTTTTGTACAGGGTTAAAACCTACAGTCATCCCAAGACAATAGGACATCCTGCATAAGCAAGTTTTTCAAAGGTGCTGTGATCAGTGCATACTTTCGAATGAACTTCCTATAATAACCTGTGTGGCCGAGGATTGTACGCAGTTGTTTCCTTGTTGTAGAAGTTGCCAGATTTAGGAGAATGTTGCCTATTGTGTCTACATGCCCAATCGGATCTAACATAGGGTGCATCTCCATGCTACCTGTTCGCATCTTGAGCAGTCTGGGAATTTTGTGCATCCCCTCCAATTTTGAGATAGAGATAGCTCGTGGATCATCCTTACACTCCTATAGGGCTAGGCTGTGGTAATTGACCATGACTGGTATTTGCGTTTCCCATGTTGGCACATTAGGTGTGACATACGGGGGCGATTTACCCCATACTACAATGTTAATGTCCTGCAGAGCTACATAAATTGCCTCCATTCCACCAACTAACCCAAATGTCCCCATAAATTCATCCTTCAATGTCTCCCAGAGGCGGGTGCGTTGATGTAGCTCCGCGTCTAAATACCATGCGGTGGGATGTGGTCCCAAGGCATGAATAAACAGATGAACCCACTCTTATGTAGTCCTATCACAGCGTTTCTCCATCCAAGCGAACAGATACTCGCGCGAGTCTCCTGGGCCAAGGTATGTTCGGACCCGCAGGAGAACGAGTGGTTTAAATCACAAGATCATCATATCCCAACATTCTTCTCAATGCTGGAATGCCTCCTTATGCGTATCCCACCACCACGCAGCTGTTTTACGCATGGCGAGATTAAGGAACCATAGCCTTCGTCCTCTTGGAACCTCAGCTTCAAATGCTCGCAAAAATTACTTAATATTACCAGACCCATCAAAATAGGGTAGGTCTCTTACCTCTGAGGAAATGCAGCGGAAGTCCTTTGTGACCCAAAGACATCGCAGTGCAGTGACATCATGTAACTGGTTTTTCCAATTCTCTATCTCCCCATCAGAATCAGGGAAGCATTCACTGTCCTTTTCCTAGTAGAGTACACCATCCGCCGTTGGGTTGATCCAATCTTCATCCTGCACAGTCATCTTATAAATGTGATCTAGATCCTCTTCATCATGCACCAGCATTGTATATTGTTCGCCTTCCGTAGGATCTAATGATACTATCACCCTTGTACCGTTATTTTCAAACACCTTACTTCTCTTCTTCAAGTTAATGATGCCTTCCATATCTATGGCCTAGTTTAACCCTAGGAGCATAGGGTAGGGGTCTGCATCTTCTACAATCTGAATTACTTCAAAATCAGCCTGGACCTTGACCCCTATGATATCTACCACGATCTTTGATAGTCTTCCCAAGGGTATGATCTTCTGCTGATTGGCCATACATAGCTGGATAGTGGACCACTCCAACTTGGGTTCCCCTATTCATTGCCACATTTTCTTTGGTAGCACATTCACATCTGATCCCAGGACCAAAATAAACTAATCCATTTCGTAGTAACCGATCTGCGTTATCAACCGCATCTCCCTCTCGGTGCGTTTCTTATATCTGTATAGTTTGTGCGCATCCTTGATTTTCGGGGGTAGGTTGGGTCATGCTGCGGAGCTATATATTAATGCTTGAAGATTCTCCACAGCCTTTGGGTTGCGTAATAGCTTCATACATGCCTACAAGAAGGGTTTGACCTCCTCATCTATCTTAAGGTTCGCAGGTGCCTGAGAAGTAGATGCCTCCACCTCATCAAAGTCTTTGTGAGCTGCGAAAAATGTTTATTTTTCCTTTTTTAGGTCCAAACATTCTTGTTTGATGATTTCTTTTCGAATCAGAGGTTCAATTGTAGCCTTCTCCCCAGGTCCCCCAGTTGCCATTCCACTGCGTGTTATGACATTCATGCTTGGATCTTTGTCTCGCAGTTTAGCCTTAACCCTCTACACATTCTACGTAGGTGTCGACTGCTTCTCCTACATCTTTGCTATCAAGATTAGATAGTATTAAATCGCATGGTTTAGCTGTCTACAATACCGATAGGAATTCCTTGTAGGGTTCAAATAGTCCCTCAAAAAGTGCCCTACTTCTCTACAGTGATAATGGATTAGTTTCCCTCGTCTCTGACCTGCGCTACCACCTCTTCCTCCTCTCCTGCCCTTGGCTGGGGAGCCACCTATGCCCGAGAGGGATCTTAGCGATGATGGATCTGACTGTACCCTATAGAGATTCCCTCGATCGATCATCAAATGATACATCTGGAAGTTCTGTTCATCATGTCCTATAGATCTACAGAACCTGCACCATTTCTGCTTTACTTCCGGGACATACATAGCAAGGTGGGGACAGTGGTTTGTGTCGTGCAGCCCCGCAACATGACAATCATCACACCATAGTGCTGGCCCACTTGATCCTGCAGTTTCCCTAGGGCGCAACAGGCTAGGTCCCCCGGCCTGCATATAGTCTACTAACAGAGGAAAATTATCCTAGGTGTGACCATTCATCCTACCTTGTATGCACCATATTTCAGGGCTAGCCTCTGCTCCTCGCTCGTTTCACAGATTCTGGATCTCCATGTGCATCGCCTTCAGTTGTCCTTGGATTTGTTGGACGCCTAGATGGGTATCATCTTTAGGTGTAGCTTCCAACTTCATAGTGACCTCCAAGGATTTTTCCTGCGATTCAAAATTTTGGTGACCCATAGGTACGTGTAGGTGAGGCAGCAAAATAGAGATGAACCATTCTGTGTGTTGTATGTCATCATACTAAAATCCTCCTTCTCTGATCACCTTCTTTAGTCGTTGATCGGCCTCCCACAGAGACTCAGAAGGCCCTTGCTTGAAATCCTTTAGATCAACCACTATTTGAGAGTAGGACTTACGCTTCTTGAACTGTTGTTTCAAGGCATTCTTAATTTCTTCAATGGTCGCATTCACATGCTGGATGCTGTATCCCATGTACCAGTCCAAGGCTCTTCCTTCGAAGGCAGGGGATAGCTGTGCCCTTTTCACCGCATCACTATCTATGTTTTGCGTAGTCCATACTGATCCTATGACAAACCAAAACTAATCCATGTCTTCATCTCCCACACCCTTAAAGGTAGGTAACTTCATGTGCACAACCATGTCGTCTTCTGGTGGTGGCAGAGGTGTAGGTGAATTCTTACCCCTATGCTGGTTTGAAAGTGGTGTGGCTGGAGGAATTTGCGTAGCCGCTTCTCTTACGGGACTGTAGATAGACCTATGTCCTTCTTGGTTGGTCTGATAGTATTTGCCACTTCGCGTTGTACTTCTATCCAGATCAGAAGTCATTCACTCAGTGTGGCTACACAGAATAATCTTTTCGCACAATAATATCTTGATCAGTAGTGGTAAGGTTTTCAGAAACTTACCTCGGAAACTCTTGAAAAACCATCGATCTGATTCAGAATAGGAGACAAATTGATCGATGGAAAACTATATCAGAAACCCTCTTAGAACACTGTCGAACGAGTGATCCACTATGCGAGTGATGGTGTTATCAGTCTTCTCTAACTGCTGGATCAATTCGAGGGTCCAATGTGTGACCTGCTCATCTTTCCAACACTTCTGAAATTTGACCAGCCTTGCAAGCCACTCCTGGAGCTCAATCGCAATTGTTACAAAGAAGATCTCGTATATCTCTGTGAAATTATAATTATTCTTCCACTCTTCGGTGGTTAACTTCTTACTACGATTTTATTTTACTGTGAATTCCTGAACTTGTTTTTCAAACCATTCATCGATTTCTTTTCTTTCAGGTTTCCAATATGGCCTTGGCATTACCTGATCTCTCTCAAAATGCTCCCGATCCCGAAAAAAGAACCATTTGTTGGCTCGAGGGGTCCTGACCCAAGTTCGGAGGTTAAGGTTTGCCAACAAACCCTTATACTACTGGCCCTTTCGGTAGTGACTTTCTTTCATAGGCCAAATTCTCACCCAAAGTAGTATGGGAGGGTGTTGGAACCAGGTTTCCTCACCTTGAGAGAGAGGAGGTAAGTCAAGTTCATAGCCTCAGGGGTTCATATCACACAGATTTATTCACCAGAGGCTTCGCAGTAGAAACAATACAACTTGCAACTCAATCCATCCAAGCTGTTATCACTTACAGATTTATTCAAGAGCTTCGCATCCATGTGCCTCTTGCCAATTATCAGAACATATAAAATTATTCACAGCTAATAATAATCATAGATCATAAATATCGAAACACAAACACTTTGTAGCCTATGAAAATAACACAGTCACTTTTCGTAGCTTAAATCAGTAACACTGAAGCATATATAACATAACTAGACATCACAGATTCACATCAACAGTAATTTCCAACGGATTCAAATATTCCAACAATACTTCTGGATTCATTAGTCTTTCAGATCTACTTATAATACCCAAAACCAGCCTGTGCACACAGCCTAACGGGGTCCGCACACAGTAGGACTAAGGATCTCCGCGCACACAACAGTAGGAGTCCTTACCCAAAGCAACCCTAGACAGATCTAACAGTTCGCACGTAGTATCAATTCCAAGTCTTGCCTAATTTACGACATCAAAAGATTCATCTACTTATACTAATTTAGCCTACTTGGTCTACCCTTGACCCGTTACAGTACATTTGGGGCTTTGACCCACCCCAAAACCCCTTCGTTAGACTAAAATATGCCAAAAATATACAAAAATACTCAAAAATAATCCCAATTCGTAGCCTTTGGAGGACCCTATTCCAACACTGGATATTACTGACTGACCTTATTTAAAGATGCAAATATGTATGTCAGAAAAAGAAAAAATTTCCAAATTTATTCCAGAAGACAAAGGAAATGATATATGCCATTCAAGGAAAATTTCATGGGCTAATAGTCATAGATGGGCTAATTTTCCATGTTTTTTCCAAAAAACGATTCGCCAATTTCAAAATTTTTCTAAAAATTATTCGCCCGAATTTTATAGTATATAATCATTTTACCTAAAAAATTGCCAAAATATTATATAAAATATTATAAAATTATTATATATCTATGCACATTTACAAAAAATATTCCCAAATGTTGTTGAGATTCAACAAGATGATGAGCTTAGTGAAAAGTAAGCACCTTCACTAAGTGGGGCTCACAGGCTATTTTTAGGTGTATGTCTATTTTTAGACATGGTGAGCATATTCTATAAGTTGCAGGATGATAGTTGTAGATGGTTGGTCACATTTGGAAAATAGATGAAATTCTATTTCTAGAATATTGGGCGAAGTCTATTTATAGATCGTCAATCTAAAATAGGTGCATGTCGATTATTATTAACCCTTAGTAATAATCCGACAATAAATATCAACTTATTCTCTTGGAGCACATTATTTCAGTGAACAGATTTGGCAAATCAGTGGGCTGAAGGAATTACACAATTCCTAGGGTTATTGGTGGCTCATGCATGGAGAACTCAGTTAGAACTGAAGTGGAAAAGTTATGATAGAGTTGGAAGAGTAGTTAATGGAGTTGTTATTCAGTTTAACTCAGTTAAGTGATTTAAACTCAGTTGAGCTAGTTGTATCTAGTTTAACTGAAAGATACACTAGTGAGAGTTAAGTGAATTAATTAGTTAATTAATTCACAAATAATAACTCAATAACAATTGAACAAATACAACATTTAGCTACTTGCATGTCAGTTCTAGTGGAGACCCAGTGGAGAGATAGGTGAAAGGGTGAGATGGAATATCCATTGTGAATATAGTGATGCATTCAATGCATCTGACACACATTGAAGTTTCCAATGAGGATTGTGCAGTAAAGGTAAGGCCAATTCGAATTCATTCAAAGGTCTTCTTCAGCAGGGATTGCACAGTGGAGGCAGGCTATCAGGAGAAAAGAAATTGGTGCATAGATATGCAAATTTCTGCATGACAGTGTGTAATGATTGTTCATTGTACTGAGAGCTTGATGTACTAAGCTTTGTATGAGATTATTACATGATCCATTGATATACATAATATATGATAGTTTGGGTTTTTAGCTTTAAGCTTTACCATTAAACAACTGTGTTATGTGCGATTGAATTTATTCACATGTGTTTGCAATTGAGTTTTAAATTTCCGCAAGTTTAACAGTGGAAGGATTCTGTATTTTGCAAGAAGATAAATATTGTTAGATCAGGAGAATCTGGTAATAAATTAGTATTAATAAATTTCTACATGGTATTAGAGCAGTGTTGATCACTAGAGATTGCAATTGTGAATAAGTGCTGAGTTTTGTGCTGGTGGACAATTTGAATTTGCTGCAGAAATTTTTTGGTGCAACAGTTGAGTATTCATTGAAATGTCTTTCAATGGGTTGCGATTGGAGTATGCCCTTGAGGGTAGCTTTAATTACATAGCCTGGAAGGATAGGATGGAGGTGGTGCTTGAAGATAATGGACTAAAGGATTTCATCGATAGTGATGTTCCTAATCTTGCTTCTAGCGATGGTGCAGGACTTGATGCATGGAAAAAGAAGGTAGCAAAGACAAGAATAATTATGTTGGAAGGTTTGAAAGACCATATTGTGTCAAGCCTTCACAGGAAAGCCACTCCATTTGCAATGTGGAAGGCTTTGATAGATCTTTTCCAAAGCAGCAGAGACCATAGGAAGTTGGCGCAGAAAGATAAGCTCAAAAAAATAAAAATGGAGAAGGGCGACAATATTCCAAAATATCTCATAAAGTTTGTCCAATGTAGGGATGAACTGGGAAGTGTGGGGATTATCGTTGTGGATGATGACTTGGTGAACTTGGCTCTCCTTGGGCTTCTGAAGAGTTGGCATAGTTACGAAGACTCTGTCAATGGACGGGAGAAACTGCCGGATTGGGAGCGACTTTGGTTGGATCTTGCGCAAGAGGAGATAAGGTAGAATACCAAGGATGACTCTTCATCGAAGAATGATGATGAAGAGAATTTTTCTTTCGCTACCAAAGCAAGGAAATGGAAGGGGAATAAATCCCATCCAAAATCCTAGGCTAAAGGCAAGAAGTTGGATTTGTCCAAGTGAAGTGTTTTCATTGTCATGAACATGGGCATCTCGCCACTAACTGCCCACAGAAAAAGAAGAACAAGAAGGCTACTGGAGATGTAGCGGGTGAGGCCTTAGCCTCGCAATTTTAACGTGATTTATCTTTTATCACATGCTTTGCTTCAATCGCAATGGGATCAGTGTGGTATCTTGATAGTGGTGCGTCTTTCCATATGACAGGAGACAAGGAGTTGTTTAGTGACTTGGAGGAGAAGGATCTCCAAATGCATAAAGAGATGGGCGATGATGGTAGATACAGTGTGACTAGAATTGGAACCATTACCTTTGAGAGGGAGTCGGGTAAACCATTTCTGTTGAAAGATGGTATGCATGTTCCAGGTCTGAAGAATAACTTGGTCTCGGTCGCAATGTTGGAAGACAGAGGTTATGACATTTTTTTCAGTGAGGGAAAAGCCTTCCTGCGACATAAAACAACGGGTCAAAAAAAGAGGATATGGATTCAAGATAAGAATATCTACAAGCTGGAGGTAGATGGCTACGCTGCAATGATGGGAAAAGAAGAAGAAGTGGTGAGCCGAGATGAGGGCGAATTATGGCACAGGAGATTGGGCCATCTTCACCATGGTGCCTTGAATATTTTGCAGCAGATTTTTACTAGACTTCCCAAGGGTACTCTTGCATAGTCAGATCAGTGCAAGGGATGTACTATGGGTAATTTTGTGAAGACCACCTTTCATGAGAAGGATAACCGTGCTTCAGTGATCTTGGAGAGAATTCACACAGAAGTGTGTGGACCTTTCTCAGTTGCTTCAATAGAAAAACACAGGTATTATGTTATATTTTTTGATGACTATTCTCGTAGATGATGGATCTTCTTCAAGCAGAAGAAGAGAGAAATATTCTCAAAGTTCTGTGAGTTTAAAGCATTGGTGGAGAAGGAGTTGGGGAAGTAAGTGAAGGCTCTACAGAGCGATAATGGTGGTGAATATATCTCGAACGAATTCAAAGACTTCTGTAGCAAAGAAGGAATTCGAAGATAACTCATAGCGCCTCATAAACCACAACATAATGGGGTCATGGAGATGAAGAATAGAATGATCATAGGTGCTTCACGAACTATGCTGCATGACCAGGGCCTACCGATGCACTTGTGGGTGGAAGCATGCGACACCGCGGTTTATGTGCAAAACCGTTGTCCTCATAGAATACTGGCATGAGTACACCTGAAGAAGATTTTACTGGTAAGAATCCTGATATTTCTCATCTGAAGATTTTTGGCTCATCTGTTTACATTCATGTGACAAAGGATGCCAGGAAGAAGCTGGAGTCGACTACAGAATTTGGGATATTTGTGTGGTACACAGAAACACCCCAAAATTATCATGTGTATTTGCCAAATAGTCGAATGACTATGGTGCGACGAGATATAAAATTCAATGAGGTGAAAGCCATGAAGTTGTCACTTCAGAGGGAGCTACACTTGCATGCAGAGGAGGAACTTCTTGTTCCCAAAGATGAACCTCTAGATGTGGATCAACCACAGGAGGAGATTCATGGAGTGGAGGAGTCCACTCATGCAGAACCAAACATCAGAACTAGAAAAAAGAATACCACAGAAGCTGAGAGACTGAAGCTTGATGCGACAGAGAATGTAGGAGTCCCTACATGACAGGGTAGACAGAGATAGTCACCTGACCGATTTAATAGATACATGGCTCTTATAATCAAGTGTGTCGTGACAGAGCCATATTTTTTTGAAGAAGCAGCATAGGGGCCCACATGGGTATATGCCATAGTGGAGGAGTATGACTCCATTTTTAGAAACAATGCTTGGGAGATTGTTCCAAGGCCGGTGTGTAAATCAGTGGTAGATTTGAAATGGATCTATAAGGTAAAGAAAGTTGCTGATGGGAGCATCAAGAAGTATAAGGAAAGATTTGTTTCCTGAGGCTTCTCACAGATCGAGGGGATTGATTATGAAGAAACCTTTGCACCTATCACACATTATTCTTCCACAAGGACCATCCTTGCTCTCTCAACATAGATGGGTTGGCACATTCATCAGGTGGATGTGAAGATTGTGTTCCTTAATGAGATCATTGAGGAAGAGGTGTACATTGAGTAGCTTGAAGGATTTGAGATCTTTAGCAGTGAGTCGCATGTGTGCAGACTCAAAAGAGCATTGTATGGGCTGAAGAAAGCACCACGTGCTTGGTACACATGGATCGACAACTATTTCACTAGACTTGGCTTCACCAAGAGTGAGGAAGATGCAAACCTATACCAAATTGTGGTGGATGGTAAGATTTTAATAATTTTTTTTTATGTTAATGATTTAATACTAATGGATGATGAGCAGTAGATACACTCATGCAAGTCAGATCTTGCAAAGGAGTTTGAGATGAAGGATTTGGGCCTTCTTCATTATTTCCTTAGATTGGAAATATGGCAGCGAGAAGGTGAATTGTTTGTGTCTCAAGGAAAGTATGCTCGGGAGATACTTGGTAAGTTTCACATGGAGGACTGCAAGCCCATAAATACTCCTCTTCTAGGAAATTGGAGGAAAGAGGATGCTACATTGGTAGAGATAGTGGATGCCACTGTTTATCAACAATTGGTGGGTTCGCTCATGTATTTATTTAATACAAGACCAAACATATGTTATGCGATGAACCAACTTTCACAAGCGATGGTTAAGCCTACCAAGCTCATTTGGAAGGCATGAAAGCATGTCCTGAGGTATCTCAGGGGCACATCTGAGTATGGCTTATGGTACAGACAGACATATGAGGTGAAGTTTCATGGCTTCATAGATGCAGATTGGGCAGGCAGCCCAACGAACAGAAAGAGCACATTAGGAGGGGTTTTCAATGTTAGATCTATAGCAGTTTCTTGATACAACAGGAACCAAATATCCGTGGCACTCAATTTAGTAGAAGTAGAATACATGGCAGCAAGTCAAGCTACATGTGAGGCTATCTGGATGAGGAAGATCCTAGTCAGTTTTTTCGGTTCACATTTAGATCCTACAGTGATACATTGTGATAATCAGAGTTCCATTAAACTCTCAATTAATCCTGTGTTTCATGATAGATCTAAACATATTGATATTTGGTATCATCATATCAGAGATTGTGTGTAGTGGAAGATCATTTTGCTTCAGTACATTCCTACGGAAGATTAGGATGCAGATATTCTGACGAAGGCACTCAGCAGGAGAAAATTCAAAAACCATAGAGGTAGGATTGGGGTGAAGGATAATCCCTATCTTGTTGAGAGGGAGTGTTGAGATTAAAGAAGATGATGAGCTTAGTGAAAAGTAAGCACCTTCACTAAGTGGGGTCCACAGGCTATTTTTAGGTGTATGTCTATTTTTAGACATGGTGAGCATATTCTATAAGTTGCAGGATGCTATTTGTAGATGGTTGGTCAAATGTGGAAAATGGATGAAATTCTGTTTTTAGAATATTGGATGAAGTCTATTTATAGATCGTCGATCTAAAAATAGGTGCATGTCAATAATTATTAATCCTTAATAATAATCCGACAATAAATATCAACTTATTCTCTTGGAGCACTTTATTTCAGTGAAAAGAATTGGCAAATCAGTGGGCTGAAGGAATTACACAATTCCTAGGGTTATTGGTGGCTCATGCATGGAGGACTCAGTTAGAACTGAATTGGAAAATTTATGACAGAGTCAGAAGAGTAGTTAATGGAATTTTTATTCAGTTTAACTCAGTTAAGTGAGTTAAACTCAGTTGAGCTAGTTGTATCTAGTTTAACTGAAAGATACATTAGTGAGAGTTAAGTGAATTAATAAGTTAATTAATTCACAACTAATAACTCACTAAAAACTAAACAAATACAACATTTAACTACTTGCATGTCAGTTCCAGTGGAGACCCAGTGGAGAGATAGGTGAAAGGGTGAGATGGACTATTTGTTGTGACTATAGTGATGCATTCAATGCATCTGACACACAATCTAGTTGATAATGAGGATTTCATATTCAAGGTAAGGCCAATTCGAATTCAATCAGAGGTCTTATTCAACAGGGATTGTGCAGTGGAGGCAGGCTGTCAGGAGACAAGAAATTGGTGCATAGATATGAAAATTTCTACATGACTGTGTGTAATGATTGTTGATTGTACTGAGAGCTTGATGTACTAAGATTTGTATGATATTATTACATGATCCATTGATATAAATAATATATCATAGTTCGGGTTTTTGGCTTTAAGATTTCCCGTTAAACAACTTTGTTATGTGTGATTGACTTTATTCACATGTGTTTGCAATTGAGTTTTAAATTTTCGCAAGTTTAACAGTGGAAGGATTTTTTATTTAGCAAGAAGATAAATATTGTTAGATTAGGAGAATCCGGTAATACATTGGTATTAATAAATTTCTAAATTTTTTTTCAATTTTCATATTAGGGACTAATAAGATTCACCAATTCTTTTAAACTTTAAGATAAATTTCCATCCTTGAAATTTTCCCCGATACCATTGTAACCCGTCAATATCAAACAACCTTTCAAGTAATGGGGACTTGAAATAATAGGTGAGATTATTCCTCACTCCTCTAAGCAACAAACATATATTTTTACTGCAACATATTATTTCACGAAATGGGTAGAGGCAATGCCATTGAAGTTAGACAATTCTAAGAGCATCATTGAATTCATTGATCATTTTATCATTACCAGGTTTGGTGTTCCTAATGCTCTTATTTTTAACAATCCTTCTTATTTTTCTGGAAATGAAATGAACGAATTTTATTTGAAGAGAGATTTAAATTAAATTATTTCAAAAATAATTATCTGCAAGGAAATGGTTTGGCGGAATCAACTAATAAAAATCTTATATGAATTATTGAATGAACTGTTGAACAAAATCAAAAGAACTGGCACAAAGCTTTAACATTTTCTTTATGGGAAGATAAGATAACTAAGAAAAATTCAATAGGGACATCCCATTTTCATCTGGTATATGGAAAAGAAGTTATCCTACCTCTAAAAATAACTATCCCATCAGTAGCCCTAGTTCAATTTATTAATGAACAACCTTTTTCCGCTTTACAATTATGAGTGTCTCAAATAATTAAGCTAGAAGAAGATATAAATAAAGCTAAGTTGGTTCATGCTCATCATAAAGAATTGGTCAAAAATTCATTTGATATTAATTCAGTAAAAGACAAACAATTTGAAATCAAAGACTTGGTCTTGAAATGGGGCAAAGTGCATGATGATAAAGGAAAGCATTTGAAATTTCAAAAACTCTGCCTTGGTCCCTTTCAAAATTTTGAGAAGGTAGGTCCATCAAATTTTATATTGCAATATTTACAAGGGAAGAAGGAAATTATTCCTTTCAATGGACTTATACTCAAAAAGTAAATTTCTTAAAAAGAAAAAAAGCTATTTTGTACAATATGTAAAATATTTGAATTCAAATAAATTGCATTGTAAAATATTTCAGCTTTGAATAACACATTGCAAGTTTCTCTCAATCATGGAAATGTTAGCTTTTAAAGAAATAATGAAGAAGGTGAAACTATAGATTTAAATCTAAATATTTAGTCTATTTTAGAAAACTTTGAATTAGCATAGCCATTTAAAATGAAGATCCTTTGGATTTGCAATTAGTTTTAGAATCCAAATATTTGTGAATCATATTTGAAAAGTTATCTTTATAAAAGAAACAATTATTATGAAGTTTTAGCATCTTTTACTTCAATGGTCATCCAAAAATCATAATGAGTAGGCGTAACATCCCCATTCATTTATTTTAAATTTTTTCAGAGTGTAATTCAATAATATGTAAAACTTTAAAGACAAGAGGTCTCATCATGATCTTGCTTGCCATGATCATAGGAAACTAATAAACTTGAAATTATCATTATTGGAAACCAAACCAAGATAATGGCTCATAGTCAAAATACCTTGAGACAAGAGATCTCATTACGAGTCAGCTTGATCAAACTTATTACAGCCTGTGAATAGCATTATATTTTTCTGGCGATCAAACCAGGATAATGACTTTAAAGTAAATACAAAATAAAATTAAAGAGAAAAAAAAAATTCATTACCTCTGAATTTTTTTATTTGAAGTACAAATAGGATACTGGGTGATTTTGGCTAAATATTAACCCTGTCGAGGCTATAAACACTTGTTGGTAGCAGAGACTCTACTAGTGACTAATAATTTTATCTAATAAAAGATTCAAATGATTATTGTTTTACCTTTTTAACATATCAAAGCCTGATTCATTCAAAAGAAATTCTCATCTATAACAAATGTCAAAGAACCTTTTTGAATGCAATAGGTTACCTTATTTCAAAGTTATATATAGATAAATTTGGATTTCAATCATTTATAAATTTCTTAAATTTTTCTTAAAATATTAACATTCTATTTTATATAACAGAGATTAACTAATTCGACTAGTGTGTCACCATTTTTTGTGGCACTAAAAAAACCCCATTTTCCTTATAAGTCTTAGAAGGAATAATGGGGACCCTTTAAAATTTTTAGGATAAATTCCTTTTTTTTAAATAAGTCAAGTTTATTTTCTCTTATCTTTCCAAATAAAACAAGAAAATTTAAGGAGAAAATCACTTTTCTATAATAAAAAATGTCTAATGAAAAAATCAGAAAACAAAACAAAACATCAAAATGGACAATCATATTAAAAAACATACATGAATGTTGGAAATATATGAAAATGTGCTAAAAGGAAACATTGAAATGCGAATCTTGAAATGCCGAAGCTCCGAAAAGTCGAAATGCAGATATGCTGAAATTATGTCAATTAAAAAAACATCGATATCGTATTCTATTAGATGACAGATTTCAATATTGCATTTTGTCAACATCCCGCTATTTCTCTATTTTACACATCACATTTTCACTAGAGCATGTCACAACATCAGATATCAAAATTCCAACAAGAGAAAATCCGATATAACGACAACTGTCAACGTCACGTGAAAAAATGTTTAAAAATTAAAAAAACCACCTTATGTGTTCTAATTTCAAGGTGGTTTAAAGTTGAAAAGACATTTTGAAAACTTGAAGGTTTAAAGCTGGTTTAAAGTTTTCAACAAGAAGGTCTATCATTTTGTTTCTATTTGGTTAATAAAATTCCTCTTCTGTAAAACCTTCTTAATTTCTAATATGGTGGTTGTTCTGTCAGTAATATCTGTTTTTTCTAGCTCTGCTCTTCTTTTTGAATTTAACACCATGTCTGTGGCTTCTGTTGGTTTGGTCTTAAGTGTTGCTTTCTCTTTTTCTATCACTTCTCTGCATCTGGTAATTAGCTCCTGCTTTTCAAAGATGATCTATATTGATGGCCATAGATCTGTCATGGATTGGCTGATTTCTGTCCAAATAATTTCCTTAGCTTGGGCCAAGGTATCTTCCATTAGGGACTCACTTTATAAATTCTTAATCTTAAGTCCCAATCTGTGGGACTTCTGCATCTCCTCCATATACATAATATCATTCTTGATTTTTTGTGTTTCTAGGTTTTTAAACCTTTGGATTAACTTCTCATTTTCCTGCTTAGGTGTGACCAATTCTTGTGCTATATTTGCTGGATCAGTTGTTGTTGATGTAGACTCAATTTCCATTGATGATGAACTAGAATCTATACTTGCAATAGCTATAGGAACTTATCTGACTGGAATCATAGCAAGCTAAGCTACTTCTTTCTCCTGTAGTAATCCTTCAACTTGCTCCTCTATTTTCTTTAGATGGATATTTTTCTCAATAATAAGCTTGAGCATTTATTATATGTTCTACTCACTTTCTTCAATTTCCTTAGTCTGTGGGTCCTCTGTAGAAGGAAAATTTAACAGTTTTCGTAGATATGCAATGTCTGCATTTTTCTTTTTAAGGGTTTCTTCAACTGCCTTACAGTCATTTGGATCATATCCAATTTTGACAACAATATCTTCTAAGGATTTAAGTTTGTTATCTGTAGATAATGAAGACAAATTTTCAATCTTAAGCTGAGATTGAACATTGGATAAGGTAGTCCTAAGCTTGGAGAGTGACATAATTGTAGTAGTCATGGTGGAAAACCACATCTCACCAGACTGTCTGTGCATATCCATTTGATCAATAAGATGGATTTGATTGGCATCAAATGAAAATATGGTATTCTTGTATTCTGAGGGAAATTTTGGAAATGGAACTTGAGCTTGTAAGAAGGCCATCTGCATCTTGACTTTCTCAATGTCAAAATTTGAAAGAAGCCTGTGTTGATAAGTGGATATTTGTTTCCAAAACTGAGTGTACACATTAGACTTCAGAGCCTTATTTTTATGCTTAATTTCCAGGAACTTTGAGAATATATTTTGGTCATTTGTTGAGTTATTTCCTGTAGTCTGAATGATTTCGAGAGGCTCTCTGGAAGGTGGAGCTATAGGAAGATTAGTTGGAACACTAGTTCCTACTAATGTGGAAACCTCTAGATCTCCAAGACCAATAATATTTGGTTTCTTCTCTTCTATAAATACTGTCAAGCCAACCTTTGGCTTCTTCTGCTGAAATATGAACTCTTTGACTAAATCCATGGAAGATGGAGTCTCTTCTCTTACCCTTTTTTGTTGTTTTCTTTGAGAAACTGGGGTCTGCACATTTGAGGAGGATAAAACATGTTCCTCTACTTCATGAAGTGTTCCATCATCCCAATGCTCATGGTTCATGAAATTATCCATATCTGGTCTTGGAGTATGGTTTTAGGGACTTTTTTTTTAATTCAACTCTTAAAAGTGAAATAATACCAAAAGGGTCATAAGACTAGGTAAAACTAGGTTGAAATTTCATTTTCTTCAACAATGTATCTACCTCATCACCAGCTGATCTAGTGTTGCAGATGAATGAGACCATCTTTGATTTGATTTTGAACCAGGATTTTCTCTTGCCTGACACAAAGTGCAGGTCATCCATGTTGATCATCTGCCTAATATATTCGAGAGAAAAGATCCTCATAGGAACATATTTTTATATCTTATATGGTGCAAGTTCACAACCATATATCCTAATTTCTATATAGTTATGGTACAAATACCAGTCACTAGTCTTGACCTGATCACTTAAGTGTAATATTATTTTCACTTCTTCACCAATCTAAGGCTTTGTCTGACTGCTGAGGAGCTGTGCCACTGGGTTTATGAATTCATCTATGAAATATGAGAAAGTGAATTTGGTTGAGATAGTTTTGACTATATCAGTCCAATGAATCACTAAATGATTCACTCCTTGTTCATCCTGTTTGATGAGTTTAACTGGTAATAAATCTCCCTGCTGAAAAGGAAACATATGAAAAAGTACAGAGTTGTACTTGAACACTCCTTGTGTAGTTAAATTCATGAATTGTTCATGTATATTATCACCCAAAAAATTGACTGTAATTGTACATGAAAGCTGGTGGTTGATCTTTGTTAAAAATGGAAAGGAATCAGAGGATGGATTCATCAATATTTTTATCATATTGATAGAATAACATGTAAGAGAGCAGAGAAATATAATTCTTGGACGCTTCAGTTAATATGGATGATGGGTATGGTGGATTCTCTTTGGGCAATTCAACATATTCTAGCAGAAAGATCTCAAAGATTTGGTCTCTCTGTGGAAAATTAAGTTGACAGTACAGATCCTTAAGGGATTCTAGTGAAAATTGGATCATGGAGTCTTATAGGGGAATTAAGAGCATTTGGTTGATGGTTTCAGTAGAAATGGTGATCATAATGTCTCCATTCTGAGCCACAACTTCCCTTTTAACAAGGTCATATCTAGCTTGACACCAGATAACTAGGTTAGGGAATTCATATGTTTTAGGCAAAATGAAGAAAGGTAATAGTGATTCCCATAATCTGATGGGATCACTCTTCTCGAGGTATTTCTATTTGAGCCACAGGTGTAGTTCATGGAAGACGAACTCACAATCTCTATCAATAACTTTGAAGAGGGAGTCTGCGAGAGGAACATAGTTCAGATCGACCAAGGTGGTTGTTGCAGGGTTTTCTTCTGCATTTATATTTTTGGACTTTCCCTTTGGAGCCATAATGATAGCGAGAAGGAATGAAATGGAGGATTAGGTATGTGTATGACAGAAGGTGTCTGGATTACTCTATGAAAGTAGTTTGACTTTGAAGGTCATTGTGTGCACTGTATCTTCTTATCTGCAATAAAAAATATATGATCAGAGGAAAAGTGAAAAACAAGTGAGGTTTATTTTATTTATAACATGGGGAGTTTATTATAATGGTTTGATTGTGACCGTAGTGGCTTTAATGGTTTGGGAGTGGAGTTGTGATGTGGAGGTTAAGGGCCTGGGAACGGGGTTGCAACAGACAAATAAGAGGAACGGGTAGAAACATATAGGAAATGGGTATGTGAGGTGGCAGTGTTTGGTTGGACGAGGGCTAATGGTTGAGGAATGAGGTGAAGAACCATTGATGGGAGGAAACCGTAAGTAGATTTCCGATGGGGTAGCAGATGGTTTACTGTTTTGAGCAGGGGGGGTGTGAAGCCATGAGGAGTTGACACGTAAGGGTGGCCCACCCGCCATTAAAACAACTTTTCGGCCGCCCCCAACCCCCCCCCCCCCCCCCCCACCCCCCATGTTAATGGGAAATGGATGAGGGGGGTGCAAATTCTCTTCTTGTTGTTGATATGGATGGGGAGTAAATCCACCATTGAAAGATGAGCGCTCATTATTTAAAGTTGAAAAGACATTTTGTCATTTAGCGACCTTGGCTTAAAAACATATGCGCCATATTATAATAAAGTTCAATGTTTAATAACTCAAAACAAAGATAAATGAATTTTAAAGAAATTTAATCAGTAATTAATGATTTTTAACATTCTGATGGCGCAATTAAACAAATAGCCTTTGAAATTATTTCTTTGAAACTAAAGCATTCATTTTATATTTTTTATTTCCTAACATTTTTTTAATGCCTTTATTCTTTAGGGAAGTCTACCTCTAACATTTTATTTATATGAATATATAAAATGATTCATAGTCCTAACATTTTTTATTTCTTTTATTTTTTATTCATATCCTAAATTAGAATTTTTAATTTAGTTTTTGTCTAATATTCTAACTTATCAAAACCTAATAATGTTACAACATCGAATCCAATTGGGGTCTGCTTCCTCCTGTAGGATGGGGAGAACAAGCAGGCCCAAGTGCCTTCTCCTCAGGCTATGGAGTCTTTGTTGTTACAAATAAAACATAATTGAAAATCTTAAAAAAAACTGGTAATGTACAATGAAGATTTAGAATCTTCTTCAGAGTCTTCAATGCTAAATGTAATGTTTCAGAAATCTTCCATTGATAGGTAATGTAGAAAATTGTCCCTCCAAATTTTGTAGAATGAAGGTGTTGTTACCTTTCACTTCAACAATACTGAGAGGTCCAAACCAAATATTATCAATTTTACCATGTTTACCTTTGTCCTCCCTCCTGGCATCCCATATCAATACTAGATCTCCTTCTATAAAGTCTCTTTCCTTGTCCTTTCTATAAAAAAGACTTTTCATCTTATTCTGATATTTATTTAGTCTGTATTGAATCTCATCTATGTTTTCATTCAATTAAATAATTTGATTTATCCTTCTAGATAAATAATCAAGTTCGTCAGTAGTCTCTTGTAAAAATTTAAGAACAAGGAAAGCTATATTGGTAGGAAAATGGACTCTTTACCATAGACTAGATGGAATGGAGATTTACTTGTTGATCTCTTGGGAGATATTCTATTGGCCCAAACTGCATAGATACGGTGACTGCCCCAATTCTTCTTATGGTATTATAAAGTCTTTTTTATTACCTTCACGAGGCTCTTGTTGGATTATTCTGTGTTAGGTGTGAAGCCTAATTATCTTATTTATTTTGTATCACAGAATGGGACCCTTGTTCTTAACGGGGTGACAACACCCGTAATTGTACCTTTGGGGGGGGGCAGCTACCCCCGAAGCTAAAAACAGATGTAAAATTGCCTTGTAAAAGTACAGTAATTTCTAGTCAATATGGGCCATTCATTAGGCGGATTATCTGGCGGTAGAAGTTATGTTTAGTTTAGGGTTTTTTTCCCTAGAAGGAAACCCCTCGTTTTGTATGAGGGTATTGTATTGCAGCTATGTATTGTATGTCTATTCTCAGAGTGAGAAAAAATAGGGAGACTATGAGAGAGAACAGAGGATATTACAGCGGATCTGCTATAGGTTGTGTCTCTTCATTTTGTTGGATAATAGAAAGGAAGGACTAGCTGTTCGAGGTGGACGTAGCCCAAACTAGGTGAACCACGTATACTTGTGTCTCTTTGGTTTTTTGTGTTTTGTGTGTTTGTGTTTTCCGCATATTTTATGTGTTGCATTTATCTGTAATATATATTTTTCTAACATTCCGCAAGACCATTTCCTTGAGCATAATAAGGAGTTGAATGATGTAGTAAAATATGATATTTTTGACAGAACTCAATCATTTTTTCACTACTGAATGTTGTGGCATTGTCAGTCACTATCTTTTGAGGGCAACCAAATCTAGAATTTTTTTTTTCTTCAATGAATTTAATCACTACTGTATCTGTAGCATTTATGACTAGAATGGCCTACACTCACTTGGTGAAGTAGTTTGTGGCAGTTACAATCCATATGTGCTGATTACTTGAGGATGGGTGAACTTTTCATATAAAATATAGTCCCCATTGAAGGAATGGTGCTGAAACAACCACTGGAACTAGTGGAATTTCTACTAGTTTTTTCTTGCTACCAAAGATCTAACATGGAATGCAGCTTCTAGATTTTTCTCCTACTTGTGAAAAAAAATTAGGACAATAGAATATTGCCCTTAGTATTTTGTATGGCTCTCCAAGAATATTCTCCTCCAAATATCCCTGCATGAAATTTCTCAATGATTCCTTTTGTTTCAGTTTTTTAAATCAAAGTAACAGAATGTTGAGAGGGTCTTTCCAGTACAAGTTGGCATTGATAATGCAGTACTTAATAGATTTCAACTTAAGTGTCTTGCATTGAATTCTTGAAAATTGAGTAGGACACTCAAAATTAATCAAAAAATGTACAATATCTGCATACCAATATGACAACACAAGTTTTTCATCAATGTGAACAGGAACTGTTTGGATTTAAGGAGAAGGTTCTTGTGTGTTCTTTCCTTCAGAATCCTGGGGTGGTTCTTATGGATTCTCCCCTTCTGCATTTAAGGAAGTTTCTTGTGTATTCTCCTTATCTAAGTTTGAATAAGGTTCTTATGTATGTTTCTCAGAGATTTTGAAAACACAATTTATTCCTAGGACTTTGCAATTAGATTCAACTAACAATTTAGCCAAGCCTTGGCCTTTTACTAGCTTATTTTTTTATATACTGAGATCAAACTCAAGGATTTTGGTGATCCATCTTCGTCTTATTCTATCAGTCTCTAGTCGAGTAAGAACAATTTTTACAGCACTGTTAGGAACATAAGTAGTGATAGTTGAGTGAAGGACATACATCGTAAAAAAATTTAAGGCTTGGACTAGGGCGTAGGATTGCTTTTCAATAATGTCATATTTGATTTCCTCATCTCGCATGACCTTGCTGAAATTTTTTATGGGCTGATCATGAATATATTCATTTTTTTCGCAAAAGGACAAAAGCTAGAGTGGTTTCAGAGGCAAAGGAAAATATATGGAAAGGCTCATAATAATTTGGGCTAGCTAAGGTAGGTGCTTCAGAAATGTCATTCTTAATTTTATCAAAATAATATCTAGCAGGAATAGTCCATTTAACTTCGTGATTATTTTTAATCATATCAGTTAAGTCTTTAATTATTTCAACATAGTTAGGAAAGAATCTTCTCAAGAAGTTAAATTTTCTTAGAAAGGCTTGGATCTCTTTCTTATTTCTTGGAAATGATAGTGATTGAATAACAAATACTCTTTTAGGATCTATCACCACTTATTCCTTTTAAATGATGTGGCCCAAAAAATTTCCTTCTCTGATGGAAAACAAAGACTTCTTAGGCTTCATAGATATCCCAAAATTTCTATACCTATCAAAAACCTTCATCAAGTGTTTTAAATGTTTCTAATCTGAATTATAGAAAACAGTAAGATCATCAAGATAAATAACAAAAACCTTATTTATCTTACCAACAAAGGCTAATTCAATATCTCTTTGGAATGTTTCTCCTGCATTTTATAACCCAAAGGGCATTCTGGCATACACGAATGTGCCCCACGGTGTAGTAAAGGTAGTCTTCTCTATGTCTTCTAGATTTACCATTATCTGGTTATAACCAGAAAATCCCTCAAGCATGGAAAGTATATTAGAACCTTAAACCTTTTGGAGTAACTGATCCATATTTGGTAGTGGATATTTTTCCTTTAGAGATAATTTTTTAAGGTTTCTAAAGTCTACACAAAGTTAAATTTCTCCATTCTTCTTTCTAACAGGGAAAATTGGCTACCCAGTTAGAGTATCTTAAGGGAACAATTATTTAGGCATCTAGAATCTTCTTAAGTTATTTTTGTATGGCAGGAAGCATAGCTGGATTAATAATTCTTAGTTTTTGTTTGTAAGGTTTTTCTTCAAGTTTCAATGGAATTTTATGCTCTATAAGTGATGTGTCATAAGTTTTCAAATCAGCATAAGACCAAGAAAAAAAATCTTTATAATTTTTAAAAAGTTTGAGATATTTAGTTTTAGCTTCAGGAGTTAAAGATGCAAAAATTTTAATGTTCTTAATCCCTTCATTAGTTCCAATGATAGTTTCTTCAATATAATCCTTTGGTGAAATAGACAGTGGTTTTCTAGGGACATCATTTTGATCAAATAGCTTTTCTAAAGGAACAAGGCCTTTAGGAATGAGATTGTTTGACAGTTGTATAATGTTATAATTAGCCACTTTTGAATTTAAATAAGAGTTTTCATTTTCCTTAGCAGCTTCATTGATATCTGGTTTATCTTCTTCAATTTGTAAGATGGAAAATTCGGCAATAACTTGGAGAAAGGATTTCAGTTGTTCATCATCTTCAAATATTTTCCAATATTTTAAATTATCTGGAATGGATGGCCTATATTTGACGTGGATTTGGTATTGTACCTGAATTTGGTCTGGTATATTAAAAGAACTTGCAGAAACATCTAAGGATTCTGCATGAAAATTTTCATTTCTAGGAATGACAGTTACATTAAAAGCATAAAAGGAGTTTTCAATCCAAAAATTCATTTCTGTAATAGCTAAGCCTAGGATTATTTGTTTGAAAAATATTCCTAACCTGTCTCACTATAAGTTCATAATCACTAAAAACACTTAAATTTTTCACCTTTAAGCTTCTAGCTAACTCTAAGCCTAGGAGGAAAGCTTCATATTCTGCAACGTTATTTGTGACCCCAAAATCTAGTTTTCACGACTGGGTTATGTTATCTTTCTCTGGTGAAATTAAAAAAACACCAGCTCTAGCTCCATATATAGTATAAGACCCATCAAATTAAAGCTTCCAAATATTAGTTTGGGCATATTTAGGAGTTTCAACTACATCTTCAATCTTAAGTTGGGAATTTTGTGAAATATTTGAAGACAATTGGAAGCAACCAAAATATTCATCAACTGTATAAATGGGATGATTTCTGGCTTGGTATGCTTTACATACAGTATGTATAAATTTGACCTCTCTATACAACCTAAGGTTTTCTCCTCCATACACAGGAATTATGGAAAAAGACATATCCATCTAAAGACTCCCTCCTAGTTTGGCACAACATGATCTTGAAAGAAACATTCCAAAATTGGGAGGAATATCAGTGACAACAATGTCTAGAACTACACTTTTCATTGGTATTTGAGCTAGAGTTACCAATAAATATTTTATATGTCCTAAACAAGATAATATTTTAGAATCAAAGGTGTATAATTCATGATAATATCTATTGATTTCAAGATTTAATTGGTCCATAATAACCTTAGGCATAAGGTTATGCGAGGCTCCAGAATCTAACATACAATTATATAACAATGAATCATGAACTTTCAAGGTTATGTAAAATGGAGGAATGGTTTCATCTACCATATCAGTACTTGGAAAAAAAAATACTAATGGTTTCTCATATTGAAGGCTAATGACATCTCCTCCAACATCTAAACTAGAGTTTAGTATATGTTTTGTGACTTGACTCTTATATCCAGGATTCTTAAAAAGTTCTAAAATTGGAATAGGAATTTTAACTCTTTATAATTCTTTTTCAACATTAAAACCAATCCAAATGGTTCTATCAATTTGTGTAGTATCATTTGGCTGATTTAGAGGTTGAACATCAGTAGTTTGAGTTTTAGTAGATTTCACATGAGGCTCAATTATGACAGGATCTTTAGGAGGCCTACTAGGACCTTCTCTTGGTCTTAAATCATATCTTAAATCATACCTTCTTTTAAGCTTAGCAATTAGAAATTCATAGAAGGCTTGATATTTAGAGACTTGAGAATTGTCTTGATCCTCTTGGGACATTTGACTATGAGGGATAGGGATAATAGCAGTTTGAACAGAGTATTGTCTAAGTTGTTAATATCTTCAGTGATTTACAAAGTATTATCATCAGGTTGTTGATCATCAATCAACAAAGGTGTAGGTACTTGTTGATCATTATTTAGTATTTGAAGAATCTGCAATTGAGGATCTTTCTTGAATTGACCTTGGGTTTGTGCTTAGGGTCTAGCAGCAGTTTGTTGGACTATTCTAGGTTGAGTTTCAATCTTAGAAATCCTATTTCAAAGGTTTCTAAGAAGTGATGTGATTTCATCTATTTTTTAATCTTAATTTTTAGATTTAGAGGAAGGAAAGGCTTCGTGACTTGATTTTAATTTTCTTTGGGATTTTTCAGCTTTTGTTTTAGCTTAGCTTAGGTAGACCGATTTGCTTCAACCTCAATAGAATTTTTTTTGCAGGTCTTCTAAGGTTTGAGTTGTTCTTTCTCTTAACATGGAAGCAAAATCATCTTCAAAGGCTTTGGAGAACCTAACCTTTGCTGCTGCTACAGGTGTTTTGCAATCAAGAGGCATCTTGTGATAAAGTTTATTAAATATCTTGATAAAATCAGCTACTAGTTCACCATAATTTCTCTTAAGCTCTTCAAATTTTCTCAAGAAGTAAAAAATATCCTTTTTCACACCCCATTAATTCTTAAAGATAGTTTTTAATTCTTCCCAAGACCTAATATAATGTAGTGGTAATTGTCTAAACCAGGTCCTAACATTACCTTCCAAAGACTGTACAAACAATCTCATATAAAAATTTTCATGTTCTATGTTCATGTTATTAGAAAAATCTAGAAATGCTGCTAGATGATCTTCAGCTGACACAATTTCCCCCCCATTGAATGTTGGGTGATGTTCCAAATATCCAGCATGAAAATCATTAAGTATGTTTGGGATTAATAGGGCAACATATCTTTCTTGAAAAATAGGCCTAATACCAACCATACCTAGTGCTGAAGATGAAGAAGATTCAGTGGTGGTGGTTGTAGAAGTAGAATATGAATTAGGGGAAGAAGGGCATGGAGATGGAGGGGTAAAAGGTGGTGGAGGACGAAGTGGGGTTGAAGAAATTTTTATGGATCTCAATGGTGTTCAGATGACCAACTTTTGAACCTCTTCTTCTCCCTTTTTTTTTTCAAATAAAGGATTAGAATAGAGAGAAAAGAGATCTTCTCATCGTGCAAAAATATATGGAAAAGAGTATGAGGTAGGGGATATGAAATCAGTAGGTTTGAATCCAAGTAGATGTAGATCTAACTGTTGTTATGATGTAGGAGATTCAAAAGGTGCCTCATGTAATTTATAAGATTCCAAAGAACGAACTAACAAAGAAGGTTGAAAATCTAATCCTTTGGATACTAATTCATGCACTCTAGGAGGTATATCTTCTAATTCTATGGGAATAGGTCCATATTTGAAAGGATTAGGAACTGTAGTGGCCTCATGTTTCATAAAAAAGGGTTTGATGTCTTCTTCTAGATGAATCTTGTCTTACCATTTTATCTGGATCTGAAAGAGGTAAGACAAGTTCAGAATCAGAATGAGACCTGCTATGATTTGAAGGAGCCAACTTGGGTTTAGTGAAGCTGCTAGGAGAAATTTTTCGACCTAACTATACCTTTAATCACCTTTAAAGAAATAGGATTTATCATTGTCCCAGGGAAAACAAATCAAATTATATTCGCAAGCAACAACGTCAGTTTGATGTTGTCCTCTGAGATAATTGGGGTCAATAAATTATGCCAAAGATTCTATAATATTTTGTTTGTTTGTTTCAAGTTTCAAATTTTTGGATGACCAATGCATAAAAAAATTTGCAACAACTGTGTCTAAAATTTAGATAATATCAATTAATAAGGAAAAGGGATGTTTCTTTAATTCACACAGTGATTTATATTTGCAGATGTTTAAGCAGAAAATTTAAGAAGATCTGATTATTTAAATATTCAAATTGAATATTTTAATAATCATAACTGTGAAAACTTTCAAACTATGTTTAAAGTTTAACAAAATATATTTAAAAATTATGAAGATGTTGATAATTTATTAATGAGAGGGACTTACATTAACATATAGTTCAGTAAACCATTCTCTGATATCGATAATAACTTCAGGGGGGATTTAAGATAAATGAAACTCGGTTATTCTCACCTAGTTATCTTCATAAAAAATAAATGCATGTAGATAAAAAAATGTAATGAAAAAGAGGAAAACTCACAGGAGGAAAAAATTGTATGAAACAAATCCAAAATCCTTTATTTATCATTAATGATCAAATTTTGTATACTGTTCCTTACAAAATTCTTATCCAAGGGTGCAACCTTTAATAAATCGTAATGAGATTTATTTATACTAGTTCTAAGACTAAGAAAATATCTTGAACTGTTTACAATAATAGTATCAAATAATAGGAAAAAGGAAACTACTAGATGATCTATCACCATTTTGAAGGAAAGAGTTGATGATTTGGCCCTTGAAATGTTGTTGTGCTATCATACTGTTAGGATAAAAAATTGCTCAATTGTTTCACACAATTTATCCCATATTTCATCACCTGGGATTTCCAAATTCAGCACCTTTCTAAACACTTCATCCACCTCTGTATATCTTTCGAATGTTGGCTTGTTAATGAAAAAGTGTATGATTTTATGTTTGATGATAAAATAAAATTCTAAGGCTTCTAGAAAATCCTTCCCTGTTATCTGTCCTTTGATCCCTGCAAACTTAGCTTTATCTACTACAATGGTATACAACTTCTGGAAATAACCTTCTAAATCAGCCAATTTATCATCTGGAGCTACTAGTCCATGTAGTCCTTTCTAGTTAAAAGTATTTAACTTTGAATGAAACCTTTGAACAACAATGTCCATGTTCTGACATTTTTTTCTAATTGGTTAATCAAATTCTTCTTCTGTAAAACCTTATTAATTTATAAGATGGTGGTAGTTCTATAAGTAATATCTATTTGTTCTAGCTCTTCTCTAATTTTTGAATTTAGCACCTTTATCATGTCTCTGGCTTCTATTGGTTTCGTCTTAAGTGCTAATTTCTCTTTTTCTATCACTGCTCTGCATCTGGTAATTAGCTCTTGTTGTTCAAAGATGATCTGTATGGATGGCCATACATATATCATGGATTGGTTGATTTATGTCCAAATACTTTCCTTGGCTTGGGCCAAGGTATCTTCCATTAGGGACTAACTTTCTAACTTCTTAATCTTAAGTCCCAATCTGTGGGACTTCTGAATCTCCTCCATATACAGAGTATCATTCTTGATTTTTTGCGTTTTTAGGTTTTTATACCTTTGTAGTAACTTCTCATTTTCTTACTTTTGTGTGACAAATTCTTGTGCTATCTTTGTTGGATCAGTTGTTGTTGATGTAGAATCATTTTTTTTTTATGATGAACTAGGTTGTGTACCTACAATAGCTATAGGAACTGCTGTGACTGGAATCATAGCAAGCTGGGCTTCTTCTTTCTCCTTTAGTAATCCTTCAATCTTCTCATCCATTTTCTTTAGCTGGATATTTTTCTCAATAATAAGCTTGAGAATTTCTTCTCCGTTCTTATCACTCTCTTCAATTTATTTAGTCTGTGGGTCATCTGTAGAAGGAAACTTGAACTATTTTCACAGAGCTTCAATGTCTGCATTTTTCTTTTTAAGTATTTCTTCAACTACCTTACAGTCCTTTGGATCATATCCAATTTTGACTACAAGATATTATAAGGATTTAAGTTTTTTATATTTATCTACTGAAGACAAATTTTCAATATTAAGCTAATATGGAACATTGGATAAGGAAGTCTTGAGCTTGGAGAGTGACATAGCCGTAGTAGTCATTGTGGGAAACAACATCTCACCAGACTATCTGTGCATATCCATTTGATCAATAGGATGGATTTGATTGGCATCAAATGAAAATATGGTATTCTTTTAGTCTGAGGGGGATTTTGGAAATGGAACTTGGGCTTGTAAGAAGTCCATATGCATCTTTCCTTTCTCACTCTCAAAAGCTAAAATAAGGTTGTGTTGAGAAGTGGAGGTTTGTTTCCAAAATCAAGTGTATACATTAGACTTCAAAGCCTCATTTTTCTGCTTAATTTCTAGGAACTTTGAGAAGATATTTTGGTCGTATGTTGATCTAGTTCTTGTAGTATGAATGATTTCCAGAGGCTCTCTTGAAGGTGAAGATGTTGGAGGAGTATTTGGAACATTGGTTCCTGTTGATGTGGAAACCTCTCGATCTCCAAGATCAATAATCTCTGGTTGCTTCTCTTTTGTAGATACTGTCAAGCCAACCATTGGCTTCTTCTGCTAAACTATAAACTCTTTGACTAACTCCATTGCAGATGGAGTCTCTTCTCTTACCCTTTTCTGTTTTTTACTTTGAGCAACTAGGGTCCGCACATTTGAGAAGGATAAAACTTGTTCCTCTTCTTCTTGAAGTGATCCATCAGCCCACTTCTTCTGGTTCATGAAATTTTCTATCTCTGGTCTTGGAGTATGGTTGTAGGAAGTTGTTTTTAATTCAATTATTAAAGTTACAATAATATCAAAAGGGTCATAAGACCAACTAAAACTAGGCTGAAATTTTGTTTTCTTCAACAATGTATCCGCCTCATCACCAACTGATCTAGTGTTGCAGATGAATGAGCATATATTTGATTTGATTTTGAATTTGGATTTTATCTTGCCTGACACAAAGTGCAGGTCATCCATGTTGATCATCTACCTAATATATTCTAGAGAAAATATTCTCATAGGAACATATTTTGGCAGCTTATTTGGTGAAAGTTCACAACCATATATCCTAATTTTAGTGTAGTTTTAGTACAAATACCGGTCACCAGTCTTGACCTGATCACTTAAGTGTAAAATTATTTTCACTTATTCACCAATCCGAGGCTTTTTCTGACTACTAAGGAGTTTTTCCACTGGGTTTATGAATCCATCTATGAAATCTCAGAAAGTGAATTTGGTTGAGGAAGTTCTGACTATCTCAGTCCAATGAATCACTGATTGATTCACTCCTTTTTAATCATGTTTCTTGAGTTTAATTGGTTGTAAATCTCCCTGCTGAAAAAGAAACATATGCACAAGTATAGAGTTGTACTTGAACATTCCCTGTGTAGTCAAATTCATGAATTGTTCATGTATATTACAAACCAAAAATTGACTGTAATTGTACATGAAAGTTGGTTGGTGATATTTGTTAAAAATGGAAAGCAATCCAAGGATGGATTCATCAACAATTTTATCATATGGATAGCCTAACAGGTAAGAGAGAAGAGAAATATAATGCTTCGAGGCTTGAGTAAATATGGATGATGGGTATGGTGGATTATTTTTCGGAAATTCATCATCTTTTGGTAGAAATATATTAAAGATTTGGGCTCTCTATGGAAAAGTAAGCTTATGGTATAGATCCATAAGGGTTGCTGGTGAAAATTGGCTCATGGAGTCTGACTGGGGAATTAAGAGCATTTGGTTGATGGTTTTAGGAGAAATGGTGATCGAAATGTTTCTATTCTGAGCCACAACTGCCCTTTTAATAGGGTCATATCTGGGTTGACACTAGATAACCAAGTTAGGGAATTCATATGTTTTAGGAAAAATGAAGAAAGGTAATAGTGATTCCCAGAATCTAATGGGATCCTGCTTGTCGAGGTATTTTTGTTTCAGCCAGAGGTGTAGTTCATGGAAGTCGAATTCACACTCTGTGTCGAAAAATTTGAAGAGGGATTTTGCGAGAGGAGCATGATCGAGATCAACCAAGGTAATTGTGGTAGGTTTTTCTTCTACATTTGGATTTTTTGACTTTCCCTTTGGAGCAATAATGATAGCGAGAAGGAATGAAATGAATGAATAGATAAGTGGATGACATAAAGTGTCTGGATTACTGTGTGAAAATAGTTTGACTCTAAAGGTCACTGTGTGCACTGTATCTTTTTACCTACAATAAACAATAGATGATTAGAGAAAAAGTGACAAACAGGCGAGGTTTATTTTATTTATAGATTGGGGAGTTTATGCTAATGGTTTGATTGTGACCATAGCGGCTTTACTGGTTTTGGAGTGGAGTTATGACGTGGAGTTTAACAGCCTGGGAGTGGGGCTACAACAGACGAATAGGAGGAATAGGTAGAAAAATCTTGGCAACATGTATGTGAGGTGGTAGTGTTGTTGGAAGAGGGCTTACGGTCAAGGTGTAGGGTGAAGAACCATTGACGGGAGTGAAACCGTAAGCGGTTTTCGAAGGGGGTAGAGGATGGTTTACAATTTTGAGCTGGGGGGGAGGGGTGGTGTGAAGCCATGAGGATTTGACACGTAAGGATGGCCTACCCACCATTAAAATGAATTTTCGGACACTACAACCCCCCACCCCCATGCGTTAACGGGAAATGGATGAGGGGGTGCAAAGTCTCTCCCCGTCGTTAATCTGGGTGGGGAGTAAATCCACCGTTGAAAGATGATCGCTCATTATTTAAAGCTGACAAGACATTTTTTTCGTTTAGCGAACTTGGCTTAAAGACATATGCACCATATTGTTACAGGAACTATTACCCTAAGGTCCTAGGTTGAAAGATCTAACATAGCAGGGGCATGTCATCACAAGAAAGACTCAAATTACCAACTTCTATGCTTTAAAATAGAAAGTGAGGATTGCGGATCTTACCCGTTTATCCTTCATTTGTAGTAGATCCCATAGGGTTCAAACCACCTATAACTCCTCATGCTCCAGAACCTGCAAATCAGTCAAGAACAAGCACAAAAACTAGTTGTACATCATATATGTCCTAGATGTTAGCAAATTAGCATACATGATCTCATAAAGATAACATGAAATAAATTATTCAAGATTACTAAGCATGTATAAGAGACATATAACATGTGAAAATTAGGAACATGATGGTACTTGTTTATTGATAGCATGTACAGAAAATAATAGTGGAGAAATCACCTGAAATATTCCATGGCCTTAAGCAAAACCATCCTCCAGATTCGTCCATCCCTAGCCTCACAAAGCTTCTTCCATAAATGGTGCACAAAGGATGTCACACAGAATGAGGGTGATCATCACAAGGAAAAAGGGGTTTCCTGAAAACCTGGGAAGTGAAGGAGGCATAGGGGAAATATTAGACTTGATTAAGGCTATAACAGGCTATAATATCAATAATATTCTCTCTCTCCTCAGGCCATTCCCTTTAGGGGTATTTATACTTCATCAAATTATTTTTTTCAGTTGGGGAACAGTTAGGGCACAGGCTGGGGTAGTTAATTTACAGGAAAAACCTTAAACCTCACCTCAATAATAGGGAATTTTTTTATTTTTTAATATATTAAATAGTATATGCGAGTGAACTATGGGTGGACCCACGTGTGCACGCGGAAAAAAATAGGTAGAGTCGCATATGGATTTTAAAATATTGTTTTTTGAGAAATGTGACCATGTCTAAATGGAAGGGCTAACCAAGGCCAATGCATAAGTTCTCATGTATATAGAGGTGATAAATGATGCTATAACACATATTACAATAAATTTGAATGTTTTATAATTAAATACAAAAATAAATGCATTTTAAAGCAATTTAATCAATAATTAATTAATTTTAACATTCTTATGGTGCATTTAAACAAGCAGCCTTTGAAATTGTTTCTTTGAAACTAAAGAATTCATTTTTTATTTTTTCTTTCCTAACATTTTTTAATGCCTTTATTGTTTAGGGCAGTCTACCTTTAACATTTTGTTTATATGAATATATAAAATGAGTCATGGTCCTAACATTTTTTGATTTATTTTCTTTTATGATTCATATACTAATTTAGCATTTTGAATTTATTTTTTTGTCTAATATGCTAACTTATCAAAACCAAATAATGTTACAACAGATGCGACCATCCTTCAGTTGTGAATCTTGGGTGCAATATAGTGCCATATAAGAAGAAGTAGGTAGCCCACCTGGTCATGTCCAAAATAAGGAAGTATCTCTTTCTCTACGAGGTAATCCAGTGAAGAAATAAATATTCTCTGTCTCGATCACAAGCCTGTGATCCCTAATAATGAAGCATTGTTCCTAGACATCCCAGGCATTGACTATCCATGTCATAAGTTCCACCCGTACTTTCATTCCTTGTATTGCCCATAATATATGCAAAATGTAATTATTTAGCACATGAAGCATTGTTGGGTCATCCATGGCTTCATTATCATGCAACTCATCATATCTTTCTCTCCACTCTAGCATGATTTCTTTCTTGCAAATAATCATTTAGGAATATTAGAAAATATTAGGGTGAATTTGGAGGAATTTTTATTGGTAGAAATGTAGTTTTGAATACCCCAAGGCACTTGTGTGGTTTTTATTCACACATAGTGTTTTTTTGCGCATGGGTTATGGATAAAAACCGTGGTGGCCCGATGATTTTTTATATTAAAAAATAATTACGGTGTGCGGGTTCTACCATGAAAACCTGCGCACCCCCAATGGTGGATTCCAAAACCTTGTTTCCTCCTAAAAACATGATCTAAAAACTTAAATTGAAAAACTAAATGAATGAAAAGCAATATAATGAAGAGATGAAATACCTAGAACTGACGGTTTTCGAAATCACTAACTAGTTCTCCTGATATCGACCCCAAAAGGTTTTTGGTAAAAACTCTTTTCCTCTACTCTGAAAATAAAAAGGTAAAAAGGATTTCTTCTGGCCACTTTTTATAGTTTTTAAAGAATAAAATAATATCATTTTTTTTTAGTTTTACATTTACAAGTTAAATTTTGAATGTTTTTTGATGATTGAGAGTAGATGATTGTAAATTTTTGAGTTTTTGTGCAGGGAACAAGTTGTGTCTAAAAATGAATCATTTTGAAAATGATTAAAATTTTATCACTTTTTGGAGCTCTCAAAAATTACAAAAAAGTGAAACCTTGGAGTCCTCTTTAAGCCCTTTTCAGACTCTCTAAACATGAAAATATCGATGAGCACTTGACTATTCAAACTCATCAACATAAATGAACAGTAGTATATTCAGTATAAGTTTACCCCTTTTCCAGACTAAACTAGACTATTTACAAAAAATCTATACGTAGACTAAGCATGGTCAACAGATTTCTCTCCTACATTATTTTATCCTTTTTTGGGTTTGAGAGACTAAATTTATGAAAAAGAACACTACAAAGTTTACTTATGTTTTTCTTCTGACTCCCTAAAAATGAAAAACACCGAGTTAATCCTATGCTAGACTCATTGAACCTAAATAGTGTATGACATGTCGATTACAACAGGACTGAACCACTCCTTCTTAGCGTTAGTTAAAAATACTAAGATGGAATCGTCTGAAGGATGATCTTACAGGACAAGCAAATGTTATCCTCCTCAAGCTTGACAAAAATAAAAAAGGTAGTTACTAGTAATGGTGGGGGAAAAGGTTAGAAAAATAATTCATCTTTTGTACTTGTTTTAAAAAGCAACATGTCACTATTGAACACAAAACTTTGTCGCACTCGTGTCTAGGTTGGGTAATCCTTTTGTCTTATAGTTAATCAAACCTAATTGAAATTCTTCAACTGGTTTTGTGTATTATCTTTAATTCAAATGCTGCCAAGTCATTTACAGTGCTATTATGTGTTCAATAGAAAGTACAACTTCAAATTCACCATTCATTGCAAATATTTGTCTCACATTCACGTTGACCATCCCTGAGTTAATCCTTGCGAAAAAATTCTTCAAAAACTTGACCTCATGGTTTTGTGTCATAGGCCCTCCTGCGACGGATCACTTTCTATCGACATCAACACATTATCTAGAAATTTGATTTAGAATCCTATTAGTACCTTGGAATCTACATGTCCCAATGGTAGGTTTCTCACCTTCGATGATAGGTTTTCATCATTGATCTTCGATTGAATTATTCTATGAGTGTTCGACTGCAAATCATTCATTCACACTTCATATATTATATTAAAGTACTTTGAGAGCCATTGTCATTATTGGTGGTTTCTCTCACACTTTTTTAGAGCTTTCATTATTGATCGGTAATCAAGTGGTTTCTACCATGTTCAACTTCGAAACAATGAATCGCATGGATAGATTTATACTAGTTTGAGAAGAAAAAATCAAGACCCTAGATCTATTTTCAACCATCTAAGCTGCAAAGAGTTATGTATTCATGATACAATATATTTCTTTATAACATATGGTTGTACCCATACTGTGTCTACTTTTTGGTGCAATGCTAAATTCATATCTGTACCAGAAAATTTAGTTAGTTTTTCTTTGAGTATGGGAATTCCTACCTCAGTGATGATTATATATATTTGCATTGAATGCTTCTTACAAGTTTTCAGCTAGTGTCTCCAATCCAATCCTTGGAATGATAAAGTGCTTCATTGTCTAGAAAAACTTTCTTAGACTTTTCACTTTTGGGGGAAATATGTTAAAGTCAATTTGTCACCATGAAATTTGATTGTCATTATGGATCTATCACCATCCATATCCATGCTTCCTTAGAATTAAAAAAAAAAACATGTTCCTAACCAAGTCTTAGAAACTAGAAAAAATATCTTTAAAACCTTTAAAAAGTTACTTGCATGCTTTTTGTCACCATTGCTTGCACATGCACTAATACTTCTTCCATTAGCTGTGGTGATCACTACTCTATTGGCCAATACAAAACTGTGCACCTCTATAAAGGGAAGCAAAAATGTAAAAGTAACTTCTAGAAGACTAGTTGGGCAAATATTCTCCCAATTGGAATCCTATAGATTCACACTAGTTTGAGATATATCCCTCCACTCATGGATCTTATCCCTTGGTTAAAGGAACCCTATTCCCTTCATTGGAGGATCTCGTCCCTCTCTTGATGGATTTGAAACCTCCTCAATATCTATATAAATTGAGTTGAAGTTTTAGGTTTAAGGGTAGATATTAAGTTTGTAATTGATTTTACATTGAATATTACACCTTTGTAGACAAGAGTTCATTAAAGATGAATCTATGTTAGTCATTTTAGAGAGGAAGGCTTGTCAAATCGAGGATACAATTCCGCAGACATACTAGAGAAATTTGTACAACATAAAGGCCTAGGTTGTAAGATTTATCTTTTTGATTTTTGATAATACATATGAATCTCTTTTTCTTATTGTCTTGTTTTTGAATTCATTGAAGCAATGTCAATACTTAGTCTCCTTGGTCATTAAGTTGAATTCGTGTTTTTAATTATTATATACTGCAGGTGCTTTGATCCTTCACATTGTTTGTGATAATAGGTTCTTCTCAACGTTGAAGGATTGCTTTGGAGTGAAAGGCAGAAGGCTACATCAAACACCTCATTGAAATGTAAGATAATAACCTCCTCATCTATAAGTTATACTAATATGAATGAAAATAGTTTAGAGAAAGAGGTATTCAAATGGTTTTTTGTTTCTAGTTACCTGTTGGGGTACTAGGGAGATCGCTCTTGTCCTCAAGAGGGATTAATCTAGAAAACAATCTTGTCATCATCTTGAGATCTTGTGAGGTATCATGCTATAGGAGAGTTCTCTTCATACTCTCATCTAATGGCGAAACTCTGCTGAATCGTGGAGAGGAGAAGTTGGAAGAAAGGTATTGAAGCATCATTTTATATTAATGAAGATCTACATTTCCTTCTTGTATATGATTGTATGTTTAGATATTGCAATTTTTTTATGATATTGTTCATCGAACAATCATCTGAGGAAGGTCAATGATCAGAGTCTTAGTATTCAGCTCAAAATGAAAGTGACATAACAATTGGATAGAAATCGTCACCGGGATTCCAATGCAACTCGTTTCATCAAAATCCGAGTTCGTATGATTAAGTTATGGTCTGCTGTCTATTTTCTCAAACAGGTAAAAAATGTGCAGAACAGTGATAGACTGATGACTTGGAAATCCAGTTAGAACCTCAGGAATATCCAGGGAATATTCTCCAATTTTCAACCAATGACACTATGACAAGTGTCACAGTCAGATTCAGCAATATTACTTGGGGAAATTGAAATTTTCTTCATATTTCTAAGGTCAAATTTTAATTATATGGTGCATTATTATTTTTAGAATGTTGAATTTGAGACAATGGAGAAGGGCCACGTGGAGCACCTAGGGGCTGCCACATGCCCTCCCCCATGGCATATTATGGTGCACATATATTTTTGAACTAAGGTTTTTAATCTTAACTATATGGTGGGCTATTCTTAGCGGACATATGTATTATATGGTAGCCTAACTCTAAACATGGTCGAGTTGAAACTGCATGTTGGAGCAGTGTTAACTTGGCAGAAAACTATCCTAACAGACTTCTAAACCTATCGAACCAACACCAGAACACACAGACTTAGCTCTAAAGCTAGTGGAGACACATATGACTATATCCCAAAATTTCAAACTTTGGTTATGAGTTAATTAAAGTGTGCAGAAAAATTTTGTGTGGGGGTTAGGGCCGAACCCATGACCACCCATGTATAACTCGAAAGCTCTACCGTCTACTCTACATCATGGGTCTTAACCCATAAGTCTGCCACACCTATTTAAGTTTTATCTGCGGTAGATTTGGGGTCTAGAGGGGGACAACCCCCTCCCATTTATTCAATCACTATGACCAAAATATTACCACTGTTCATGGTGGAAGAATTAACAGAATTAAACCATGTTTAATTATTACTAATCTGAGATTAGCTCCATAATCTGCAGTTTAACATTAAAAGCACTTAAGCACTAAACATATCATTAAATCGAATTAAACCCATGCCTATCCTAGTTAATTTGTAGTTAAATTGGCAGAAGACTTAGCGGAGCCCGCCAAATGCGGCGGAAGCTCCATTTTTAGTTGTGCTATTCGGCGAAATTCCAGTTTTAGTGGAGAAATAGTAGGAAAAATTGCTTTTTCCATAAATGAGGCAATTTTCGATCAATTTTGGCTTAGGAAGAGTCACTATTTGTAGATTTTGATGTTTTGGAGCCATTGGAGTAGGTTGTAGAGGCAACAGGAGACTGTAAACAACAATTTTGCACAATTGAAGCTAATAAAAAGGCCCATGCCATGAAAGATGGACCAAGGAGATGTAGCCCAGGAGGGGTGAACTCGTTCATCAAAACCATGTGTATTAGACTCAGTTGTCTGTGTTTGCTATTTTTATATGTTTTTTTTCAACATTTAGTTTCCATGCTTTTATGTTCATGAAATACACTTAATCTCATGAAGTTTGATGAATTAGCAATCATAAGCACATGTATAAACCCTTTTACAAGTTAGCACAACTAAGCACTTTCATATTAAATCTGAAACTGATATTAGCATAGCATTAACTAAAAATCAATTTCATATCAAGTTGGTATCAAATAAAAGTTTTTTTTTTCTTGATTTTCTTGAGATTGTGCAATAAGGGTTTTAATAGTTGCAATTTTGTGATGCTTACAAGGTTGAAGTTGCAGAGAGGAGAAGGGATGTTATTGGTTTTTAGTCCCGAGATTAGGAAAAAAAGAAAGAGAGCTAAGAGATCATTATACTCACCCAAATTTCTACTCAAAGCTGCACTTTAAGCACCTCATGTTCTATGTCCAACAGTTGAGATTGAAGAGGTACAAATTGCACAAGAATATGAGGTGTGAAAAGGCACAAGCATCAGGAGTGGAGCTTGAATCCTTAGCCTTTATGCCAAGTGTTGGAGAGAATCATGGACATTCAAAAGAAGAATATTTCAAGAGAGAATTTGAGGACATTAAGAGAATGGTTAAAATCATGTTTGATGCATTCACTACAGAAAGAGAAAGAGAAGGTTCTAAGCCTCCACATGGAGAAGGAACTATGGATGACAAGAAGGATTAAGAGAATAGTTCAAAATTTAGTGGAGGAAAGCCACCTCCATATCCACCATCCTCATCCTCATCATCTTCATCAACATATTCATCTTCCACTTCTACCAAAAAAACCATTCACACTCATTTAAAAATCCCAAAAGGAAAAACTCCATTACTCAAGTTGGACATCATGTTTGAACTTCCCATGTACAATGGTGAGGTAAACGCAGAGAAGTTAGACAATTGGATCCATCAATTGGAAGTATATTGCAAAATGCAGAATCTACAAGAGGACTAGTTTGGTGGGAGGAAAAGAGTCAAGATGAAATGTGAATTCATTGTAAGATATGAATTTCTTGGGTTGAATTCATTTCTTCATTTAAAAGACAATTTTATCCATTAGCCTATATGAAAAAATAAATTATAAGTTGGAAAAAAATTAGGCAAATCAAAGGAAAAATAGTTCAAGAGTACACCCGGGAGTTTAGAAAGAGGGTTTTGTTGTTAGGAGTAAACTTGAATTCCCAAGACACACTCTTGAAATAAATTGGGGATTTACATTCCTATTTGAAACATATTATCCTTATGTTTAACCCAAACAATTTAGATGAAGTATGTGTGCAAGCCACAAATCTTGAAGCAAGGGGAAAGAACATTCAGGAAAAGGGTATTAAGAAGAAACCATTCAAGGGTAATGGAAAAGAGAAGGGAGGAAAATGGAAGGGAAAGAAGAATGCAAGAGTCAAGAAAGAAGGGGAGAAAACTACATGCAAACATTGTTCCAAAGAGGGGCGTGATGAAGCCCACTGTTGGAAACTGTTAGCCACCTATAAATTTTTTGTCAAGAAAACAGGTGGCTAAATATTTTTCTAAGCCTTCAAGAGATACATTTCCTATGAAAATCTCTCATTCTTGAAGGCTCTATGTGCCATTTGCTTTTGAAAAATATCTTCACTGCTGTTTCCATCAAGAAGGCCTCACTGTCTTTGAAAAATTTATGCTCAGAAAGCCTCTATTTGCCCCTTTTTATCCCTACAAAATTCCCATTTTAACCCATTTTTTCCCTTCTCTAAGTTTCCGCTTTTGACCCCCAAAATCCCTTACCAAGTCCTCTAATTCATCAAATTCCTTCTTTGCAAACCATGTGAAATCCCTTCATTTGGGGGAAAACCCCTTTTTCCCCTTACCGGATCCCTTCTCTAGGCATTAAAAACCCTCTTTTTGGCTTAAAAAATACTTATTTTCTCATTACATGCTTTAGCCCCTTTTGGCTAAGCCCCTAACCACTTCCCCTCCATGAAACCGGGCGCTAAGACCAAGCGCTAAACCATAAAGCGCTTATCGCATCAGAAGATTGGTCGGGAGCGCTTTTCCCTTTGTAAACTGAAAAGTTCCGATGCGAGAGTGATTTGGTCTCTTGACCACGGGTGAAATATCCACCGTTGATCTGTATAAGATCCGACGGTCCTCACTAATCTCATGCCGTGCCCCTCATGTCTTTCTCCATTCACCTTCGATTATGATCTCCACCGTTGATTTGTATGAGATCTAACGGTCCGTGCTCATCGCATCGCCGCCCCAATTGCCAATCACAACTCTTCCGATTCCCCGATTGGTCGATCTATGATTCAATCCTGGCTATTGAATCCATAAGAACCAATGGCTAGGATTTTCTCTTGCTCCACCCTGTATTCCCCGATTGGCCATTCCTGATCCAATCTCGACTCTCGATCTTTCGCCAATCCGACGGTCCATATGCAATCGTAACATCGTCCCATCAGAGCTTTGGCCCTTGCCTCCTCTGGTTTCGATTGAATCTTAGCCATCCGTCACGTTCGATCCGACGGCCAGGAATAATCCCGCCCATTTACCTGCCCCTCTGCCTTCGCTTTCCCGCTTTCGATCTCAGCCGTTCATCCTGCTGATCAGATGGCCCACATTCAAACCACCTTTGACTTGTCCACACTTTACTGACCATGCATGTTCCCATATTGCGCTCCATTTTCCACCATTGGATCTCACAGTCCTAGATCCAACGGCCAGCATCCATATCACGTTTTTTCTTCATCCGAGGTTTAATAGTTTTAAATCACACGATATGGGTGGTTTCATTTTTCCATGTGTCGAGCAGTGAGCTATATCGTGTGATTTTGGGCAAAATTTAAAACCACTCCATTTCAACCTGAAAACAGTGGTTTGTATTCTAAAACCCACTTCCCCACTTTTGTTCCCGAAAGCCCATTTAAAGATCCTGACCGTTGATCTGTACAGATCAATGGCCCCCATTCCATCTCGTTCCCCATTCATATTTTTTCATCGCGCTACCATATAACTTCATCGGGACACCTCAGCCATTGATCTCCTCCTTAGATCTAACGATCCATATTCAATCACCCTCTGCCCATGCCAGGTCCCACCATCTAATACGCCTAAATTTCATTGGTTTTCATTTGATTTCCTTTTTATTTCGCCGAAGGGTTAACTTTTAATGTTTTACATTAAAAGTCATGTTTTCTCTGCTTGACCTTCTTAAGCCACTCCATTAGTTAATCAATGCCATCAATCACCACCACCAGATCTGATCAGACGGTCCACAACCATTTCTTCATCAGGCCACCATCAGATCAGTTTTTCACCATTTCCCAACATTTTTCAACATTTTTCCTCTGCGTCCACCACATTCATCTCTGCTGCGCTGCCATTCTCACAACCTTCCACTACATCCATCCTCCCTCCTACATGGATTTCTTAACATTGTCTATGTATTTGTGCAGGGCTGCAGACAGTGAAAGCCATTCTTTTCTACATCGTCAATGTTAGTGACACAGTAGCGCAGAGGAAGCTTTTCAGAGCCAAAATTTTCAGGGAAGACTCCTGAGGGGGTTTAAAAACATATTTTATCCAAATCGGGGGTATTAACTCTATTCAAAACTTCCAGCACCATAAGCCCTGCAAATTCACAAACATAGACATTCAATGAAGTGGCAAAGAGTATCAGTAATGGATTAAAGAGTTTTAAAGCTTGTAATTGAAGATCTTAAGCTTTAATTCAATGATTAAAGGGCAAATGTACCATATTGAAGACGTTGTGATTAACATAGAAGGCCTGATGAGGCCTGAATCTTAGAAAACAATATTATTAGTGTCACATATCAGTAGAAGGTTATTTCCCATGAAAGGACAAGTTCCCATATTGTTTTTATGCTACATCAAGTTCCTGAGAAGATATACACCCTGACAGAAAGTCCTAATGCTACTAAAGCATTTGTTATGCAGTATGGCAGACCTAAAGTCATTCATCTTCCTTTTTCTTATCACCAGAGTACTACAAAGTACTGCAGTTGAAAAGTACATCAAAGAACATACCTTGAGTTAATATCAGCCTGTCGAAGACCACTCTTTTCATCCAAAGAGTACTGAAGATCAATGCATAGATATTAAAATAGAATGGGCCTCGAGCGACTCTTCTTCCTCTGTTTTAATGTTTCATTAAAATTTATATCTACCTCCTTTTCCTCTCTTTCAGCTATAAGAACTCAAGAAAAACACATTGTAAAGGTTGTTGGTTGTTGATCGGATATCTGTGAATTGAAAGCTATTTCTCTTGAGATATTATTCTATGTGTAAAGTTGTAAGATAGGCCGAGGAAGATTATTTCAAACTTAATGTCAAGCTGTTGGAAAATGTTGTATATGACTGGTGTTTCTCTTTAATATGACAAGCACATTTCTTTGGATCTTGATTTAAAGAAGCAGTGATGTGTTTCTACCTTTGTCTCTGTTTTCCTTCTGTAATTCATTACATTTCATTTCTCTGGTAAGAATCAGAAATATGGCTTAGGATACACCCTTGCATGGTACCCTAATGCTCCTGATCTTCTTATCTTTGATGTTTTCTACTGATTGTGCTATCTGAGAACTAATTCGAGATAATTTAACTAGTGCAGTAGTTTTTATTCACTGCTAACTGATGTATGAATTTATGAATATGTTCTTAGACGTTCTTGTTTGGTTATAATTGAAAGAATTGGGATACTGGGAGTTTAGAATGTTGATTTTGTCTCACTAGGGTCTTTTTCAATTAATTGAACCTTTCTAAGTTCCCTTAAGTTGAATGTCGAAACATTGAAATTTCAAAGCCTTTCTCTAATCTCAGGCTTCACCTTTGTGCTTAAATCTTAAGTGTTTCTTGTTGTCTGAAGAGTTAACCTTTAGGGATTGGATCATAGGTGTTTAAGGCATACCCTATCCCTAGATTTTCTTCCTAAGTGGTCACCTCAGAGGTTTCCTTGTCATTCACCTTCATTCCTTATCATTTCATACCACACTATCATCTTTAAATATCCTCTGTTTTAGATGACTAGCCCAATTGAAAGCCTTGGATACTGAATAGCAAGTAAACCCATTTTATGACTCCATTGCCCAATGGTCTCGAGTGTTCTCTAAATTATCTCCCCTTTGCCTAAATCCTCTTTTCTCACCCTTTGTCTTATATTGAACCCTTCATTCATGTTTCCTAACAACCAAACAACCAAACAAAACAACAATCCTTGTGCCTTATAACTAGCCTAATACCTTCAAATAGAACCTCAAAGACATATACCTTTGCCTTTATAGAGAGATCCCTCTCTGGACCTAGGAGGGCTAGATCCTAAGGTTCCAAAGTGGTTTTGATGTTGTCTTATCTTTTGGTAGAGCCAAACCTACCAAAACATAGGAACCCCAACATAATGGCGACTCCATTGGGGAACTTTCTGAGTGTTTTCCATCTTATTACATCACTAGGACCTCAGAAAACCAAAATCTCTAGTTAGATTGGTAGTGAATCACTGTGGTGGATAGTAACCTTCTTGAAACATTTTAAACCTTCCACCTAGTGACTCCATAGTTCCTTAATGATCAAAGACTCCACTGGTGATCAGTAGGCCTGCTAATTTTATTGGTTTTCATAAGACTCCACTAGAAGACCAGATTGCATTACAACATCAGCCATATTAGAAGTAACAATTAGGATTAAGCTTCTTTGTTTGAAGACAAGAATACTGGCTTCAAGAACCATTCATACAAGAGCTTATCCTAACCAAAACCCACTTGAAATAGTTGACAACCCTGAGAGTGTTCTGAGGAAATCTCCTACACCTAGGAAGCCAACTATTTCCAGACACATCTATATAGCTAACTCTGCACCAAAAAACTTTACAGCTCTATCAGAACCTCATTTTGACTTAGACTCACAAAGTAGTTTACCAAGAACTGAGTCATTCAGTGCTCTAGACCAGTCAGACCTTGAGCTTCCTGGTTCACCATCTCATAGTGGTCAACACATTAGGGATAGAGAGACCCTTCCATCTACACCTCCGCATATTCATTTCATTCAAAACTTGGGGCTCTATCACCCTAAATCACCTCAACAGAGTGTTGTTGGTCCTAATTTTCCTATCATCCACATACCAGCTGCTCAAGCCAACCCGTTCCGTCCTCAGAACATCATCATGGCAGCATAGTATGCCCCCTTGGTGTTACCACAGCCTCTAGTGCCTTTACCCAATGATTATAAGTCAAAAATCCCACATTTCACTGCAAAAGAGTATAGCACACCTCAACACCATTTAGATAGGATGGAAGATTCCTTTGACTATATGGAGATAGACGATGAGACAGTCAAGATGAGAATCTTTGCCCAAAGTTTGGGATGAGATGTGAAGCCTTGGTTTAAAGGCCTACCTCCTAATAGTATCCATGATCTGCCCTCTTTATATCAATCCTTCATAAACAAATGGGAATTCAAGACCAACCCTCTCCAAATCTTAGCAAAATACAAGAATCTTAAAAGAAATGTAGGAGAGAGTGTCCATGACTATTCCACAAGGTCTAATAGTGTTTACAATGCCCTTCCACCACATATGAAACCTCCACAAGGAATGGAATTAGTGAAATATCCTAAAGGCTTTGATGCTGACATGGCCTACCAGCTTAGGGAGAGAGATTACAACACATTGGAAGATATGCAAAAAGGAGCAGTGACTGTAGAAGCTAACCTGATTGAAAAAAGAGCTAGGACGAGGTCTGAGAAAAGGGTAACATAAAGGGATGACACATCAGCTTCCACATCTGATCCCAAGTATGACAGCCTAGCCAAAACCATGGAGAGACTAGGAAAAATGGTGGAAAATTTGACTTTTCAAGTCAGTAATTAGAACAAAAACCAAAATCATAACTAGAACCAGAAATTTAGGAGAAACAAACCCCCAAATAGATAGAGAGACTCTGATCAACAAGTCATACCCCCATTTTAGGAGAACTTCCTTGATGAGGATGAGGGGATAATAGAAGAGTCCGAGGGAACCACAATAAACATGGTGGAAATAGACAACTCAATCCACAACTGTTCCATAGATGATAATCATCCCTCACACTCACATTGGGATGAGGAAAGGTTAGAATCTAAGAGTTATAGGCTAGGATTTGAAAATTCCATCATGCATGTCAGAGAACAGTATGAACTTAGAAGCAAGAAGAGCTCAAACAATTCCAAACCAAAAGCTTCTAATATTACCATTAAGAAAAGGCCTGAGAAAAATCTTAAGGTGACTGCTGAAAGCAAAAAATCAACAGCTGAGAGTTATGGGAAGAACGAAGAGAAGGAAAACCAAAATACTGATAAACAAAGTAAAAAAAATAGCAGCACTAGCACTACAAATAATGCTCCTGATGAAACAACTACAAACACTATACATAGTGAGAATCAGCACACTGATTCTGCCACTAAAATAGTGGCTAGAAAAACAGAGTTGAGTCTTACAAAGAGTCAATCTCCCTTCAATTTGGAGAGTGAGATTGCTAAAATTAAAATCTTTGTCCCACTCTCTGAGCTGGCCACTCAGGATGTATATAAAGGCAAAATTTTGAGAACTTTAAATCTAGGTGAAAATAGTGACACTATCAATCTAAGTGATGATCAACCAGCCCTTATGTTTGGTCCAAAGATAGAAGGGAAGTTTCAGGAAGGGGTAGTACCTCCTTTTTCTATCAGCCTCAATATTCATGACAAGATCCTTCACAATGCAACACATGACTCTGGGGCATCACACAACCTAATGCCTAAGGTAGTTATGGAGAAGTTAGGCCTAGAGATAACCCGACCTTATAAGGATTTATATTCATTTGACTCTAGCAGAGTAAAGTGCCTTGGCCTAATCAAAGATCTTTGTGTGAACCTGACCCAGATTCCAGCCAAATGCATGGTTATGGATGTTGTAGTGGCAGATGTGCCACCTAAATATGGCATTTTATTGTCAAGGTCATGGGGAGCCAAGTTGCAAGGTACAATGCAGATGGATGGGTCATATGCCATAATCCCTGTCTTTAGCCAGCTTAGGAGACTATATAGAGAAGCACAAATGAAGTTCATGGTTAGCAGCCCTGAAAAACCTAAAAATTCACCCCTGTACTCTGTACACACATATCTTGATTCCTTTATCCTTTGCAATGATGAATCCATAGACGAGCCAGAGCTAGAGGACAAATATGCAAGCAATAGAGTAGAGCCCACAGACTTCAACATAATGGCCACTCTAGACATAGAATAAAAAGAAGGAGAAAAATTTGGATAGTGCACTGAATCTGAAACTTAGAGTGAACAAGAACAAGACTAAAAATAGCTGACTAGTCATCTCTCTGAACTCCACACACATCACGAAGAAAAAAATACTCCGCAGCCTAATGCAGATCCCATAATACAACATGATGGTGAACCCAACATTAGGGATGAAATTGATAGTCAATCTGAAAACAATCCCTTATGGAGAATGAACTTCAACGGGTCTTGCACTAGGAAGAATGCAGGGGCGGGAGTGTGGTTACATAACACTGAGAGTGACTATGCTGAGAGTCATGCCTTTAGGCTAGAATTCAAATGTACAAACAATATCGCAGAGTATGAGGCTCTCATCCTAGGCTTAAATATATTAAAAAAACTAGGAGCCCGAAGGATAGTTGTACATGGAGACTCTGAGTTAATCATAAAACAAGTGAACTATGAGTATACAACTAAACACCCTAGATTGAGAGCATACAGGAATGATGCTATGGATTTACTGAAAACCTTTGTATAATATGAACTGGTGTTTATTCCTAGGAGTCAGAACATAATTGCAAATGGATTGGCTTGCATTGCTAGTTCATATCATAAAGCTCCTAGTGATAAAAAAATCTTCATTCAAATGAAATATAGGCCTGCAGTGCCTGATAATGAGAAATATTGGTAGGTCTTTGAGGGCGACAAGAAGATAGAGGATTTCCTAATTGGCAGGAATGTGTTTTAATTCTCGGATTCAAACTCTAAATCCGATGAAAGCCGCCTGAGTGAAGAGCCCCCTGATGAAGAAAGATCACCACATAACGTATAAATAAACATGTTAACTAAAGAACTTGGAACTCAAACCGAAGAGTATAAGAACGTAGAAAAAGAGGAAATAGGGGTGTTGCAGGCAAAAGATAAGAATATACGCAGAGGACTGGCACCTTTAGAGGACCTTTTTTATTTTAATGACGTAGTGAAGAAACCCACTATAGAACACTCAGAATCCGATGTCGAGGAATGCAACATAGGAACTGAGGATAAGCCTAAGATGATTAAATTGGCTAAGTCCTTGCTAGCATATATGAAAAGGAAATATATTGACTTATTCAAAGATTTCATCGATGTGTTTTCTCGGAGCTACGAGGACTTAAAGGCCTATGATACGAAAATGATCCAGCACAAGATCCCTTTGAAATAAAACCAAAAACCCTTCAGATAGAAACTTCATAGAATTAACCTGAAACAACTGCCTCTAGTCAAAAAAGAAATCAAAAATATGTACGAGGCAGGAATTATAGTGCCTATGAGGTTCTCCGATTGGGTTTCCAACCTTGTAGCCGTGAGAAAGAAGACATGTGAGATTAGACTGTGCATCGATTTCAGAAACCTTAACAAATATTTACTTAAAGACAATTACCCCTTACCAAAGATGGAACACATCCTGTAGAGGGTAGTTGGCTCAAAAAGGATCTCCCTATTAGACGGTTTTTCAGGCTATAACCAAGTTTTGGTACTCCCAGAAGACCAAATCAAGACAGCTTTCACCACTCCATGGGGCAGTTTTATGTACATAAAAATGCCTTTTGGACTAATGAACGCTGGTGCGACCTTCCAATGAGCAATGGACATAGCCTTTTCGGAGGAAATAGGGCACTTCATTGTCATCTATCTGGATGACATAACAGTCTATTCCAAGACTGATGAGGAGCACCTAAAACATCTAAGAAGATTTTTTGAAAAATGTAGAAGGTTCGGTTTGTCTTTAAATCCCAAGAAGACTGTATTCAGGCTTCAAGAAGGTAAGCTCCTTGGCCATATTATATCAGAGAAGGGAATTAAGATAGACCCACAAAGAGTTGAGGGAATATTGCATATTACCCACTCGAGAAACATAAAAGAGTTGCAGTCCTTTATTGGGAAAATTAACTTCTTAAGGAGGTTTATTCCCAACTTAGCTGAGCATCTCAGGGATATGACAAACATGCTGAAAAAAGGTGTAGGGGTTAAGTGGACTATAGACGCTAAAAATTATTCTGAATTAGTTAAACTTGCACTCACCCAGGAACCTGTCTTAATCAACCCTGACTTTTCAAAAGTCTTCCTGATATTCTCCTTTGCCTCCGAACATACAATGGCTGTAGTCCTACTACAGAAAAATCCAAAGGGAATGGAACAACCTATTGCTTTCTTTATAAAAGCTCTGAGGGATGCACCCTTGAAATATAAAATAATGTAAAAATAGGCCTATGCCTTAGTAAATGCCTTGAAAGACTTTAGGGTGTATATATTGCATTCTCACATCATTGCCTACATGCCAAACATAGTAGTTAAAGAAATTTTGTCCCAAGATCTGGATGGAAAGTGGGGCAAATGGATTGCTGTAATATTAGAGAATGACCTGGAAATAAAACCCACAAAACTGATCAAAGGTCAGGGCTTGGCTCAATTAATGGCTGAATCAAACTTGCAAGCCCTTGACATAAACTTGGTGGATGCCCTAGATGAACATGAAGGATTTCCTGATCCTACTGTTGAAGAATAGTTTCAAAACTCTCCTTGGTATTCTGATATCTTGTATGTACTCACAAACCTCAATACCCCTCCTAATTTATCAAATACTAAGGCTATATTCCTAAAGTTAAAAGCCAGAAACTATTGCATACTGAATGAATGTTTATACTGGAAAAATGAAAATGGTTTGCTGCTTAAATGTCTGCGTGAAACTGAAGCAGAGAGGATTAAACAGGAGTTCCATGTAGGAGAGTGTGGAGGCCATTTAAACTGGAAAGCCACTGCTAACAAAATACTCAGAGCTGACTATTACTCGCCTACACTTTTCAATGACATCCACAAAATGATAATTTCCTGCCATAAGTGCCAGATTTTTTAGGGCAAAAGGAAGCTCCTCCCCTTACCATTGCAACCTATTACTGTTGAGGCTCCCTTTCAATAATGGGGCCTAGATTTCATAGGAGAAATACACCTTGCATATTTTTCTCAACACAAGTGGATTCTTACAGCCACAGACTATTTCACAAAATGGATAGAGGCCATCCCTTCTAAGAATGCCACAGATTCTATCATCATTAAGTTCCTAGAAGATCACATCCTCTCTAGGTTTGGCTGCCCTAGAAAGATAATCATTGATAATGCTACTGCTTTTGGATCCAAGAAATCGATTTATTTTTGTCACAGGTATCAGATAGCACTCAATCATTCAACTGCTTATTACCCACAAGGTAATGGGTTAGCTAAATAATCAAACAAGAGCTTGGTGACCATTATCAAAAAGCTACTTGAAGAGAACAAAAAGTCATGGCATAACAAGTTAGTGCATGCTATGTGGGCTGACAGGTTAACTACAAATAAATCCATTGGAATGTCACCATATCAGCTTGTTTATGGAACAAAGGCAGTGTTTCCTACCATCCTAGGGGTACCAGTGATTAAACTAGTCCAAGAGATTCAGATAGAAGAGGACAGCATGGTGAGGAGGATAAATCAAACAATTAATCTCCAACAAACAAGAGAAGAAGTCTATAACAAAGCTCTGAAAGTACAGGAAAATATAAAGAAGTTGTTTGATAAAAGAACAAAAGCTTGTGACTTCAAATTTGGAGACAAGGTTCTTAAATGGGACTCTAGGAGATAAGATAACGGAAAGCATAGAAAATTTGACAATTTCTGGTAGGGTCCTTACATAATCCAATCCACCATTGGTCCAAATGCCTTTTTTCTGTAAGATCTAGATGGTACAGATTTTTTTGGGGGTCCTATCAATGGCATGATGCTCATGCATTACTATTTCTGATTTCTAGTTTATAGTTTCCATTTCCATTGTAAATACCATTGCAGTGTTTTGTTTTCAAGAAAAAAGAAAATGTTTCAAAAAAGAGAGAAATAGAGGTTCAGACATGCTCAAAAATTGAACCTCTGAAGTGCAAAGATTGGCTCTAACATGATCAAAACTTGAGCCAAAGGAAGTAAAGAAACTGGTTCTAATATGCTCAAAATCTAAACCAGCAAAAAGAAAGAAGGATCAGCTCTAACAAGCCCAAAACCAGAGCTGAAATAAAGAAGAGAAAGTGACTTTAACAAGCTCAAAACTTGAGTCACAAAGAAAAGAAGGATGCTTCGAAGTTTCAAGATTTCAAGCCTTCAAAATTTTGTTTTCAAGTTTCTACAATTTTAGTCCATGTGCAGCTGTCTTTATGCCATGGATCCACAACAAACCAGACTATCTAATCCCGGTTTGAATGTTTTTAAATTTCTGTTGTAGAATGTAGAGAAGAAATCTGCTAGATAGTTTAATCCTAGCAGATATTAGATTAGGTAGAGAAACCATGAGGCCAACAGTTTAATCTGGTCTCATGGAGGAATAAGGGTAGAATTATATTAGTTTGTTTCTGCTTTCAATAAAAAAAATGATGAAGAAGGTTTGCCAATTCAAATGCACCTTGAAGAAAATTTTTTAGGACTGTAGGATGGGTAGGTAGATTGTTTGGGGGATGTTTTATGTTGATTAATAATCATCATGTTTATAACAGCTGAATAAAATAAGAGAGATGGTTCAAAGATCAGACATTCGGCCTACTTCCCGAAGAATACTTCTGAATTTCTTGACATATTTAAGAAGATGTCATCCCCATGTGGAGCCACTATTAGCCACCTATAAATTTTTTGTCAAGCAAACAGGTGGCTAAATATTTTTCTGAGCCTTCAAGAGATACATTTCCTATGAAAATCTCTCATTCTTGAAGCCTCTATGTGCCCTTTTCTTTTGAAAAATATCTTCACTGTTGTTTCCATCAAGAAGGCCTCACTGTCTGTGAAACATTTATGCTCAGAAAGCCTCTATTTGCCCCTTTGTATCCTTGCAAAATTCCCATTTTAACCTATTTTAACCCCTTTTTTCCCTTCTCTAAGTTGCCCCTTTTGACCCCAAAAATCCCTTGCCAAGTCCTCTAATTCATCAAATTCCTCCTTTGCAAACCATGTGAAATCCCTTCATTTGGGGAAAAACCCCTTTTTCCCCTTACTGGAACCCTTCTCTAGGAATTAAAAACCCTCTTTTTGGCTCAAAAAACACTTATTTTCTCATTACAGGCTTTAGCCCCTTTCGTCTAAGCCCCTAATCACTTCCCCTCCATGAAACCGGGTGCTAAGACCAAGCGCTAAAAAATAGAGTGCTTATCGCACCAGAAGATTGGTCGAGAGCGCTTTTGCCTTTGTAAACTAAAAAGTTTCGATGCGAGAGTGATTTGGTCTGTTGACCGCAGGTACGATCTCCACCATTGATCTGTATAAGACCCGACGGTCTTCACTAATCTCACACCATGCCCCTCATGTCTTTCTCCATTCACCTCCGATTACGATCTCCACCGTTGATCCGTATGAGATCTAACGATCCGTGCTCATCGCATCGCTGCCCCAATCACCAATCGCAACTCTTCAGATTCCCCGATTATCCGATCTCTGATTCAATCTTGGCTGTTGAATCCACAAGAACCCATGGCCAAGATTTGCTCTCGCTCCACCCTGTATTCCCCGATTGGCCATTCTCGATCCAATCATGACCGTCGATCTTCCGCCAATCCGATGGTCCATATGCAATCGCAACATCGTCCCATTGGAGCTTTGGCCCCTACCTCCTCCAATTCTGATTGAATCTCAACCATTCGTCCCGTTCAATCTGACGGCCAGGAATACTCCCACCCATTTACCCGCCCCTTTGCCTTTGCTTTCCCGCTTTCGATCTCAGCCGTTCATCCTGTTGATCGGATGGCCCACATTCAAACCACCTTTGACTTGTCCCCACCTTACTGACCGTGCACATTCCCATATCGCGCTCCATCTCCCACCATTGGATCTCACAGTCCCAGATCCAACGGCCAGCATCCATATCGCGTTTTTTCTTCGTCCGAGGTTTAACAGTTTTAAATCACATGATATGGGTGGTTTCATTTTGCCACGTGTCGAGCAGCGAGCTGTATCGCGTGATTTTGGGCAAAATTTAAAACCACTCCATTTCAACCTGAAAATAGTGGTTTGTCTTCTAAAAACCACTTCCCCACTTTTGTTCCTGAAAGCCCATCTAAATATCCTGACCGTTGATCTGTACAGATCAATGGCCCTCATTCCATCACGTTCCCCATTCATGTTTTTTCATCACACTACCATAGAAATTTTTCGGGACACCTCAGCCGTTGATCTACTACTGAGATCTAACGGTCCATATTCAATTGCCCTCCGCCCATGCCGGGTCCCACCATCTAATACACCTGACTTTCATTCGTTTTCTTTTGATTTCCTTTGTATTTAACCAAAGGGTTAACTTTTAATGTTTTACATTAAAATTCATGTTTTATCCACCTGACCTTCTTAAGCCACTCGATCAGTTAATCACCGCCGTCGATCACCACCACCAGATCTGATCAGATGGTCCACAACCATTTCTTCATCAGGCCACCATCAGTTCAGTTTTTCACCATTTCCCAGCATTTTTCAACCATATTCCTCTGTGTCTAGCACATCCATCTCTGTTGCGCTGCCATTCTCATAGCCTTCCACTGCAATGAAGCGGCAAAGAGTATCAGTAATGGATTAAAGATTTTTAAAGCCTGTAATTGAAGATCTTAAGCTTTAATTCAATGATTAAAGGGCGAATGTACCATATTGAAGACCTTGTGATTAACATAGAAGGCCTAATGAGGCCTAAAGCTCAGAAAAAAATCTTATCAGTGTCACACATTAGCAGAAGGTTCTTTCCTGTGAAAGGACAAGTTCTCATATTGTTTTTATGCTACATCGAGTTCCTGAGAAGATCTACACCCTCACAAAAATTCCTAATGCTATCAGAGCATTTTTTATGCAGTATGGTAGACCTAAAGTCATTTATCTGCCTTTTTATTATCACCAAAGTACTTCAGAGTACTGCGGCCGAAAAATACATCAAAGAACATACCTGGAGTTAATATCAGACTTTCGAAGACCACTCTTTTCATCCAAAGAGTACTGAATATCAATGCATAGATATTAAAATAGAATGGGCCTCGAGCCACTCTTCTTCCTCCATTTTAATGTTTCATTAAAGTTCTATCTACCTCCTTTGCCTATCTTTTAGCTATAAGAACTCAAGAAAAACACATTGTAAAGGTTGTTGGTTGTTGATCGGATATCTGTGAATTGCAAGCTATATCTCTTGAGATATTGTTCTGTATGTAAAGTTGTAAGATAGGCTGAGGAAGATGATTTCAGACGGAATTTCAAGCTGTTGGAAAATTTGTATATGAATGGTGTTGCTCTTTAATATGACAAGAACATTTCTTTGGATCCTGATTTAAAGCAGTAGTGATGTGTTTCTGCCTTTGTCTCTGTTTTCCTTCTGTAATTCATTACATTTCATTTCTCTGGTAAGAATCAGAAATATGGCTTAGGATATACCCTTGCATGGTACCCTAATGCTCCTGATCTTCTTATCTTTGATGTTTTCTACTGATTGTGCTATCTGAGAACTAATTCGAGATAATTTAACTAGTGCAGTAGCTGTTATTCACTGCTAACTGATGTATGAATTTATGAATATGTTCTTAGACATTCTTGTTTGGTTATAATTGAAAGAATTGGGATAATGGGAGTTTAGAATGTTGATTTTGTCTCACTAGGGTCTTTTTCAATCAATTGAACCTTTCTAAGTTCCCTTAAGTTGAATGTCTAAGCATTGAAAGTTCAAAGCCTTTCTCTGATCTCAGGCTTCACCTTTGTGCTTAAATCTTAAGTGTTTCTTATTGTCTAAAGAGTTAACCTTTAGGGATTGGATCATAGGTGTTTAAGGCATGCCCTGGTACTAGATTTTCTTCCTAAGTGGTCACCTCAGAGGTTTCCTTGTCATTCACCTTCATTCCTTATCATTTCATACCACACTAACATCTTTAAAGATCCTCTGCTTTAGATGACTAGCCCAATTGAAAGCCTTGGATACTGAATAGCCACTAAACCCCTTTTATGAATCCATTGCCCAATGGTCTCAAGTGTTCTCTGAATTATCTCCCCTTTGCCTAAATCCTCTTTGCTCTTCCTTTAGCTTATATTGAACCCTTCATTCATGTTTCCCAACAACAAAACAACAATCCTGGTGCCTTATAACTAGCCTAATACCTTAAACTAGAACCTCAAAGAGATATACCTTTGCCTTTATAGAGAGAGCCCTCTCTGGACCCAGGAGGGCTAGATCCTGAGGTCTGAAAGTGGTTTTTATGTTGTATTATCTTTTGGTAGAGCCAAACCTGCCAAAACATAGGAACCCCAATAGAAACTACATCCTGAACTAAGGCCTAAGAAACCAAATAACAAGGGGAAACAAAAGTTGTCTACCACCACACAATAAGATCTTGGATCTGATTCTGGAGATGAGACCAGGATTGTAGCCATGGTTAACAAAGGAAAGGAAGCCATAGAAAGTACTAGTTCCTCAATTAGTCACAATAACACTCCAAATGAAGATATAAGGATAGAATTGTTCCATGTTAGAGTGATTTCAAATCATACAAAGATTGATCCATTGTTTGATAGTGGGTCAAAATAAAACCCAATTTTAGAAGAATTGGTCAAAAAGCTTAACCTTGAAACCTTACCACATCATAAACCATACCCTTTGGGTTGGATAGTTAAGAATGCCAGTTTACAGGTTACAAGGAAATGCATATTTCAATTTGTTATTACTGCAAACTTTGTTGATGAAGTCAAGTTAGATGTGGTTCCACTTAACATTTCTGGGATTATCTTGGGAAGTCCATATTTGTATGACAGGAAAATTATGTTTTATCACCATGAGGACAAATATCATTTTCTTAAGGATGGGGTGGAGTATATTGTGAGAGGTCATCGCAAAGTACTAAATATTTCTTTAGTTAATGTAGCGCAAATGAAGAGGATAGTTAATGCAAATAAACATTTTGTGCTTCTCATGATCAAGAAAAAGGATGATGTTGACTATGAATTTTTTGATGTGGTAATTCAGCATGGTGAGATGTTTCAAGAATCAAGTGGGTTACCTCCCAAGAGGGGAATTCAGCATGAGATTCAACTGCAGAAAGATCTTCCACTTCCAAACATTGGTATGTATTGCATGTAAATTATGGAAAGTTTGGAAATCAAGAAGCAAATCCATGAATTTCTGAACAAAGGTATCATACACCCATGTAGTTCGCCATGTGGTTCAGCAATTCTTTTGGTACCAAGGAAGGACGAGACTTGGCACATGTGCTTAGATTTTCATGCACTGAATAAAATCACAGTAAAGAATTTCTATCCACTCCCATGCATTGATGATTTTCTAGATCAGTTAAAGAATTCAAGATATTTCACTAAGCTATACTTACGAAGTGGTTATCATCAAGTTAGAATAGCCGAGGAGGACATTTGGAAAACTGCATTTAAAACTAGACAAGGATTGTTTGGGTGGCTAGTTATACAATTCGGTCTAAAAAATGCTCTAGATACTTTCATGAGAGTCATGAATGATGTACTAATAAATTTTCTAGATGAATTCGTCATTGTTTACCTAGATGATATTTTGATATTCAGTAAATCAAGAGATGAACATGTCATGCATGTGAAGAAGGTACTTGATGTCCTGAAAAAAGAGCAGTTAACTTTTAAAGATGTCGAAGTGTGAGTTTTACAAGACTTATTTAGTGTATTTGGGACACATTGTTGGAGGAGGTGAGTTGAATATAGACTCTTCCAAAGTATAGGTCATTCTGAATTGGTCCAAGCCCAATAAAGTTATAGAGGTAAGAAGTTTTCTTGGGGCAACACAATATTGGAGGAATTTCATTGCTATTTTTTCTTCCATTGCAGCTCCCTTACATGCATTGACAAGTGTCAATAAGGTATTCCGTTGGGGAGATATGCAGAAAAAATAATTTGATGCTTTAAGGAAAAATATAAGTTCAGCACTGGTGTTGGCTCTTTTGTATCTTAGACATCCACTTGAGATCCAAACAGAGGCAAGTGATTATGCCATGGGAGTAGTTCTCGTGCAACACCGTAAGCCTATTTTGTTTCATTCTGAAATTTTTAATAGAGTTGTAACTAACTCTCCCACCTATGACAAAGATTTATATACATTGGTACAAAGTGTAAATAAATGGAAGCACTATTTGATGGGAAAAGAGACCATTATCCATACTGACCATCAACCATTGCAGTACTTACAATCACAGTCAAAGTTGCAGTAATCAAGACATTATAGATGGATGGGATTTCTACCAAAATTTCATTTGGTTATCATGTATAAAATGGGAATTTACAATAAAGTAGCCGATATGTTCTCTAGGCCTATTTTAAATTCATCTATTATACTCAAGAAAAATTAAGTTATGCATAAAAGTTACATTGAAAAATATGCATATGATAGTGATTTTCAAGATGAGTATGAAAGCTTGAGTCAAGGAAACCAAAATGAAGAGTTAGATTATCATGTGCATAACAGTTTATTATATCACTTGGGAAAGTTATGTATAGCACAGGGTGAAAGAAATAATATCATAAGGGAGGTGCACACTTCATTGATTGTTTGACATTTCGGTTTAGATGAGACACTAATGAATCTCTAAAGGTATTTTTATTGGCCACACATGATTGATAGTGTATCTCGTTTTATTGTAGTATGTTATTTATGTGAAATAAGTAACCCTAGTAATAGGAAACTTTGATTGTACACTCCAATTCTGGGTCCTTCACATCCTTGGGAGAGTATCTCAATGGATTTTGTAGGTTGTCTTCCAATGTCAAGGAAAGGTCATGATTACTTGTATGTTGTTGTAGATAGGTTCAAAAAAATGCGTCTTTTGATGCCATGTAAGAAAAAAATTACAGATGAACAAACTGCTCATATTTTCTTTCAAAATGTATGGGTTCATTTTGGTCTTCATACTTCTATTGTAAGTGATCGAGATTCCCGGTTTGTTGGGAATTTTTGGTCAAAATTATGGGACATGATGGAAACAAAGTTGAAGGAGAGTAATCATTTCATTCACAAACAAATGGTCAAACCGAGGTGGTAAAAAGGAAAATTATTCATCTTCTTAGAGGCTATTGCAGCAAACATCCCAAGTTGTGGGATGAATAGTTGCATTACATTCAACATGCATACAACAAAGCAAAGCATTCTTCCACAAACACATCGCAATTTTGAGGCATGTCTTGGGTACTTTCCAAGATCACCTTTGGACTTCATCTTTGAGAAAGATGTTGCTATAGATGGTCATAGTGACATATATAAGGCAAGGAAGTTCGTTGAGGAAATTTAGTTGGTACATCACACATTGCAAGAACAACTTGAAAAGAGTCAAAGCAGCTACAAGGCAAGGCATGATAAACACTGCGTTGATCACAAATTATAGGTTGGGGATGAAGTTTGGTTATATATTAGTAATTAAAGATTGCAATGGGAAGGTAAAAATCTCAAGCCAATCCGTTATGGTCCATTTAAAATTATGGAAAATATTGGTACTAATGCATTTAACCTAGATTTTCCTCCTTACTAGCAAATATAGTTTGTTGCTAATGTTTAGAATTTGAGATTGTTTGAGCTTCCTTTGATTGATGATCAAGGAGAGCATGCTCATCTACCATCAATATATGATTTCTCTCCAGAATATCTTGATGAACTTCAGCAAGATCTCATACTTGAGAGAAGAATCTGAACTTCAAGGAGAGGGAATTTCGAATACCCTAGAGTGGGACTCAAGGGACAAAATCCTTCCAAGGACAAATGGATGGAGAGTGAAAGGGTGAGGGAGTTGTACCCTCACCCAATGAAAAATTGATAGTATCTTTCGGGGTCCAAAAGGCTTCTAGTGGGGAGGAATGGTCAGAGGCTCAGTATTTACCTCAAAAATTAAAGTGCTCAAAAATACTTCAAACTAGAACGATCAGACAGAACTCATCACCAATATTCCAACGCAATTCATTTCATCAAAATCCTAGTTCGTATGAGTAAGTTACAGTCTATTATACGTTTTCTTAAACAAGTAAAAAATGTGCAGAACAGTGAAAAACTGATGACTTGGCAGTCCAGTCAGCACCTCACGAATATCCAAGTAATATTATCCAATTTTTAGCCAAAGACACTGTGATAAGTGTCACAGTCATATTTTCCAATGTTTCTTGGGGAAATTCATATTTGATTCCTATTTATAAGGTTGAAATTTTAATTATATGGTGCATTATTATTTTTATAATGTTGAATTTGAGCCAATGGAGAAGGGCCACGTGGGGCAGCCAGGGGCTACCACATGCCCTCCCCCATGGCATATTATGATGCACTTATATTTTCGAGCTAAGGTTTTAACCTTAACTATATGGTGGGCTATTCTTAGCTGACATGTGTATTATATGGTGGCCTAACTCTAAACCTGGCAAAGTCGAAACTACATGTTGGAGCAGTGTTAAATTGGCAGACAACTAACCTAGCAGACTTCTAAACCTAACAGACTGACACTAGAACTGGCGGACTTAGCTCTAAAGCTCACAAAGACAGATATGACTATATCCCAAAGTTTCAAACTTTGGTTATGATTTAATTAAAATGTGTAGCAACATTTTGTGTTGGGGTCAGGGCCGAACAGATGACCACCCGCATATAACTCCAACACTCTACAATCTACTCTACATCATGGGTTTTAACCCATAAGTCTGCCACACCTATTTATTTTTTATCCATGCCATAGTTGGGGGTCTATAAGGGGCCAACCCCCTCCCATCTATTCAAGTGCTACAACCAGTAGCTTACCACTATTCACGGTAGAAAAATCAATGAAATTAAACCATGTTTAATTACTACTAATCCAGGATTAGCTCCATAATCCACGGTTTAGCGTTAAAAGTGCTTAAGTGCTAAACACGTCATTAAATCCAATTAAACCTGCACTTATCCTAATTAATTCATATTTAAACTGGCATAAGACTTCGTAAAACCCACCAAATGTAGCAGAAACTCCACTTTTAGTGGAGCTATCTCGCGAACTTCCAGTTTTAGTGGAGGAAATGTAGGAAAAAATGGTTTTGCCATAACTAAGGCAATTTTCGACAATTTTGGCTCAGGAAGAGTCATTCTTGGTAGATTTTGATGTTTTGGATCCATTGGAGTAGGCTGCAGAGGAAACAGGAGACTTTAAACAACACTTTTGCATAATTGAAGCTAATACAAAGGCCCATGCCATGTAAGCTGGACCAAGGAGATGTAGCCTAGGAGGGGTGAACTCCTTCATCAAAACCATGTGTATTTGACTCAGTTGTCTTTGTTTGCTGTGTTTTATATGATAATATTCACCATTTAGTTTCCATGCTATTATGTTCATGAAATACACTTAATCTTATCAAGTTTGTTAAATTGTCAATCATAAACACATGTATAAACCCTTTTACAAGTTAGCAAAACTAAGCACTTTCATATTAAAACTTAAACTGATATTAGCACAGCCTTAACTAAAAATCCATTTTAGATTAGTCACTTGTTGTATTTGTATGGTTGTGACTATGTATAGGTGTTGAGATCATAGGTAGATCAGATAGATCACTCATTTGGAGTGCAAAAGATTAGCATCGAACTCAAGATCCATCCCCGTCCTACAGGGAGGCAAGGTAGCTTTTTCTTCCTCATAGCATTAAATGATTGCATGACTCTTGTGGTTCATAATGGATTGGGAATCTACAATATATTCTTGACTATGCTTGTATTTTATGGTGATCTAACATACACTAGGTCACGAGGAAACAACCCTTTTGAGTTTTACATGCAACAGAAGTGGTGCTTTCAATGAGAGCAAGTTCACTTCTATGTCCACTTTGCCTTAGAACCTGATCAGATCCTTCTGTTTATGGTTTGTTTAGCTTCCTTGCATTTTTCCAACTATTTTCATCTATTTTACAGGGTCATTTCCTCTGTTTGTTAATTTTTTGTTTCTCATTGCATGAGGAAATATGGAATTTCCTCTTTGGAGCCCTAGCTGTGGCCTTCTAAGGCTAAGCCCACAACCCAAGAACCTTTGAGTCACTGGATGAAAGGTTTATGCCTATGGATAGCTGCTATTAGGGCATTCTGAGCTCACAACCATGAATTTTTTCCTTGTCAAACTTTTCCCTTTCAGTTTGATTTCTCTGTTTTTGGATCTGTACTATTTGGGCTTACTGTTTGCTTGTTGGATCTAGTCCAGATCTGCTCTTGTTATCAGTTTTATTTTGATTTCTTAAGTGCCTCTTTAGAGCACCTAATCTCTTTAATTAGGCATCAAGCTTGGTTGTTGCTTTCCGATCTATCGAAAACATACTTGGATCCATTACTTCTTGTAGCTTATCAATTGTCCTATGGTCCTAATATGATCTATTTAGATCAAATTTTTCAAGGTCTCTCGTTGTTTATCATCACTTGAGTTCCTTTTTTTATTTTTGATTGGATGCATTGGATTGAGGTTTGGATTTCATTCCTTTATTACATTATCATTTTGGATAGGTTGTATTCATCATTTTATTGGGTCTGATCTATACTCTGCATTCAAATTTGGATGTTAATCCTCATTTTCATTCTTGCTTGTTGAGTGATACATTTGATTTTTGTTCATTATTGTCATGAATGATGGTGTCATTCATGGTTGTGCATCTGTCATTTTGATCAAGTTTTGTTGAGGGTGTTTTGTCACATTGTATCACTTGTTTCCAGATCTTGTTTAGGCCTCTTTGCCTCTAGGGTGTAGTCTATTCCCTTGTAGAACATCGGCCCTGATGTTGCCATTGTGCTACAGCCCTAGCTAGATTGACATTGCCATCTTTTGTTTCCACTTTGGATTTTGTTTCGATTACTTTGAGTTTTTTTTGTTTGGGTTTTGTTTCCCTATCTATTTTTCTTTTGGAGTGCTTTACAATTATTCTTGGGAGACTTTTTTTTGTCTCTTTCTTGGATTCATTTTTGGTGTGTTTTTCAGTCATTAATTAAAATTATTGGGATAATTTGCATTCAGGAAGACTTAACAGAAAATTTCATCTTAGTAGGAATTGGTATGTTAGATAATCTCTTTCCCTATCATAGCTAGCATTCGTCAAAGTGAAAACGAATAATTGCATATAGATGCATTACGACGACTAACTAAGAGTCCTACACACTATTTTAGTTTCTCATTGTTTCCCGCTTGAGTAAACAACAAACGTTAAAATTAACATGATAATAAAATAAATTCAATTTGTATTTTATTTTCACTGGCAGGACACCAAAATCAGCTTAGGCTAGGGTCTTGGAGGTAGGAGTGTGATTTAACCACTCCAAGACCACCAAATCAAATCATAATCTTACGGTAAGGAGTGAAAATCCATTTGTAGTAGTGCAATCTGGGAAGCCCTCCTCACAAAAGGGTTCATCACAAGGTCACACTTTGGCTAAACAGGGTGACACAACCCATTTTGCTTAGTTTTGGGTGGCATGATATAGAGGATTTTTCACACATAAAATGGTGTTTATCACTTGGAGACCACTTGTGAGGTAACTCTCAAGGGGGTTTTGGTCTTGGATCCTTTTGGGATTAAGTTTTCTGCCAGTGCATGCTATTTTTTCCTATGATTATCCCCCAAGATTGTGTTATTATACGTGGTGACCATAGTGCCCTTTATTTACAAGTATCATATATAAGTTCAGGTTCATGTTCTTCTTCTTTGTACCTAGGATGAATATTAGTCATGTTCTCAGTCTTCTCGGGGGGTGTTCCACTTTTGGGGGAGCTTGTGTCGAGTTCACAGCTAAAAGGGTTGGGAAGTAGGCTGCTAGTATAACTATTCCAACGCCAACTTATTTTTATTATATTTGTGTGTGCTACCTTTTAGGATGTTTCTAGAGGATGCTCTTTGGCCTGAGTCAATATTTTTGGCCTCAGGGTGTTTGCACTAACTTAACTGTGTTTTATTTAATATCACCCTGGCTGAATTTGCACGTCAATGTTCACGTTATCTTCAAGGTTTACTTCCTTAATGAAGTGGACTTATTTATCCTACATGGAGAGTCTTTGTTGGTGCTCACGACTTGGACCAACATATAGTGTTGGAATCTATGTCCAGCCCCACTGATAATGATCTAGTTTCTATTGAGACTTTGGTGGATGACTCAGATGCTCCAACTAATCCACCTATGATTGATCCTTTAGGGCCTACCTTTTTCTGGGAGAATCCTTATGGTTCTACACCGGCTCAGACTTATGTTTTTTTATCGACCATTTACTCTATGGTGGAATCTGATACTTCCCTGTTACCTACATCAATAGTCTCGACTGCCATGAGAGCGCTGCCATCTCTTAGTATGGCTAACCCTACTCCTCTGTATACACCGCTTACTTCTTCTTAGGGAATTCCATTTGTCTCATTTATGGCTCCCACTATTTTCCTAAATGTTATTGTTCCCACACCATCCTCTATGCCAACTATGGTACCCCAACCTAGTCAGTGAGTAGGTCTAGGAATTTACACACCATCATTTTCCAAACTGACTATTTTTTATCCTTAGTTAGGCACAGTTACTTCTGGGAGTCCATGGGGGGGATCACTAGTTGTCCATAGTCATTATGGGGGAAACACAACATCTAGTATGATGCAATATTGGTATATTTTTCTCTTTTTTAGGGACGTCGCCTACTAGAGCTTTTACTGGAGGGGCTAGTTTACCTGAGGGAAACCCACTGCTAATACCATGTCTTACTCGAGGCATTCCCCTTATTTCATTCATACTATGCAGCCTGGTCCTTATTTTCATGCTGGGTACAATGCCATTAACAGACATGATTTTCAAGTTCCATTTATCTCTAGAGGTTTTTACCCTAGGGGGAAATATTCATCTACATGTCACCCTAGCCCACAACAACCTTTTTCTGGGGAAAACCCTTTTCACCACTAGCAATTTCATACATCAAATCCATTTTTGTGTGGACCACAATTTTGGTCAAGTACTTCTCCCATCTATGACCAATTTAGTAAAATTCATAATCTATTTTTATCCTTTCTTGATTTACTAGATCTTGCCAAATCGACTAATGACCCCATCTGTGACGATCCCTGGTGGCCACCAATGCTCGCCAAATTACCATATGATATTCCCAAGTTTGAAGGGAAGCATGGGGAGAATCCATCCACCCATATCACCAATTACCATCTATAGTGTTCATCCAATTCGTTGGTGGATGATTCTGTCAAACTTTTCTTGTTCCAAAGAAATTTAACCAAAGATGCTACCAAATGGTACATCGAGTTAGACACTACGTCCCATGGTGATTTTTCCTCATTATCTCAAAATTTCATGAAAAAGTTTCAATTACCCACCCCGTATGATCTTGAATCTGACATTTTGTATAAATTCAAAATAATGATGCCACACTTATGTCTAATCACATTCATGGGTGGAGTCGTTGCATGAAGTTAGTTAGAACTAAATTGCCCAATGAGATTTTTCGTAAATGGTTCATTAGATCACTTCGACCTCAAATCATTAAAAATGTGTCTATGTTTCTAGTTTTTATTGAGGATAAAGTTATTCTAGCTTCCCAATAGTTGGATCTCATATATTCATAGTCGGTTATGATGTATGAATTTTTTCCTAATGCCCCTAGGCCTTCCATTGATGCACCTAAGCATGTTCCTGGCCCACATGTCAATGGCGTGATTGGGTGTATTTCCGATCCCATGAGACAACATGCTGCCCACCTTGGGTAACTAATTGTTACATCTCAAGCCACAAAAAGTGTGTATGGCTCTACTAAAGCACCCCCTCCTAAGTAGTCGACCGATGTTCTCGTGGTAAATTCCACTCAATCGAAGAACAATTCACAAACTGGTGGTAAAATAAACAAGAAAAATAGAAAAAAATAAACAACAAAATCAAACTTCCCATGAGTTTAAACCCAACCCTGAGAGTCAGGGATGGGGCACCAATGAGCATTGCTGGAAGGCCAAGTTCCCTTGTAAATTTTTTTAGGGTGATCATCTTACTCATGAGTTTCCTGGAATGGATAAAGTTTATAGGCTCCTTTCACCATCATCTTCTCAGTAGCCTACCATTTTAACTCATCCATTCCTTGTGCAACCCAAAAAACAAATGGTTTCTCAACTTGCTATACCTCAAAGGAGAAATGATGGTTCATATTCCCATCCCCCTCACAACACAGACATCTTCATGTGCAAGAAATATGTCAATGTGACCATGTGAGCTAAGTCCTATGATGCCCCTGAGTCGAGTTCTCCTTCCAAGGACTCACCACATATATTAGTCTCTTGTATTCTACAATATCACTAGATGATTGTGTATTTTTTTACAGTCTACTGAAAACAATATTCCCTGAGTCTCATTTATTTTCAGAAATCTCACTACCTTCATCATTTTCATTTTAACCTCTCCATTATATCTCATTTTTCCTTCTCCAGCACTCTCATGCTCTAAAAATCCCATGTTTGAACCTAAATCCCCTCATTTAGCCTTGTCCCCTTCTTAAAACCTTTTTCCTATGCTAAAAAAAACCCCATTTTCCTCATTAAAAACCCTCCCCCCTTCACTCTTTCCCCTTTGTTCATTCAAAAATGTAAAATCCCATTTTTACATTGTTTTAAAATAAATTTTAACCCTAGGTCCCACATTAATAAACCCTTATTTATTAAAATCCAGACCCCGTTATATTCAAAGGCCCGACTCACCTTTATATTTAAGTACCTCCGCTTTAAATCTAACCCCGAACCCACTTTATTATTTAAACCTGTTGCATCATCTCAAATCTTGACCCCACCAGTCAAGTCAACCCGCGATCCATTCTCACCCAACCACCGTACGATCTACTCCATAAAATCCGACGGCCCACGATCATTGTCGCAACCCCAACTGCTCGATGTTTAAAACCTTGGAGGGCATGCGAAATAGGTGGTTTTCTCACCCCTCCTTTCCTCGACGTGTCATCTCTCTATTTTATCACATCCCTTTGCCTAAAAACTGGCTAACCGCCTATGCATCGTGTGAAAACCACAAAACCGCCCCCACACATAATGGAAACCGTCCTCTGATTCAGAATTAAAGCCACCTGCCCACCATGATAAACCTATTTTCCTTGTGTTACTGCGATAAGCCCCGAGCCACCATGTAACCCCTACAACGTTTCTTGAAGGCCTGAAATGCCATAGAAAAATGCGGAAAATGAAGAACCTCCAATATCCGGACTTTGTCCACAGACTTCCCGAGATCCTCAAAGGCGTATTGCCTCCTTGTGGGATCCCGTTTTTATTTAATAATTGTTTTAATATTTGTAGGTGATCGATGTATCCAAAAATGAAATAATCATATTACATTTCTAAGTTCCAAAAATTGTTTAAAATAGGCTCTTTGGGTGACATTCTAGAAGCCTTATTTATCACAGGATTAGGAGCACAAGAGAAATCAAAAGTAGCAATGGATCATGATCAATAAGGATCCTACAATTACTCCAAAGACGACGAGGTGTCTTCAAAATATAGGGTAAAGAAAAAGGAGATTGTTTATAGTGGCTGCACAGGCAAAGGTGAAGACAAATTAAAAACACAGTCACAGAACAGTGACAGATGAAAGGTAAAAGGAATAAAATATCAATCAAAGGTTAAAGTTAAAAAAAAGGGTTACATGAATAGAATTAAGGAGAAATACAATGGTTAAAGGTAAAAGAGGTAAACCCAGCTGTCAAAGGTAAAAACACAAATGAAGAAATCAGATCAAATAGATAAGAAGGTTGAAGAAGAGATTAGAGTGACAACAAAGGCAGTAAAAGAAAATAGAATTAAGAAAAAGACAAATTAGGGTTTAAAGATAAATCAGAGGATAAATCAATGAATAATACATAGCCAAATGACAAAGCCACTTAGCATTTACTTCTTCAAAGTCACATTGTCCACCTACATAATAATTTCGTTTTAAATGAAAGTATCCACAATTTATACTACAGTCAGAGATATTTTAGCAACAATATAGAATTTATTGTAAAAATTAATGTTTGAAGGCAAATTAGTCAAAGATATTTTAAAGGTTATCTCAACAGTAAATTAGAAAGTTATTACTACAGTAGGTTAGTCAGAGATATTTTGGCATTGGGTCTTGAATGGTCTCAATTGTCAAACATCATTTACTCTATAGTAAATTCAAATCTGTCACCCTAGATTAGGGCAACCTTCTCATCTACAGTTAAATATTGCATCTAATGTTCATTATTATTGTTGGTTGGTTGGTTGCTAAGCTAGATTTTGATCAGACTCTGAGTTGCAAAGATTATTGCACTGGAGCATTGTAACTTTTTTTGAGTTGTACATCAGTAATACAAACAAATTCACAGGATTCTTGAGCTATGTTAATCGTAATGTTATCCCTCTTTTGCTAATGTTTTCTCCTTTGTGTTCTAAGTTGTACATCAATTTCTCTAATAATAGAACATAAATTTTAGATTGAGATATGTTGTTTGGGCACCTTAACTCTGTTTTTTATTGTTATCTTTATGTTTTCATCTGCAAAGTATAGCTAAGGAATTAAGAGGTTTTCTGCTCTTTAGCTTTACCTAGCTTTTGTCTTGAGGTTTTCTTAGTGAAGTTTAACTAAAGAATTCATAGGTGTTCTGCTCTTTAGTTTCTCCTAAACTATTTATCTTAAAGGCCTTCTTTGAAGTTTAGTTAAAAAATTTAGAGGTGTTATGCTCTTTTTTTTCGCTGAACCGTAATCTTGAATGTTTCTCTATCTGAAATTATAACTAAAGAATTCTTAATTTCTCTTTAGTATTACTGGATTGTTGTCTTGAGGCTTTCTTAGTAAAGTATAGCTAAAGAATCTCTAATTACTCTTTCGTTGTACCAAACTGTTATCTTAAAGGCTTTCTTGTTGAAGTATAGTTAAAGGATTATTAATTTTTCTTTAGTTTTAATGAATTCAAAAACTCTCTATCATTTCATATTCAACTTACCTAAGAATATCCATTTCATATAGTTATCTTGACCTATGAAAACCCTTGAAGAATTGATGTACAATTTAACCCTTTTATGACTCCATAACCCAATGGATTAAGCTTCTTACACTCTTTCTATCCAACCTACAATCAATCAACCAAACAAAACAAACAACCCCAAAAACTTCATAACTAGCCTTAAATCAGAAGAATATAAGAATAAAGATAAATAAGTTAATCATAAACATAGAGAGAGTCCTCTCTAAGCCCAGGAAGGCGAGATCCTGGACTCCAAAGTGGTTTGATGTGGTTCCATGCTACTTGTTCTTGCCAATCTTGCAAATTATAGGGAGCCAACAATATCCACCAAGTTCCATTGGACCTTTCACTATAGATAAGCCTATGGGACCATTCTATAACACCCCCAAGGGTGTTCTCCATAAGAAAACATACAACCCTTCCACCAAGGCCGCTTAGCACTATAGTGTTATTGAAGATCTATCCCAGGCACCTTGTTCCATGACTGCTTTGGAGGTCTTGCAAATATGTCCTTAGCTGCGCAAAGCCTTGTTTTCTGCCATCGATGGAGTTGATCCATCTGAATCTAGTTCGTTTCTTTTAATACCAAGAAATTTTCTCCTCGTCTTTCCCATCAAATTTATTTTCAGATTACAGTGTGGGTTTCCCAAAAGAATATCCATCGCACTCTAGTAGATGAGGGATCTTCCACCTATGTCATGTCCATATATCTCGCCAAGTCTAATACCACTCTCCAAGGATTTGACACTCATGATTTCATTCCTAAGGGGTTCCTCCAATATTTTTCCATCTAGTTAGGAGGTAAAATGGTACATGTCGATATGGAATTTGTTGATGCCCCTTTAGATTATAACATGCTCCTTTTCCGTAGTTGTTTTTATGCCATGAATTTCATAGTCTCATATGTATTTCATTTAATTTTCTTTCTTCATCAAGTAAATATCATTACTATTGACCATATTGACTATTTCATGCCATTATCCCAACTTTCTACTACCACTAGAGCCACTATTCCACTTCTGGGGGGACAACCCTGGCTAATTCCAAAGTCTTGGTGTAGATCTATTTAAAAGTTCCGCTCTTATGGGGGTATTTCCTCAACTCCCTCCACCTAATGCTCCCTCATCTCCTACCACTTCTCCTATGCATATGATTGATTTTGGCACCTATGAACCCCATAGATCTCTTGATTTGCGGGTGGTGTTGCATGTCTTTATAGAGGATGATGAATCTAGTGAGTACCCTATGCCACCTATTGTGGAAGATATTTCCTCTACAACAATCCCATCAGTACCTCTTAATGTTGGTCATAAACTCTTGATGTTGGTCATAAAATCCATTATTATATGGACTATGATCATATTATTTTACCCACAAAGGTCGCCCCTCCAATTGTTCCACATGAATCCCTTAATGATGAGCCTCCATGGTTAGTTAACTTAGAGGTCAAAAATATATTCATGGATAATCTTAGGGATGTTGTGCCTATTTTTTACTCTAGTCTCCCTAATTTTGAACATGTAGATCTCTACATATTAAATATTTAATCAGACCAGGGGGAATCTCCTCAGCCTTCCCTAGAACTACCACCCATGGACCAATTCAAGTCTTAGGTTTTGAATATTGAGCTTGCCACTAGATATTCCAACTCCTTGCCACCTGTCAATGAGTGTCTTGTACCTCAATTATGTCATGATCCTCCTCTATGTCCACAGGGAAATTATAACTATGTTAGAATGTCCTTGACATGTTAAACCTTTCCAGATGGGGAATTTTAACCTCATTTGGCATGGCTTTACACTGGTGTGACATATGGCATATTTTTCCAATAAGTTCAAGTATAGAAACCCTTGGCCTATCCCCAGTTGAGGGCACACCTTAGCGTGACATATGGGGTTGTGTAGTGCTTGTATATTATGTATATAAGTGTGAGTGGGTTCAGTTTTTTTTCCTTGTCATTACCCCAACATCCTATGTGTAATTTGTGGGTCTGGTCTTTGTTGTACAAATGTCAACACCCTCACTTATTTATATAAGCTTCACAAATGGTGCAAGCTGTTACACTCATAATGTTGCTTCTGCTGCTTGGGTCCTCTTTTCACCCAACGATTAGCTTGTGAGTTCTAGAGGCGTTTGTCTTTGCCCCATCGCCAACAACATGGCTGAGTATAGTATTTTCATCGAGCTCTTGACTGAGGCTAGTCTTCTTGGTATACACCATCTCATTTTTCAACTTGAGTCTCAACTCATAGTGTCCGAGCTCAACTATCTGTACCCTATGAGGAATCCTAATCTACTTCATTACTCTTTGAGGGTATGTCCCAAAGAACGTTCATTTTATTACATCATTTATTTGCATATTCCTTGAGATAAAAAAAAAATGGTTGATTCGTTAGCTAGTTATGTGTTAGATTGGAATTTTCCCCATACTTAACATTTTAAAAACCATTCACATGAACATTTAAAAATCTATTGTACATACATAGTATAAGAAAAACACAAAGACACCGGTATTTTATTATTTCAAAAAGTCTTAGTACATAGTTCAAAATTAGGCAGTCGAGGCCTTAGATACTTTTCCATATATAATGTATTACATTAAAAAACTACACAACCCTGTTCCAGTACCCGCACTCATTGATGCTCATGATAACATAACACTGCATTTACGATGCGGGGGAGTAGAGAACAAAGACAAGATGAGGCCACTCCTGTAGTGTTCCTATGCATATGTCGAGGATACTCATCAATCCTCCTCGAAGGAAACCCCAAAGTCAGTACCTTGAAATTTTGATTGAACTCTCATAGGACCTCATCATCATCCTATGAATTTTTGTAGCTAGAGTCAAATTCAACAATGGACATCTCATACGATTAAAATAATAAGTTAATTAGATTCCTCTTTTTGAGAGAATCAAAATAGACCTATATATCATCCAAATCAGTTAAGCAGAAGTTAAGTTATGATTTATTTTATTATTTTATGGGTCGGCCTAACCGCATGTTGATTTGGTCAAAGCCCCAAGCGGTCCCTCACAAAGTTATAAATAGAAGTGACCCCAATTTCAGTTTCACATGTTCTCTCGTGAGATCTTATTCATGTTGTTTTGGTAACTGGCCTTATTTTCTATTTCTGGCTCGCATATGTACGTCGCAAGAGGCTCGCACAGTGGATCGAGATCACAGACAGAATTACATTTCAGATATGGGTATTTCGGGTTTGGGTCATGGATAGGAAGAGTTGAGGTAGCGCCTCTATTGGGCCAAAGCCCTAGGCTAGGCTTGTTGAGGACATGGCTTAAATGTTAAATTCGTTGGTTGGTCAACGTCACGATGCAACTAGGGTTGTAGGGTGTTTAGACCCTAAGTCGTGGGCTTAGAGTGTTTTGGTAGTGGCTTAGAGCCCCAAAACCATGGGTTGGGCGTGTTAAGGTCGTTGCTCAAATAGTTATTGGGAAAATTGAATTTTATTCTTAGTCAAATGCTTGCACAACACCATTAATCATATGTCACGTAGACACATTCACATCAGATCAGAAATTGACAATAATTTGGATTCAGATCTAGAATTGGGCAGGTGACATAACTTGGTATTGGTGATACATTAGTTTCATGTTTTTTTGTTGTATATTTGTTGATCCATAGATCCGATCTATTTATTTTCTATTGTATACATGTTCTGGGCTCATTTTACTCTTTTTTGAAATATTTTGAAGATAATCTATAAAACAAGAAGGTTTGAAAGGGTTTCCCCCATAGTGGAGTTTTTCCCTGGTCTTAGAAAAATCTCCATGTCTTATGGTTGTGATATTGTCTTCTTTGTTATTGCATGATTTGTTCTATATTTAGTTAAATTTTATGGTTATTTATGTTGCATAGATGTGAGTACATTATTAATGAAAATCTAATTTGGGCTTAAGTAAGTCATATCGCATAGAGAAATATTGAAAAATTAACATGGTATTAGAGCTAAGGTGAAGGACAAGCCCAAGAGAAGACAAGCAATGAAGCTCACATTATCAAAGAAAAAATCTAGAAGTACATCAGAAATCAGATCTATAATCCAAGGTCAAGATGTCTTCCTCTACCTTCAATTAGCATGAGAAATTGGGTGATGCGTCAAACTTTGCCGCATGGAAAGTCATATTAGAGATTATTTATGACAACAACAATGTTTTAGAATAAATTCAAGGAACACTGCTCGAAATTTCAGAAGATGCCTCCACTTTCATCAAAAACATGTACAAGAAATGTGAGTCCAAACAAAAGCAAATATTAGCTAATGGGTTACAAGATCACTTACTTGCTTATGTTGGGAATTTGAAGAAGTCTAAAGATATATATTTTAAGATATCTTGTATGTATGAAGTTAACAATATGAATGAGATTATTATATTGAAATACCAACTCAATGAAGTAAATATGAACAAAGGTGAGACTGTTCAATCTTACATCATGAGGATCTCTCATCTTAAATATCAACTGCTGAGGGTTGGAGAGAATGTGCCCGACAAAGAGCTAGTTATCATGAATATTAGAGGTCTCCCTCAGGTTTGGGAAACCTAAATTACTGTTATCAACAATAGCAAAATTATTTCGTCTTTTGATGAAATTGTTGGGAATCTGACTCAGGAAGAATCCAGAATGATAGAAATAGGGAGGATTCATAAACATGAAGAAGGAGAGCATGTTTCTTATGTTTCACACAATTATAAAAGGATAAATAGATCAAAATGAGGCCCATCAAGAGGACCTCCTCCTCAAAACTCAAAAGGAAGAAATTATAAATCTCTTGCTCACATTGAATGCTTCAACTACCACAAGAAAGGTCACTATGCTCGTGATTTTCATGATTGTCACGATACAATAACAACAGTAACAATTATTATAAAAGAAGGAAAGACAATAAAATAACCTAACGTGACAAAAATTATGAGAGGAGAAGAAGAGATTCATAAAGGGACTGCAAAGAAGATCTTCCATCTCAAAAGAGTTCAAAATCTTCCATGTATGAAATTAATATTGTAGATAAAAATGAATATGTTCTCATTTCTGAACTCACTAGCTCTTCTCCACCAGATTCATGGGATATCTGGTTAGTTTATAGTGGGGCTGCCCATCACTTTTCTGGCTATAAATAATTCCTCTCTAACCTAGTAGAGAGGGAGACTAAGTTAAGGATAATTCTTGGATATAACTCCACTCATCCTATAAAATAATTTGGTTCAGTTGAATTTTAGTTAAACACCGTGGAATCAATATTGTTAAATGATGTCATGTATGTGTCAGGTCTTATGAATAATTTTATTTCTATATCTACATTAGAAGATAAAGTGATGAGGGCTTCCTTCATCAATGCTAAGGTCCTAAATTATGCCGTTGATTCACATATAAAATATGCATTTACATTAGGACAAAGATCTGATGGATTCTACAAGGTAATAGGAAGGCCACTCTTTGCATTAGCCAGTAAAAAAATCATTTCAATGAATTATGAAACTGTAGGATGGCTCATCTACGCTATGATGCTCTTCCAAAATTGAAGAGACTAGTATAAGGTATACCTGGTGTACAAGCTTAGCATAAAGAAGTTTTTCCTAGGTGCTCTAGTGGAAAAAACCAAGGGGACCATTCCCAAAATGTAAGAACAAGACTGTAATATTCCCATTTAGCCAAATCTAATGGGAATATCCTATTTTGCCTTGTTTTATTTTGCATTTCATATTAATGAATAAAATGTGAAGGAGGACATGTAAAACTCCTTAAAACCATGAATAAATCAATGCCTATGTGAAAAGAGACATATCTGGGCTATGTAAATAAACTCTTGCAGGTGTGAATGGGTTTAAATCACAAGATTGGGTCAACCTTGACCAAATCAACAGCGCAGTCTAGGTGTAATGAACCTCATAGATACATAATGCAGTTCTAGATGGAGGCTCTACATGTGAAAGGGGCTAACTCATTAAAGTGCTTTAGGGTTTGAAAAGGCTTTGATCCTATAAAAGGAGGAGGACAATAGGAAAAGGTTGTTGAGGATATTATTTTCTGAAGGTATTGTCTGTTTTGACACACCTCTTTGGGTTTTCCTGTTTAGGATTCCCACATCCTCCCCTGAGAAGATCTTTGGGGAGTCTTGTTTGTCTAGACCACTATCTGGCATTTGGCCAAGGCACATCTTGCATCTAAAATGCAGTCTTGTTTAGGAGTGGGTTGTCCATGTAAGCTGCAGCAAGTGGAAATTCTAGATCTGCTCAGATTTAGGCTATACTAGTGCCTCTTCTCAGTGAGTGTGTATTTTAACCTTCTGGAAGAGAGCATTAGCAGTTTGAGCTTTATATCCACACATTGGCAACAGGCCAAAGCATTCTTAGGGCCCACAGGGCAGTCCCTCTTCCATGAGTGTGTTATTTTCCAGAGCAGAGTTGCAGGGTGACTTGGCATCATCTTAGAGGAGAGATCTCTAGTGATTGGATCCTTCCTTTCATTGTGGTGATATACTGCATATGTTATGATTCATAATTCTCTGAATACTTCTGTATATATGTGACTTAGATCTCAGATCTACTCTATGTGCTTCATCTTTTGCTGAGATCCCCAAGGGGAGTGTATAGAGGAGCCTATCTTGTACACAGATTTAAAATAGATCTATCATTTTATGTACAGATCTGCTCTAGATCTGAGTTTTTATCTACTGCATGCTTCAGCAATGAAAATAATGCTCTCAAGCTTATTCTTCCATTTCATGTTGTTGTAGCAGCTCATTTTGAGGCTTTTGTATTGTACAATCTTTCCCTTTCTGTTATACACTGTATAAGTTGCATTGTAGATCTAATTTACTAATGTATAGCTGAAAAATGAACCTCTATGTTGGTCTCACACTTGTAAATTGATAAAATGTGTTATTCTCTGTAGCAGTCCTTGCATATAGCTGCAGCCCCTCTCTTTGTATGTTTTTTAGCTAGACTAGATTGTGGGAGATATGTTTAACCCACCTAGTTTGATTTGTTTTTGCTCTCCTTTTGAATTATATATTAGATAAGATAATATAAGGGATCTAGGAGCTGCAAACTCATTTCAGTGCATTGAATTCTCAGGAGTGCGTTATTTCAGTAGGCTTGTTGTGTGCTCTCGATTTTGGGATATTACAATGGTATCAGAGAAAATTTCTTGGCACAGCCTGTGCCTTCTTTGAGCCAATATGTCTTTAGGGGGAGGAGAACCTTTCACTGACAGAGAGCAGAGGTATCATAGAAGAAGACAGAAGAAGAATTATTACACCATTGAAACCCCTTTGTATGGGAGAATAAAAGAAGTAGAGTTCTTTAACATTCCTTCTCAAGCTTTGCATGAGCTGGAGGAAGAAATCAGGGGAGTGAGGAATGAAAGACCAAAAAATATATTGATGAGGTTTGCACATGAGGGAATCCCCACTACTTCATTTGATGTGTGAGAGCATGCAACCACACAATTTGATTTACAACGTTGCAAAATTCTTGCATTCCTTGCAAGAGGAGAAGAAGATGGAGAGACACTAGAGGAGGAGACTCTTGGTGACTACCTTCTAGAATATGAATCTCAGTATAAAATATTCAAAGAGTATATAGGATTCCCTGAGTTTTGTCAAATCAAATAAGAAAGAAGATCCATGAAGATAACTCCATTTCGGAACATTGCTGGGGGGGTTAAAGATCTGCTACATGATTTTCCAAGGGCAGAGGCCTTACTTCAGCAAGATCATTCTTCTCAAGAAGAAGACATGAGTGTCCTTTCCTAAATGAGATCAAGGAAAAGGATCTCTTATGGATGGGGCATACTCCATTGATGAGGAGGAGAAAGAAGTAGAACTGGAAGTTTCCTCCAGCACTGTGGCAACATGAGGGAATCTATTTTTATTGAGAGATGGAGTGGAAGATATTTCTTCCACTATGAGGGCTCTTGTATCATTGCAAGAAGGCCCCAAGTATCCTATACATGGAGAATATGAGTAGCATGTGTCTATGATGATAGACAAAGAGGCAAAAAAGTGGATGAGATGTGTTCCAACACTGCATCCAAATCTAAGAACACGCACTATGATGGATCAATCCTCTATGATCAAGACTCTTGACACCAAGGAGATAATGGGTGTTAATGGGTAAAATTCATCTAGAGGGGACACCTTATACTATGAGATCTTGTAGAAGGTGGATGATGAAGAAGAATATGGGGGAGTTACTCCAACTTCTCCCTACTATGATACTTCCACACAACAATTAGAGATGGATTTCGTAGTGGGAGTAGTCATATTATGTTCCCATATGTTGTTCACATGGGAATGAGCCATGAGACATATTTTTCTTGTGGTATACCCCCGGGGATACCACTTGATTCAAATTTGATGGAAGATGTTTCATGTATTGATGCTCCTACCATAGATCCAAGGGGGAGGGGAGCATTAGGAGACCCTGCTTCAGCGTTGAGAGTATGGGAAAGGTACAAAGAGAGGGAAAGCATTGTCCCCTTGACATCACTATCCATTATCTCATCTCATATTGTGTTGAGGGAAGATTCTGCAAGAATGAAGGTTGACATTACAATGAAGCAAGAGGGGAATAACAACCTTCCATCTCATACCTTTGGCATGGGAGATGTCAAAGAGGAGAAAAATGGGAGGCATGGCCTTCCAACATATACCTTGAACATGGAGGATGTAAAGGAGAGGAGCAACAACATGGAAGATAATTTAGTTGAGACATTAAAAAAATTGTCATTCTTGGGCAAACTAGATCCATATTGGAAGTCCCAACTATTGGTGGAATATTCCAAGGATATTCATACATGCATGATTCTTGATGAATTGCTACATGAGGAAGATTATTCAATTTGAGATGGGGTAATCTATGATCATGGTAGGATCTTCTTATCTAGAGCCTCCAAGCTCAAGTAGAAGTTACTACAATGGGCCTATGAGGAGTTCTGTTTCAGCCAAGAGTATTCTATGAAGCTCAACAACATCATCTTGAGGAGCTACTATTGGGAGGGATTTGAAGGGGAACTATATCAACATTGTCAAAGATGAATAAAATTTGTGGATATGGGGCAAAAACATAACTCTGTTGGAGAGTTAATTCATCCTTCTCTTTCCCCACTTGAGGGAGGAGATAGATCTATGCACCACTCCAATTTATGGGGAGGACTATTGGTGAAAAATATGCTCTTGTAAAACAAGTTTATTTTTCTGATTGTATGCATTCTTTCACCATGTTTATGCAGGCCATGAATCCAAGGAGGAGTGTTATATCTTGTCAATCTCATGGAAAATATGGGGCCACAACAATTGCTGTACTTGGCCACCCCCTTGGTGGACAGAGGGAGATCTTGTTTCATGATGGGTGCTTTCCTAAGGCACCAAACATATCTCACACATTCAACTACAGTGAGATGGCATGGGCTGCAAGTAAGTGGTGAGAAAACCACTTACCACATCTTGGTTTAATGCACACAGGAGATGCATTATGCTGGTTCCACATGTGGGACTATGACCCACCTCCATATGTGCACCTTTCTATTTGTTTGTACATTATTTTTCTCCGATACATTGATGACATGATTGTACTTTTTATGGGAATCTATGGAGGGAGGATGAGAGGTATGCATGTGCCTAATGGGCTGAAAATTCTCCATGTGTCTTATGTTATATATTTCAAAGGGAACATTAGGAAAATCGTGGATGTTTCACATGAGATCTTGTTTCCTTGTGGGATGGATTTTGCACATCTCATATTGACTTTGGGGAAATAATTCATGGAGGTTTGGATTGGTGAGTATCTAGCTTATGATGGAAGCTTGATCTTTAATGATGTCACCAATGGAGGAGAAGTTTTGCAGCACTCACCTTATTAATTGCTTGAGGACAAGCAACATTTTCGAGGGGAGGACTATAATATTCCCATTTAGCCCAAGCTAATGGGAATATCCTATTTTTCCTTGTTTTATTTTGCATTTCATATTAATGAATAAAATGTGAAGGAGGACATGTAAAACTCCTGAAAACCATGAATAAATCAATGCCTATGTGAACAGAGACATATCTGGGCTATGTAAATAAACTCTTGCAGGTGTGAATGGGTTTAAATCACAATATTGGGTCAACCTTGAACAAATCAATAGCGCAATATAGGTGCAATGAACCTCATGGATACACAATGCAGTTCTAGATGGAGTCTCCACATATGAAAGGGGCTAACTCATTAAGGTGGTTTAGGGTTTGAAAAGGCTTTCATCCTATAAAATAAGGAGGAGGACAACAGGAAAAGGTTGTTGAGGATATTATTTTTTGAAGGTATTGTCTGTTTAGACACACCTCTTTGGGTTTTCCTGTTTAGGATTCCCACCTCCTCCCTTGAGCAGCTCTTGGGGGAGTCTTGTTTGTCTAGTCCACCATTCGGCATTTGGCCAAGCCACATCTTTCATCTACAGTGAATTCTTGTTTAGGAGTGGGTTGTCCATGTAAGTTGTAGTAAGTGGAAATTCTAGATCTGCTCAGATCTAGAATATAATAGTGCCTCTTCTCAGTGAGTGTGTCTTTTAACCTCCTGGAAGAGTGCACTAGCAGTTTTATCTTCAAATCCACACATTGGTAGCAGGCCAAAGCATTCTTAGGGCCCACAATGTAGTCCCTCTTCCATGACTACATTTTTTGCAAGAGTAGAGTTGCAGGGTGACTTGGCATCATCTTAGAGGAGAGATCTCTAGCGATTGGATCCTTCCTTTCACTGTGGTGATCCGTGGATTGGCCAAACAATCCATGTTAGTTCAGATATTATCTGCTACATATGTTATGATTCATATTTTTCTGAATACTTCTGTAGATCTGTGACTTAGATCTCAGATCTACTCTCTGTGCTTCATGTTTTGCTGAGATCCCCAAGGGGAGTGTATAGAGGAGCCTATCTTGTACACAGATCTTAAATAGATCTATCATTTTATGTACAAATCTTCTCTAGATATGAGTTTTAATCTACTGCATGCTTCAACAATGAAAATAAATATGTCAAGCTTATTCTGATGTTTCATGTTGTTGTAGCAGCTCATTTTGAACCTTTTGTCTTGTACAATCTTTCCCTTTCTGTTATACACTGTATAAGTTTCATTGTAGATCTAATTTACTAATGTATAGCTGAAATATGAACCTCTATGTTGGTATCACACTTGTAAATTGATAAAATGCATTATTCTCTGTAGCAATCCTTGCATATAGCTGCAACCCCTCTCTTTGGGTGTTTTTCAGCCAGACTAGGTTGTGGGAGATCTGATTAACCCACCTATTTTGATTTTTTTTTGCTCTACTTTTGGATTTAGATCTTAGATAAGATGATATAAGGGATCTAGGAGTTGAAAAATCATTTCATTTCATTGAATTCTCAGGAGTGCGTTATTTCAGCAGGCTTGCTATGCAATATTGATTTTGGGATATTACAAAGACAGATGACATCCTCCATCTCATCCATTCAGACGTATGTGGTTTGACTCTTGTGCACTATATTGGTGGCCATCTCTATTACATTAGATTCATTAATGATTACTCCACAAAGTCATGGCTATATTGTATCAATCACAAGGATGAAGCCTTTGACATATATTAGGAATTCAAAGCATTGAACGAGAATCAATCTAGGAAAGGAGAAAAGTCTTTAGATCCAAAAATGGAGGAGAGTAAATGTCAAGAGAATTCATAGCATTCTCTAAGAAGGAAGGGATCAAGAAGGAAACTATTGTACCCTATACACCTGAACAAAATGGACTTGCTGAAAGAAAGAACCGGTTGATATTGGAAGTTTCTCATGCTATGCTTCATGATCAAAAGGTACCAAAGTTCCTATGGGCTGAAGAAAGATAATGATGTTCTATATGTTCATAATTGAGTACCTCATCAAGCGTTGAGGAATAAGACTCCAGAAGAAATCTTCATAGGTAACAAGCGAGACACCAGTCATCTTCACATATTTTGATGCCCTGTATTATTTAATGTTCCAAAAGACAAAAGGAATAAGCTGGAAGCTACAGGTAGAAAAGGCATATTTGTGGGTTACTATGAAAACTAAAAGGCTTACAAGATATAAATTTCTAGTCAAAGAAAGGTTTAAATTAGTAGAGACGTAACCTTAGATGAAGATGTAGTGATTTATAAAGAAAGAGATATTCATCCAACTTTCGAGGAAGATGATGTTGATAAAGATATTTTAGATATCTCTTCTATGCCTTTGTCGAGAAATGATGATACACCCATGGAACCTATGGATCCATTAGATCCACCTCCTAGTGATCCTCCTTCAAGGAAAAGACCGCTTTGGCTTCACGACACTTTGCAAGACAATATTATCATTCATCGATAATTTAATGGAAGGAACCTTGCATGTATCAAGGTTATGTTGCAGCTATGAGTACCATGATACAAGCCAAACTATCCTCATTTGAAGAAGCAGTCTAAGAGAAATATTGGAAGGATGCCATGGAAGAAGAATATGAATCGATCATGAAATCTGATGTGTGGGATCTTTAGGGGAAATTTGAGGTCTAAAATGGGCCTCCTAAGGAAATTATAAAATAATAGTGGAAATAATAAAATAAGATTATATTACATCATCAAATTTTAGAGGGAAAAAATTAAAAAATACTTTTTCAAATTGTATTTTCGACTTATCTCCCTATGGTTTTACTCAAATTCCAAGAGGGAACACTTGTTGGATGCAAAAATTGATTCAACATCCAAGGAGTACCCATGTTGCATACTTTCAATGGACCCCACTACACATAAAACATGTAATACTTGAAAAACATGATTGCAATCACGTTTTTTCATGCATTTCTCATTTTTCGTGTCACAAGTTCCATCAAAAGTATGCAACTTGGATACGCCTTGGATGAGGAATTAAATTTTACATAAAATGACTACTCCCACTCGAAATTTGAGTAAAACCTTAGGGAGATAAATTTAGAATATGAGTCGAAAAGGTAGTTTTATTATTTTATTATTTTTTAATCTTTTTACCTTTTTACTTCAAAATTGGGGAATCACCCCCATGGTTGACATCATCATATTGAATATTATTAGTTCTTATAAAGTTTATTTTGGTTGTACATTTTTATTAGGAGGCCCATTTTAGACCTCAAAATTCCCCTAATGGTTGTGCTGAGATCACATGGGAAGTCTGTTATGAATTTGAAATGGTTATTGAAAATCAAGTATGGAATCAATGGAAGCATCAAAAAATATAAATCAAGGTTCATAGATCGTGGTTTCTCTTAGAAAGAGGGAGAATATTACGATGATATTTTTCTCCTCTGGCTTGATATACAACTATTAGGTCGATAGTTTCCCTTGCTACTAGTCAAGGATGGAAACTTCATCAGATGGATGTAAAGACCAACTTCCTCCATGGTATGTTACAGGAAGAATTTGGTGTGAAAAAACCAAAATAATTTGAAGTGGAAGATCGCACAACACATGTTTGAAGGTTGAAGAAACAAATGTGGATTGAAGAAAGCTCCCCGATCTTGGTATGCTCACATTGATAACTATGTAATGAAATTGGGCTTCACTAGAAGCAATGTTGATCCCAACCTCTATTTTAAGGTTGTTCATGGTATGCCTCTAATTCTGGTTCTATATGTTGAAAATTTATTATTAACAGGAAGTGAACCATTAATAGTTGAATGTAGGAGGAAGTTAGCCTATGAATCCGAGATGAAATACCTTGGTCTCATGCATTAATTTTTGGGACATGAGGTATGGAAAAGGCCTGGAGAAATATTTATGTCACAGGGAAAGTATGTGATAAAGATATTGGAAAGCTTTGGTATGACTGAGTGCAAAAAAATGGTCACTCTGATGGAAATGAACTTCAAGAGGTTGTGTGGTAAAACAACTGGACCTAATCTAGCGAATTCATCCTAGTATACAAATTGATTGGGGCTCTGATGTTCCTTGTGAACACCCACCTGAATATATGTTATGTAGTAAACACATTGAGTTAGTTCATTACCAAGCCCCTTCATGCACATTGGATATCATCGAAACATGTATTGAGATACTTACATGGATCGATCACACTTGGTGTGAGATACTCTATTGGAGATATCCAAATTCATGGATACAATGATGCTAACTACGTAGGTAATTTCATCGATAAAAAGAGTACATATGGATGTTGTTTCAGTATTTGTTATGCCATGATATCCTAGATGAGAAGGAATATGAAGTTAGTAGCATTGAGCACTGCGGAAGCAGAGTACATTTCTGCTAGCACAACAAGCTATGAAGTTGTGTGGTTAAGGAATATCTTTGGTGAGATCCTTGGATGAGTCTCAAACATTACTGTGATATACTATGAAAAAAAGAGAAGGATTCGTTTGGTAGAGAATATTATATTTCATGACAATTCCAAGCATATCGAGATTTTATATCACCTCATTCATGACATGGTGCAGAGAGGAGTTGATAAACTCCAACACATTGTGACAAATGATCAGACTACAACTATTCTCACCAAGGAATTATTGAAAGGTATGTTCTTGTTTTTTAGAGAATAACTTGGACTTGTGGATTTATCCCCTCTGGATAAGGGTTGGTGCTGATCGAGAACAATGAGAGAGATATTCCTACCCTTCATGAGCTAATGGGGTGAGGAATTGATTTGAAGGATTATTGGGGTTCAACGAACTCGGGACAATAGGGTTGTAGATGTTGCTTCCCTTTCTGTCACTTGTGGTATGTGTGTGATCCTTATCTATTTTGATAAGTCAATTATATTCCCCACCTTTCTTCATTGTAGAGTATACACTAGTTGGGATCATACCCACAAGTAGGGCCTATTGGGATTGTCCCTCCCTGTTTTTCCAATTGGTTGAGGAGGCTTGGAGACATGTGATCCTTACCTCTTGGTAAGTCGGGTATCTTGTCCAAGCTGGATTATGATTGAGGTGTTCTATCACTTCAATGATGAGAGCCATTGAAGGGAATATCAATAGGTGAAAGGATTGGGTTGAGATTTACTCCCCTTTTGTGAAACAAGTTGAGATTGAGCTCCCTGATGAAACTGAAGGGTCGGAGATGTGCTCCCCTATGAGATGTGTTATCTTGTTTCTAGATGCGGGTGGTAGTTATTTCTCCCAAATTATTCTTCTTCTAGATTCAAGAAATTTTTAGCAGATGGAGTTGAGTTGTGATAACACCTTGATGAAGAGATCTACAAGAAAATATTACAAAGTATAATTCTTCCTAGTTGAGAGGGGGTGTTAATAACTACAATCAAATTCCACATTTAGAAAACTTAGATGACTAAAATAATAAGTTAATTAGATTCATCTTTTTGAGAGGATAAAAATCAACCTATAGATCATCCCAATCGGTTAGGAAGAAGTTAATTTATGATTTATTTTATTATTTTGTGGGTCGGCCTAACAACATGTTGATTTGGTCAAAGGCACAAGTGGTCCCTCCCAAAGTTATAAATACAAGCAACCCCAAGTTCATTTTCACACATTCTCTCATGAGATATTATTCATTCTTTTTTGGTTATTGATCATATTTTCTATTTCTAGATCACAATGGTACATCAAAATAGCCTCATGTGGTGGATAGGGATCACAGACAGAAGAGAATTTTAGATCTGGGTATTTTGGGCAAGTGACATGGGCATGAAGAGTTGAAGTAGCAGCTCTGTTGGGCCAAAGTCATGGGCTAGGCTTTTTGGGGCTGCAACTCAACTGCTAAATTTTCTGGCTGGTCAGCTTCAAGGTGCGGTGAGGGTTCAAGGGTGTTTGTATTCTAATTCGTGAGTTAAGAGTGTTTTAATAGTGGCTCAGAGCCCCAAAGTTGCGGGTTGGGCATGTTAAGGTTATGGTTTAAAGAGTATTGGATAGACCAAATTTGATTCTTGGTCAGTTTCTTGTGCAACACCATTACTCATTCTTCACCCAGCCATATTCGCATCAGATCAGTCATTGAAAATATTCTCAATTCAGATCTAGTCTTGGGTAGTTGAGATCATTTGGTATTGGTGATACATTGGTTTCGTGTTTTTATGTTGTGGATCTATTGATCTGTATGTCAGATCTATTTTTTTCTATTGTATAAATTTATGGTCTCATTGTACTCTTTGCTAAAATATTTTGAAGACAATCTATAAAAGAAGAAGATTTGAAAGGGTTTCCCCCATAGTGGGGTTTTCCCCTGCTCTTGGACCAATTTCTGTGTCTCATGGTTGTGATATTATATTTCCTGTTATTGTGTGAATTTTTCTATCTTCAGTTACAATTTATGGTTATTTATATTGCATAGATCTGAATACATTGTTAATGAAAATCTAATTTGGGCTTAAGTAACTGATAGAGCATAGAAAAATTAACACATCTGTTATCTCCTCTGTTGACTTTGGGGTTGGGACATATGGTATATGTCTTCACAATGGATAATATCTGATAGGATGTGTAGGCACCACATCTTCATGTAAAGAATCATGTCATTAGAAACTATGTAATCTAGTCAAAAAACCACAAAAAAATCAAATATTCCAAAAATCCCAAAAAATTTCAAAACCAAAAATCAATTTTTTTTACCTCTCCCATTGAAGCCTTCTCGAAGGGGCAAGGATATGGTAGGATCTCCATACAAATCCACTTTTTGGAGTAGGGTCCCTTGGGGTGTACTTTTTTGGGTTAATTTTGTCTAAGTTTTGTTATACGCACTGCGCGCAAATAGTAAAAGGGGCTTTGGGGAAAATCAAAATCCCTTAATCATTTTAATGGGTTTAAAGGGAAAAAACATGAATCTGAAACAATTGTTTGAGACCATGGTATGTGTGCATCTATGATAGTATAAATATGTAAGAGTCAAGCGATAAAGAAATCAATCGATGATGTATGGTTTTTTATTAATGTTTTGATCTAAGTTTGGGTTTGTATATGTAGAAAGGCCCTTGATAGTTGTGTGTGCGGAGACCTAAGTCCTGAGCTGTGTGCGTAATCTTCTATTGTGTGCACAGAAATATTGAATGTACTGAATTGCATATCTCTTAATATAGAAGACATTTTGGTGAACCTGAATTCTTATGTGGTTGACTGTCTTGGTTATGTCTTATTTGTTGTAGATCTAAATATGTTATGTGTTGCATATTTACTTCTATGATTGAGTAATTGCACCTCTTCTTGAATCTTAGTTGATGTTAGATGAATAGATCTGAATAAAGTATACTTAATTACTGTGTGAAAAATATATGGAAGTATCCTATGATAAGTTGTGCAAGGATTAAATCTATTGATTGTGCATGCACAAATATGTTATATTATATGCACTAAGTCTAATTAGGGCCACCACATCAAAAAATTCCTTAGGGTGTGGAAACCTAGTTCCATCACCCCCCATATGCTCCGGGTGAGACTTTGATCTCTGCAAGGAGATCACTATCAAAAGGGCATGTAGTTGGAGGACTTTGTTGGTTGCGCAATAACTCCGAACTTGGGTCAGGACCCCTCAAGGAAAAAAATAGCTCTATTTTTGAGACCAGAATCATTTTGAGGGAGATTTGATGTTGTGGCATCTGACAAAAAGTGAATTACAATATTGGCTCGATAAGACGATACTTGAATTTGTGATCCAAGAAAACAAAAGCTCTAAATTGTCTGCCAAATATTGGGCACAAAAGTATATCTATAAATAAGTCCATGAAATTTTCTTTTCTTCCTTTTCGACCGAGTTGTACGAGTGGTTGTCTCAAATCACTGAATTTCAGACCTATGCAAAGGATGACGTGATCACTCTGTGCACCCCAGAGTTGGTACAACATTTAGAGAAAACTAGCAACAAGATCACCCCCACAGTAGATCATTTGATCGATAGTGTTCTGGGAGGATTTGTGACTGAATTCGCTATTAATAAATTTGTATCATATTACGAAGTTGAATGAAGGTTTTTTAAGAGTCCTAGAGGTAAGTTCCCGCACTCTCTAAAGTTGTGGATTAAAATGCTATTATGTGAACAGGGTACTCTATGCAGTAATATTGAGTGAATGTCTCGTAGAGGCCCAACTACGCACAGTGGAAGAAATTGCATAGTATATCTAGAAGAAGTTTTTGTTTACAGTCTTCTGAAGGGTAAATCTCATAGTGACAAGGAATCCAAAACTAGTAGCTCCGGTGAATCAATGCACTCTGAAGAAGAAGTATTGCAAGATCATAATAATATTGGGTCGTTGGTCATAATTTAGATCCCATCCACTCCACTTGTGAACTCATATCACTCTAACATGTCATCCACTCCACCTCCACCTGCACCTCCACCACTAGGCGTTGAGATGGTTGCCTCCATGAAGTTACCTACTTTCTGTGGTATTGGGAACGAATACACAGACCAATTCTAGTTTGCTACTGACATTGTATGGACAACGCAATAGGTTAATATTGAGGATGTTAAGAAAGTGCAACTACCCACTTCTTCTCAAGACTACACGCTGGATTGTTACATAAGGTATGTGGAAAAAAACACCAATGCAACTATTTATAATCGGAAGGCCACATTAAAATAACAATGTAAGAGTTCGAAATTGTTTGCGTAATGTGTAACTGAGTTGAAAGAGATTCACCAAGAATTGAACGAAACCGTATGGGACACAGATCAACGATTGAAGCACACAATCAGAGATGGAGGATTTACTATTGATGACACACAACACAAAGAGTGTTTTATTTTCATGCTGCTACCGCATCTGCACCAGCCGTTAAGTCAGTAAAATATTGCCACGCAGGCCGAAGCCGTAGAGATTGCAATGAATCTAGAAGCTTCGCCGATAATAGCTGCGCCGATCAGGACTCAAAAGATCCACAACTAGTTGGAGGCAATGCACTTAGAAATATAGAGTCTGCATAAGGATAAGGGAAAGGAGGCATGCACAGATGTATGTTGTATATTACGATGCAAGGTTGTGGGGCATCACAAGGATCACTTCCCGTATTCAATGACTATCTACAAGATGGAGGACCAAGCCTGTTGAAGAGCGCGACTAGACGAACTGGAACTCCCATGTTGTGGTGCGTAATTTTTCAAGCTATGGGTATGCACATGACACACTTCTTTCCGAGGATTGGTAAATATATCTTCGAGCTTAAGCAACCTTTTTGCAATTTTTTCTCATCGGTGGGACATGACGAGCAACACTATCGCAACTTCGATTTGATGATTAACCGAGCTGACCTATATAGGATGCACATTGAACCTACATCACCAACTTCCCCATTTGGGCATGTTGGATTCCAAAATAGAGGATGAGTAAGAGGAAGAGGAGATGTTCGATGAAGGGAGAAACACATCTGCAATAATTGTGGAGATGCGGGTCATTATGCCTGTGAGTGTCCAAACCTAGAATGACAGTCTTGTACGTACTGTAGACAATTTTATAATGTTATTAAACATTTCCTTTTTTTTATTGAAAATATGCAGGTAAATAAAACACAAAATCCTACTAAAAATATTTTGATGGTAAGTTTTGACTTGTGCGAAGAAGAACCAAGTGTGAATTTCATCACTAGGAGTGGTGGAGCCACTGGTGAAGACAAAGGGACAAAGTTGAATGCTGATCTTTGGATCTGAAAAGCACCTGAAAAGAAGGACAGGTTCAACTTACAACGAGAAAAAAATGTTTGCAGAAGAGGATTCCACAACATCAAGTAAACCTATGGACATGGTCGGAGTAGATGAAGAGATAAAACCCTTTCTGCAGGCTTGTATCAAATTGTTATGCATTAAGAAGGAAATTGAGAACCTCCAAGCATTGATAGACAACTATGCAAAGAAAGAACAACCTCGGATGAAGCAGAAGTTTGTTAACAATATCTATAAGAATACAAGAAGAAGTGGACGAGATATGCACTTGACTGCTTAGATTGTTGCATATGAAATGGATCAGGTTATTCTAGATCTAGGATCAGATGTGAATGTTTCACCAAATTAGACATGGAAATGCATGGGAGAACCTATGTTGGAATGGTATACTATCCAAAAGTGAATGGAAAATCGACAAAATATTATCCCATTAGGAAGGCTCTTGCCAGTCATAGTGGATATCGAAGGAGTAAGGGTCCTCACATACTTTGAAGTTATATAGATTGTGGATGATACTGACCCCTATCCTGCGTCATTGCATTTATATTGGGCTATTGATATGGGTGGCATCATTAATATTAAGTGCAGAAGTATGGTATTTGAGAATAATGGAACCAGGATTGTGGTACCCTAGCTCTTATAGAAGGTGAAATATATACAGAATCAGTGCACGTAGATGATGATATTGATCACATCTATAAGTTGGTTGCATAAGATGAATATTGGATCAACCTGATCGCCAATGGAAGAATCAAATGGGAGAAGGATAGTTCCTGCTTCTTAGATTCAGATGAAGAAGTTAAGAACTAGTAGAAACGACTGCATGAATTATCTACGTTGCGCTACAATCGGCTGACCAAAGATCTTCGATGCATATCCTCATAGGTACGAGAATTGCCTTATTATGATGGTATAACTAATTTTAACCTGTTTTTATAAGAACTTGAAAAAATTGTTCTAGAAGAAAAAATATTCCATGCACTTGATATAACATTGTGCTCGACCCCAGCACACTGGTGGGAGACACACAAGGGTAACTTGGCTATCTAGGAAGAATGCACCTGCATGATGCATCTACGGTTTGCATATCTAGAAACTAGAATGGGAGAGAACTATTCCAGAGAAGGTGATTTGTGCAAACATTTGGCTAAATGGAATGTGGCATGGGGCTGAGAGCCAAGGCTAGAATGGGTGCACACACTCATCCACACTTTGGGGAAGGTGCCTACGAACTGGTACCTTCAAATCGAGCTACAACGAGGAACCAATGAATGGACTACGCTGACAACAAGTTTTATCTCAACCTTTAGTTTTGCAAGTGGGTTCAAATGCTTGGATGAAGCACTGTAGGATATTCAGCAAGTCATCTTTGACACCAAAAAACTGAAGTTTGAGTGTGCCTTGCCAGCATGGGATGCGCAGATGAAGGAAATCGTTAAATATCGAAATTTATTAGTTGAAGATAATGAAGAAGATCCAAGGAAAATTACAATCTTAGAAACTGAAGGACAACGCAGAGTTGTTGGACCTACGATTGAGTCACTAGATGTAACTGCGCCTCTGAAGATTTGGAAATTCAACATTGGCTGAGAGGAACAACCAAAATTAGTGAATATATGGGATTATTGGGATTATGATACTGTGGGAAAGGTCACTAAGATATTGACTGAATATCAGGATCTGTTTCCTACGAAATGTTCTGAGCTGAAGGGGATAGTAGTAGATCTCAGGGTGATGAAGCTTACCTTGAAACCATATGCACGACCTATGAAGCAACACCCGTATAAGATGAATCCCAAATATAAGCATAAATTCAAAGAAGAATTGGAAAAAATGGTGTTGTAGGAATCATAGAACCAATGGAAGAATCTGGTTGGGTGAGCCCTTGTAATATTCCTACTTAGCCCTTGCTAAGAGGAATATTCATTTTTGTTTTAATTTCTGTTGCATGAATAAATAAATAAAGGAGGACATGTAAAACTCCTTAAAAGGCTAAATAAATCAACGCCCATGTGAACAAAAAAAAATTAGGGCCATGTAAATAATCACTTGCAGGTGTGAAAGAGGTTTGAGCTGAAGACTGGGTCAACCTTGACCAAATCTACATCGCTGTCTAGGTTCAATGCATCTCCAAAAGGGACAGCATAGTTCCAGAAGGAGGCCTCTCATGTGAAAAGGGGCTAACTCATCAAGGTGGTTTAGGGTTTGCAAAGGCTTTTCATCTTATAAAAGGAGAGGGAGGGCAGCAAGAGAAGGTTGTTGATTGATCATATTTATGGTTATTTTTCTTCTTAGACAAATATTGTTCTCTGCTATTTAGTGGAGGATTGTGCTTGGAATTCCTATGCAGGGATTTCACCTCTTCCTTTGAGGATTGTTGGAGGAGTATTTGCTGATTTGATCCACTATTAGGCTTGAGGCCAAGCTCTACTTTCATTAGCAACACAGATCTAGTGAGGTTGCTATAGGGTAAAATTCTTGGGTTGTTGGTTATTGAATATCTCTCTCAGGGCTTTCCGGTGCCCGAGGCAGACAGTAAGATTAGCTGTATAGTTCACAAAGATGGCACATACATATTCATATTAACTTAAGACAACTTGATGGAATAAGGTGGAATATTACCTCTTTAATGATCTTGAAGTCTTTTGGAGAACGCTGAACAACGAAGTAGGGATCCTCCTTCACCAACTCCAAATCTCGACCCTACAATCAGTAAAAGTACCCATGTAATCTCCACCATAACATACATTTCCTATCAATTGAGTCAATATATAACAAACATTTAAACTATGCACATCTAAGCCATTCATCTCATGCTATATAAGTGATTGAATAAAAATGACAATATCAACGCATAGAATGGACAAAACAGATACAGTTCTATTGATTTATAAAAAGAAGGATTGCAACCATCGGTTGTACCAAGCCCTCCTCAGCCTTCCAATCTCTCTATCTCTCAACGTGGTGATATCTTGATCAACAAGTTCTCAATGAACCTCTTTGACCTTCGACCTTCACACTAAAACAATGATCTCTACTTCACAAGTATTCAAAAACTTTGAAAATCCTTCAACCTTGAACCAAGAGCCTTCAGCTCCATTTTATAGGAGATGGAGAGAGAAATCATTGCCCTTCTCTTTCCACCAGTTCTGAATAGAAAAAACCAATATGTTTCCTCAACTTCCATGCTTTTTCCTTCTTTGAGAGTTCAGTTGTTTTTGGCAAGGCCCAATAAGAGATTAGTGCTTTGCAGTTTCCTTTTTGTACTGACTCTCTTGTGAGAAAAAGCTGGAAATTAAAATAATTCTCCATGGGTTTTTCCTATTCTAAACTCAAAACATGGGTAATGCTGCCCTCTAGTGTAAACAGAGTGTTGCCCTAGCCACTAACACGGCCTATTCATTGATCAGGTGTGTTATAATTCTCTTGTGCTATTATAGTGGGGCGTTACCTTGGAAAAAGTAGGTTTAGTTTAGGTCTTTGTATTCCTTCCATATTTATCTTCTCCTCTGAGATGATGAGGAGGTACTTTGACTTGTAACAGATGCCCCCTAAAGTGTAAGGTCAAAGACGAAGACGATGGTCGAAATACTTTATAATGTGTGTAGTAGAGATAAAGAGATTGAAAGACTGAGGAAAACCTGAAACAACAACATATGTCATAGTATCTGCCTTGAGTCGGGCATTCCCATGCTTAGTAGCTTAAACAACATGATTTCTCTAGAATAGAGATATGAAGAATTTTTCCATTGATGAGAAAAATGTGGAAGTGTCTGTCATAACAGGATGAGGCTGAAGAAGCTGTCTCCATAAACAATATCACAACTTGGGGAAGGGAACACAACTTTAATGATGTAACCCTTAACCTAAGGTCTTGACCGCCGATTCACTTAAACTACATATTTCTCAACATGTGAATAAAGGATCTATCATCCAACATGTGAGAAATCATCTGAATACCAGTCGATAATGAGAACTGTTAATATATGCGAAGGTGGCCACCAATAATGATGATGGTCCCTAAGATGCACAGTACAATCTAGCAAGTGTGAATAAAAGGAGTTGAAGTTGAACACTCGTAGAATCATTCGATTAGGAGCCAATGATGGAGACTCCTAATCAAACATAAGACTACCTGCCACTGATGTCTGCAAGTATCCAGGTACTAATGGGTTTCTGGATCAACTTACTATATAAGATGTTGAAGTCGATAGGAAGAGATCTGTTGAAAGGTAGGAACTGAGGCATCCTACACCAGTCAACAAGAAACGAAAACCAAATGATTTTGTTTGTGATGGAGATAATGAAGAGAAAATGGGGATGTTTGACGACAAATAATTTTTGGCATAATGAGCGGTTTGGTCGATAAGAGGAGTAGTAGATAGCGAGATTTTCTTGAACAATAGAAGGCACTATAATAGGGTACTAGGTAGCTGAGGCTTAATGAACACCAAAGAGTGTGTTAGGATTTTACCGGTGTAGGGACACTGGGAGATGAAGGCTAATACTCATAGATTGTAGGGTTCGGCTAACTACGAAAGAGTTTTCTGGGAAGTTCCATGTTCAAGATTTTTGCTGCCAAATCAACCTTTCTGAAATGTAACAGAGGTAGTATCCATTTTTTCCAAATTTTTCCTCATCTGATTAAGTTTAACGAGTTCAGACGAGTAAACTCTGTGAATTTTTCATATTTAGAGAGTCTGAAAAATATCATAAAAGACAACTCCGTGCCCCATTTGATTAGGTTTAATGAGTCCAGATGAGTAAAGTCGATGAATTTTTCATGTTTAGAGAGTCTAAAAAATGTCGTAAAAGATAACTCCATTGGGGTACCATTGTCATATCTTGATAATCGGGCACGACAAAGGGAGAATAGTAAGCCTGAAAAAGTTCATTTTCCGTGAGTTAGTCCATCGAAGCTGGAAAAGTGAGAAATCTATGTTCGATGGACTTCTAACTCATTTTGTTATGAGTACGAGGAGTCGGAGTAAACTTAGTACTCTTTGTGAAATTTTAACGAGTCCAACAAAGAAAAACTCGGTGCTCTCCGTGAATTTTTAACGAGTCATGCGGAGAAAACTCGGTCACTTTTTCGGTTTAAAGAGCTTTGAAAAAGAGGAAAAGAATGGCTCCTTACTCTCTGTCGTGGTAGTTTAGCGAGCCTGACAAAGTCAACTCAGGGTTTTTTCAGTTTTATGAGCTAGAAAAAGGTCCCTAAAAAGAAATCTCAGTGCTTCTTCATATTAGTTTTAACGAGTCTGAAGAAGAGAAATCCAAGATTTTCGGATTAACGAGCAAGAAAAAGACCATAAAAATAATGCTCGAAATCAACTTCGTATAAGTTTAACGATTCCGAAGAAGGGAACTCGAGGTTTTTTGGATTAACGAGCAAGAAAAATACCGTAAAAGGAATGCTCGATAAAAAGGGTCAAAACATGTGTATGTCTGCATATGAATCTTGATCACTCATCAGAACATCAGTAACAAATCTCAATAGTTGCGACACATATGCAGCAATAATTCACCACTTTTTGTCTACTAGCTAAGAGAGTCATGCCCCAGAAGTGGCTATAAGAAGGTTAGAAAGCTTTCATTTTCATTGTTTTGAGTGCTGTGAAGGAGCTCTGGGGTGAAAAAAGGGTGAAAACTTCAGCTGACGATTGCGGTCAATCTGGGCAATGGTTTTCCTTCCTGCAAGATCCAAGTAAGAGCTAGAATATCCTGCTATCATTTAATTGTATTTTTGTGAAGTTTTGCTGGTTCAAAATGGGAAATTTGGTAGGCCCTAAAAAATATTAGCAGCTAACACGGGCCAGCAGTGTTGGAGCTGCGTTAAGCGCATTTCCCGTGAGGGAACGGCGCGTTAGCACGCTCTGTTTTACACTATAGCTAGCGTTAGGCGCAACGCATTTTTTAGGAACTCATTTATAAGCGTTTTGAAGTGGTCTAGACAATTTCTAATCGGTTGAAAATGTTGTATTTGCAGGTATTCAACTGTTAATCATGAGTATCTAGCGAGAGAGAGAACATGAACGGGAAGAAAGGGATATGGTTACTGATGCTACAAGCTTGATGGCTCTCCACAGATGTGGTTTGCTAAAATATGCACGTTTAGAACTGATGAGGGGTTAAGAGGACCACCTGAGGTGGCTGATTCAGCAATGGAACAAACGTCACCATGTATTTTGGATTGGGGGCAATGAGCTCTCAATTGAGAAAGATGATGTATACTTTTTGACCAACCTGTCATGTCGTGGACCGAGGCCCAATTTTATGGGGTCCAGAGCGGATCCGTGTTCCACTACTGATCTCATTCTTGCTCATTGCATATGCAACACAGAGGCTATGAGTAACCAGGTACCTATTGCACGGGTAGCTTTGAGACCACTGAGGTCTATATTATGGATGATTTTTCACTTGGTAGGTTCCAAGAGTTAGCATGTGGCCACCAAGGCCTAGATGCTACTAGCCTTGGATTGTATGCAGCCTCAGGTGTTTTATTGGTGTGATGGAGTTGTCCGTCGGGTCCGAGCAGAGCTCACAGCATGCAAGACCCGTACCGAGAGAGAGTTTGGGTATCGTACATTGATCGTTTCTTTCTTACTGGAGTAGGTACCATTGATGAGGCCCAGGATTATTACAGCGCCATTGGGCCTACGCGAGCCGAGGCAGGCTCGATGGGCAGCTTTGCTTCCGTGGACTGGAGAGGGTCCCGTTCTCCACTGTTTTGATGATGGATTTTTTGATTGGCTAAACTCCCATATTATTATGATCAAGGATTATCCCTATGCAGGGATGAACTTCACAGGCGATCCAAAGTTAGTGCTGCCCCCTGGCACCCAGTGGGGACTCGATGGTAAGAAGGAAATGATCAGTGTACTCTAGGAAGTACTTTGTTTTTGTCTTTTGAATGTTTATGCAATTTTTTTATTGAATTAGGGTGAAAATTATGTTTTGACATGAAGCTTTGTTTGCTTGACACAGATGTGGCACCTGTTCGCCCAGTTGGGGCCCCTCGCTATGCACGGCGAGGATTACAGCTACCCAGGGCTGGCGCACCAACTAAGGATGTAGAAGTCACCGAGGATGATGATGCCCAGATTTTACATGAAATCTCTAGAAAATTGGAGTGTTTGAGTATGGGTATACCAACCCTTCCTATGCAGGATGTTCTAGTTCGTTTGCAGCAGCATACCGTAGGTGTGCCGAAGAGATACTTGATGCCTCTGAGGAGGATAGCCAGAGCAGTTTTATGTTATCATGATCATCAGGCCTAGCTGGTGGAGTGGATGTATAAGTGTCAGAGCGTGGCTTAGTATAGCCAATTTTTTGTAAAATACCCAAGTGTTGGAAGATTTTTTGATGTAACTATTGTACTGGACATGACATATATATATATATATATATATATATATATATATATATATATATATATATATATATACATAATTTTTGGTGATTTTGTGTTTTTTGATTTTTTATGTATTTTCAATGGGATAAAAATATATATACTCATGAGTAAATCTTTTATAGCAAATGTGACAAATGCCAATCTAACACATAGTTTGCCAAAGAATCGGCTAATGCATTAAATTCTCTAGGAACGTGCTCAAATGTAATTGTTTGAAATTGACGTTCTAAAAGTCGCACCCTTAAAAAATAACGTAACAAGACTGGATGACGGACACGGTAATGATTTTTTAACTGCATAATGACGAGTTGGGAATCTAACCTGACCACTAAATTGGAGATGTCACGGGATGCCGCTTCCGTGAGGAGTTGGATCACTGACATGTACTCGATAACATTATTGGTGGCACTACCCAGGAAGATTCCCCCAGAACCAAGAAGGTCTGACTCAGGAGTGTAGAGAACCCAAGCAGCTGAAGCAATGCATCTAGTGTGACGACTAGCACCGTCCTCATATCCAACGTATGATAAAGAGTGTGACGACATCTGTGTGAAAAGAGATTACATGAGAAAAAACACCTTGAAAACAAAAAAAAACAATCCAGAAGCATCAAAACAAATAGGAAAAACTTATATACATAAAATTACAAAGCATATGCCTAGTGCGGAACTAGGAAAAATACTTCTTTAGATAGAGCCTGTTGCGGGGCTCAGCAAGTGGAATTCCATTATAGTCCTGAAGTTCATAAGCTCCTTTTGAGAGGACTTTAGTGACGATGTAAGGACCAAGCCATAATGGTTGGAGTGTTCCTGCCCCCAAGAGGTCATGTTTCTGATCATAAAGTAGAACGAGATCGCCCTCTTGGAAAGAATGAGGCTTGACAGATTTGACATATTGAGCTTTGACTCGGCGCTGGTGAGCTTCGAGTGCTAGTGTATCATCTTGATGAGTTTCATCCAAATGATCGAGTGAGAGAAAGTGCTCTTCTGTGGCGGTGGTGCCAGGCAGGAGTTCAACGGCAAGTTTGAGTGATGGAATTTTGCACTCAATTGGAAGTGCTGCCTCTAGGCCGAAAGCCAGTTGGAATGGCTTGAAGCCTGTGGCAGTTTTGACTGACGCCTGGTATGCCCATAACGTGGAATACAACTTCCGATGCCATGTGGTTTTATGGTTTCTGACCAATCGACGAATCATGGTTTTGAGGACGCCATTTACGGCTTCAACTTGACCATTAGCTTGAGGATAATAAGACGAAGATCGATCTTGATGGAAACCTAGCATGGATGTTAATTCGGTCATCATATGATTCTGAAAGTGAGATCCATGATCTATGACAGTCGATAGGGGTACACCGAACCGACAGATTACTTGATTGAACAGGAAAAGAGCTATGGTTTCGCCATCGGCTTTAAAATTGGGAATGGCTTCTGTCCATTTTGTAAAATAGTCTACCGCAAACACGATGTAGTTGTGTCCATTTTCCGAAGTGGGATTGAAGGTGACGAAGTCAATTCCCCATTTAGCGAAAAGACCAATGGAGATAACCGGATGAAGGGGGCGGGATGAGCACGCATTTTATTTGTGAAAATTTGACATGGATGGCACTTCTAGACTACTGCAGTGCAGTCTTTAAACAAAGTGGGCCAATAGTAACCTGCGCACAAGATTTTTTGGGCAGTAGCTATGCCCGAAAGATGACCACTGCATGCCCCTACGTGGCAGTCATTCAAAATGCGTTCTACCTCATCGAGAGTGAGACAACGTCGCAGAACAGTAACACCACGATGGTATAGTGTATCGTTTAGCACGAGATAGTGCTTCACTTGGTGGCGGATACGACGACGGTCGTCAGACGTGAGAGTTGGGCGGAAATGTTGGGTTTGTAGGTAGACCAAAATGTCTCCATACCATGGGTCCGAAGAATCCACCAAGTATACAGATTCATCAGGAAATGGATCATGAGCTACTTCTGCTGGGTCGATTTTGGGAAGGTCTGATAATAATTTGGTGAAGACGAGGGATTTCTTTGCTTTGTCAGCTGTGAAAACCAAATCAAATTGTTGGAGGATGACGATCCATTTGGAATATTTTCCTCCAATAATTTGTCTAGACAAGATATGTCGCATGGGGTTCTCCAAAGCAATAACCATAGTCTGTCGCAGCAATATATAATGTCGGAGTCGGGTGACGACAAAAACTATCACCAGAGAAAGTTTCTCCACATGTGAATAACGTAATTCCGGTTCGATTAGACCTTTGGAAAAATATTATATCACATGTTCACTGTCGTCATTGTGAACTTGAACCAAAACCATTCCAAGTAAGGATGGTGAGGCTGCCAGGTAGAGGAGAAAGTCGTGTGAGTAGTCGGGGGCACTAAGGAGTGGGGCTAAAACAAGTGCATGTTTTAAAGCATCAAATGACTGTTGAGCTTGGTCATCCCACAATTATAGTGTTCCTTTCTTCAATAATCGCACAAATGCTTTCATCATCTCGGCATAGTTAACGATGAATCGACATAAAAAGTTTTCCTTCCCTTGCAAATGTTGGAGTTGAAGGATGGATTGTGGTGCCGGCAATTCAACAATTGCATTAACCTTATCGGGATCAACCCTAATCCCGTGCTTGGAGACAATGAAACCTAACAGATGCCCATACTCGACCATAAATACACACTTATGACGATTCAGACGAATATTGTAGAATCTAAACCTAACAAAAATTTCTTTCAGATGAGCAAGGTGATCAGGTCGTTTCTTGGAATGGGCCGGAAGGTCATCCAAGTAATCCTATAAAATATGTCGAATGTCGTGAAAAGCGTAGTCAATAGCCCGCTGAAAATTTGCTCCAGCATTCTTCAGACCGAATGGGAGTTTACGATACGCAAATGTGCCCCAAGGACAGATGAAGGCAGTTTTATGCTGGTCTTCCTTTTTAATTGTAATCTGGTTATAGCCTGAGAATCACAATCGTCGTGAATCTGATCTATGAACAGCGTAGGATAATTGTCTTTGGGACAAGTGGTGTTTAGATCGTGATAGTCAACAAAAAATCGAATGGTGCCTTGTTTTTTATCGATGGGAACTGGATTGGAAACCCATTCTATCAAAGGAACGGGATAGATGAAACCAGCATTTAAAAGTTTTTCTACCTCAATTTTGATGGTGGCTACTTTGCGCGGGTGGACGGGTCTGAGTTGCTGCCGAATTGGTTTGGCATTGACATAAATCTTGATTTCGTGCTCAACTATAGATGGATCTATGCTAGGCATTTTTTCATAAGACCAAGAAAACACATCGCAGAATTCCTTGAAAAGGGATGTGAAGCATGCAATTTCCTTAGGATTGCAATTGGCTCCAATCTGAATATTTTGCAGAATACCCATTTTGACCAAGATATCAATGAGCATTGTCTTAGAAATATTACCCATGTTCCCTTCTGAATCGATAGTTTGAACAGTTGTGTAAGCGGAGGGAAACATCTCAGGTGGGTCAAAGGATGGGATTTCAGTTTTTATCACGTCTGAGTCAATCATCGAAGCGTGATGGTGAAACTCTCCCCAAGGTCATTATTCTAGAGACATGATCTCTCGAATAGCTTCATCTGTAGGCAAGAATTCATTGAGGAGATCCTTAGAGAGAACTGTGATGGGTGGGAGGTTTGTACCTTTGGTTAAAACCATAGCAGTGGAGGGTGCAGATGTAATTTGGATGGCTTGGTAGGCCAACTCGGCTAGTGAGAGCGACATCTGATCTCCGTAGGAATCGATGTCTAAAGGTGCCGAGATGATCCATGGGTAGATAGAGCCATTGAAAGTGGTGGATAGCATTACAACTGTATTTGGGATCTCTAGCAGCGGGAGAGGAAAAAAACCCAGTAGGGAAGATGCCTTTAGAAGACTGGTACCAATACTGACATAAGAGTCAGGAAAGCCTCCTATTAGAGGTACAATGCTACTTGGTAACGTGGAATAATCAGGGGTGCAGAAAGATAACTGATCCACTGTGACTATTTTCCCATCCAATGGAAATAGGACGAGTCGGAAGACCGAAGAAATAATGGCAGTCATCGCATAAGACCAATTGCGACCGAGCAATAAATTATAGTCGAGATGGCGATCTACGACTTCAACGTCTACGATTACCATTTTCCCACTTAAAGTGATGGGAAAGCTAGCAAGGTATCCTATTGGGAGGAACATGTGGCCATCGAAAGCCTTGAGGGAATTCGACGGCTGTGTTAAGGTTGGAGAACCTAAAGCGAGCCAGCAAGCGTGTGACATAACATAGGTCGAAGCACCTTCGTCAATGACAGTGCGATGGATTGGTTTGCCTTTTGGCACAACCTACACTTGGAATGCAAGTTAGTGCGAGAGGCGAGTCTGAGATTTTTCCATATCAATGATAGCTATCATGTAATTCTGGGGGTCTATTCCACCAATGGCCAAAAGCAAGGCTTTCGTTTGTGCTGTACAAGTTTGCAATACTTTGAGAGCATACATAGCTAACGGTGCCTATGCCAAATCTTCTACAATGTTGTAGTTTTGGGCTGCACGTGTAGAGGTGTTATGAGTCGTGCGTCGAAGTGTCCCTTTGGGGGGATGAATTATGGGGTTAGCAGTAGGCCGTTCGATAGGTAAATCGTTGGTCGGCGGTGGATTTGAACTAATTCCAGGTTCTTGAGTGTGATGGTAGGATTTCCATAAAGCTTGGCTTGTGTTTGAAGTTCAACACTCTCAATGCCATAAATGCCGGATGGTCCTTCACCGGAAGGATGTGAACCACCATTGCCCCATTGCTGGGGTTATGGCGGGTTGTCAACCATGTGTTGATGTTGTTGCTGTTGATTAGGGAAAGGATTATGAAGAATGGTAGGTGTTAGCCCAGAATCCTTATTCGCGATAAAATCGATGCATTCCTGCAGCCAAGGACATTTGTATGTTAAGTGGTCCTCCGCACAGATCTTGCAAAGAAATTTCATGGGTTTATCCTTCCCTTTGTCATTTTTGGCAGCTTTTTTCTGATTAGGATTATTCTGATTGTCTGACTGCTCTTCCGAAGAAGATGTATTTTTCTTGTTCTTCTTATTCTTTCCACTAGGTTTTTGTGAAGTTTGCATAGAATTTACCTCAGCGGTAGGAAGAGTAGTCGTTTGGTTAGGGGCGGTGGCAGCCGAGGATGGCTGGGAGGTTTTCCCCTGAGACTGTTTTGTGGCTACACTAGAGATTGTGCCAACGAGACTGTCGGTGTGAGCTCCGGTTTTCTGAGTAGCTGGAGGATTTGGGTTACCAAGGGCATTGGGGAGTAAATCATATAGTGTGCTTGATTGTGAATAGATTAAATCAAAATGTTGGGCACGACGAATGCACTGATCTTCTGTAACCGCACCAGAAAGGCCAATGTCTTTAGATATGTGGGGTAAGAGAGACTTACAAAACCAATTAGCTAAGAGATGATCTGGGATTGGCGCTTTGACTAGCCTCCTCCTATGTATCCATTCATGAATGTGATCGGAGATGTGGGTGGCGATGTCTTGGCACAGCGAGGTTAACAGTTCCGTTCCGGTTTCAAATCTGATTGGTAATTGGAAATTCTTTAGAAACTCCATCGCTGAAGCACCAAAATTTTTTATGGCGGTGCATGGCAATTCAATATACCACTTGGTGGCTTTGCCTGTAAGGGTGCGGGGAAACAGTTGAAGCTAGACACTATCATCCACCATGGAATTAGCTATAGACCATAAATGAAAGGTGGTGATGCGTGTAGCTGGGTCTTCCCCTTGTTTCCCATCAAACTTCGGAATGTCAGAAGGAATCTTGTATGGTGCTGAAGGCCAGAGCGGGTTGTGATTAATGGGGTCATTAGTCAGTTTATAGATGTCAGGGATGTCTAGATCTACCAAAAATGGCAATTGCGAGTTTGCTCCCGAATCTAACCAAGGAAGTATTGGTTGACCATGTGGACCATAGGGTCCGCCCATTAATGTGTTACCAGTAGGATAAGTAGGACTTTGATAAAATTTTCCCATAGGTGGAGGGGTAGGGATATATGGTTGCTGTCCACAGGGCATATTGTATTGCGGGGTGAACGGTTGGTTGCCCCCAGTGTAAAAGTGCCCTCCCATTTCATATGGAGGTTGGGGTGGGTTAGTCCATTTGGATGCAATAGAGCTTCCCAGAGGCATGCTACTACTTTCATAGTTCGGCAACGACATAGACCCTACACCTATATTAAAACCACTTAAGGGAACAATGTTAACAATAGGTTGTCCAGTTTGTCCTAAACATTGCAGGGGTAGTGAAATGTTCCCTGTTATCTGTGTGCTGGTGACACTACCCCCTAGTATGGTGGCCAAGGGGTTTGAACTTAGCAAAGGGTTCCAATCGAAAGGGATGCTAACAGGAACTGAAGTAGTTACACTTGTGGGAAGAGCAATCGTAGGTCCCAACGTGGTCACGGTAGGAGTAGATCCCGAAGGACTCGGCGAGTTACTTACAGCTGTGATGACCGTAGGGTTGGGATTAGGTATATGTTGACTACTGGGGTTACCAAGTAATGGCATAGAACTGACAACTAGCGGGGAGGATGGCGGCGAACCTGGGATGGTTGCCATTGGCATCGACGCTGTGGATGCCGGTTGAGAAATGGATGTTTGTGCGGCCGAAGAAATGTCAGTGTGTGGTGGAATCTAAACTATAACAGGCCCCAACGGATCAGTGAGTGGAGGATTGTAATGAGGTCTGACCCCTTCCGTGAGAGGGTCCTCTAGAAATTTCGTATGATATGAGGCTATGTGAAAATCAGGGTTTTTCAATGGAGACTGCTCTTCCGTAGAAGGCATGGGTTCACCAAGGTTCATTTCTTCCTCAAGAGTCAGAGGATGTAAACCTTGCTATCGTCGAGACAGATGGCGTGGGTCAGATGACACCACGGTGACCTGTTTATTTTTAACAAATTTTAATAAATTGTGATGTATTATAAAGTCTCAATGATAGTAACCACACACCTAAAAAGGAAAAAAAAGAAAAAAGGACTCTATAAAATCAATCAGCAAGCAGCCAGAATAGGGTGCCCTGTCTGAGTACTACCATTTGCTGGTGATGAAATCCAGTATCAAAATAGTATATAGAGATGGTTGGTCAAAATTATAGTTACGGTCACTCTAGAGCTTTACCCGAACCTCAGACGGTAGGTGTAAGCAATCTTGTGAAGATGAGTACCCTCCTAAAGACCGAAGACAGAGTGGGTCCGTCTGTTTCAGGTACCAGGACAACCTGTCTCAGTCACCTTATGTAAGTCCCTAAAAAGTATGGCCACTAAAGATACCTCATATCACAGACATCATCAGGGGGGTCCACGATCAAGGACAACATGCTATATGGGCAGAATACCTAGATCCCCGATCTAGTTTCGACATCCCCGAAGGGAACCCCAATATATAGCACACCCATCAGATGCAGTCGAAGGTGGGCTACCTTCTTGTGCACCCAAGTGTTGTCTCGCACTGAGCTACTGTAAAGGAACGATCCCGATAATATGAGTGGAGTAGGATTTTGCTTGTTAATGACTCTAGTATCAAGTTTTGAGATCTTGGGTGATTTTCTCACTTTTCCTAACCCAAGATCCTATCCTGAACTACTATTGGTGTGAGCTCAAAAAGAGTAATGTGATTGATTTTATTATCACTTGATTCTTAGTGTACTTGATTATTAGTCTTGCGGAGGGGGAGTGGACGTATGAAATGTAATGAGACTATGACTCAAGAAACTATGAAAAAATATGGTCTAAAAATTCAATTCGATGAAGAGTATTTCTACAAGGATATGTTTCTTTTAAACATCCATGCACTAACATTCAAATAGCACAGTTCAACTTTAAAGATTCAGAGTTCTATCTACCTCATCTTAATAGTCTATTAACTAAAATTTTCAGAATTAATTCAGCTAGATGCAGAAAAACTAAAAAAAAATTCTTCTCTAAAAAGTAAATGCTTTTGACACTAACTTTTCAAACAAGAGCAAACAAACAGAAATGACAACTTAGTAGACAAGCACAGGGATTTAGTCAAGGAGAGATACTGATGGCCAAAAACTCTGCAACCAAAACACAATCATAGGGGTGAAAAACAAATTTTTGGCTGAGTAACACACTGTCTCTAAGTAAAGGCGGTGTTAATCCAAAGACTAACACATTGTATTTAAGAAGAGGCCGCATTATAATGCATTGGAACAGCAACAGAGGTAGCGATAGCCAGGGTAAAGTTCTTCAGATGGTCAAACAGAAACAGGATTGAACTTTGTGTGCTTTTGAAATGTATATTGGGGATAAATACTTTGTCAGAAGGGTCTGTGAACAGAGGAAAGAAGAATGGGGGAAAGAGATAGTCCAGAAACTATGGGGGAAATCCCCAGCGGAGTTGCCAATTCTGCTATAGGGTAAAATTCTTGGGTTGTTGGTTATTGAATATCCCTCTCAGGGCTTTCCGGTGCTCGAGGTAGATAGTAAGATTATTTGTATAGTTCACAAAGATGGCACATAAATATTCATATTAACTTAAGACAACTTGATGGAATAAGGTGGAAGATTACCTCTTTAATGATATTGAAGTCTTTTGGAAAGCGCTGAACAGCGAAGTAGGGATCCTCCTTCACCAGCTCCAAATCTCGACCCTGCGATTAGTCAAATCACCCGTGTAATCTCCACCATAACATACATTTCCTATCAATTGAGTCAATATATAACAAACATTTAAACTATGCACATTTAAGCCATTCATATCATGCTATATAAGTGATTGAATAACGATGACAATATCAACGCATAGAATGGACAAAACAGATACAGTTCTATTGATTTATAAAAAGGAGGATTACAACCGTCGATTGTACCAAGCCCTCCTCAGCCTTCCAATCTCTCTATCTCTCAATGTGGTGATGTCTTGATCAACAAGTTCTCAATGAACCTCTTTGACCTTTGACCTTCACACTACAACAATGATCTCTACTTCACAAGTATTCAAAAACTTTGACAATCCTTTGACATTGAACCAAGAGCCTTCAGCTCCATTTTATAGGAGATGGAGAGAGCAATAATTGCCCTTCTCTTTCCACCAGTTCTGAATAGAAAAAACCAAAATGTTTCCTCAACTTCCATGCTTTTGCCTTCTTTGAGATTTCAGATGTTTTTGGCAAGGCAAAATAAGAGATCATTGCTTTGCATTTTCCTTTTTGTACTGACTCTCTTGTGAGAAAAAGCTAGAAATTCAAATCATTCTCCGCCGGTTTTTCCCATTCTAAACTCAAAACACGGGTAATGCTTCCCTCTAGTGTAAACATAGTGTTGCCCTAGCCACTAACGTGGCCTATTCATTGATCAGGTGTGTTATAACACTCTTGTGCTGTTATAGTGGGGCGTTACCTTGGCAAAAGTAGGTTTAGAAGTCTTTGTATTCCTTCCATATTTATCTTCTCCTCTAAGCTGATGAGGAGGTATTTTGACCTGTAATAGAGGTTTTATCTACTTTTTCAAGCTGCAACAAGTGGAGTTTTAGATCTGTAGAGATCTAGTTTGTTTTGGGAGCCTCTTCTCATGGAGTGTGTCTTTTAACCTCCTCGAAGAGTGTCTCTTCTTTTTGTGCTTCATATCTGTAATTTTGCAGTGGGAAACTATATCATTTGAGCTACAGTGATGTTCCTTTTGATGGACTACATTATTTTTGTATGAGGTTCTTCATGATGTTTTGATCAGAGATCTCTGGTGCTGGGCTTTGCCTTCCACTTGGTGATCCATGGATTAGCTTGCTAATCCATGTTCTATGTAGATCTAATCCATTGTAATGAAATGTTATATTAAAAAATTTACCACAACATTTTATAGATCTGCAACTTGTTTCTTAGATCTACTCTTATTTATGCCTGATTTGGTCAAAACCCCAAGGGGATCTTATAAAGTAAACTATCTAGTTTCCAGATCTGAAATAGATCTGATGTTTTGTCCATAGATCTATCCTAGATCTGAGTTGCAACTGCTACAGCTCCTGAAAATAACAATGTTGAGCCATTTCTGCTGATATATACATGTTGTAGCTCTCTTTTCTGAAGATATCTTGCTATCTTGTCTTATGTAATATACTGTATATTGAAAGAGATTCACTTTACTTCTGATTTGCTACTGTACCTTCATTTATTAATCATATTTGATGGCCTCCTGCTCATATTGTCCAAGAATATGTTATTCTTGAGGCAGTTTGTTGTGCATAGCTACAACCCCTGTTGTAGGGTGTTTTTCAACTAGACTAGGTTGTGGGAGACCTGTTTACCACACCTAGTTTGATTTGTTTTTGCTCCCCTTGTGGATATAGACTCCAAATCTGCTTATTTAAGGGATCCAAGAGTTGTAAACTCATTTCTGTACATCAATATTCCAAGAAGTGTGTTGTTTTCCAAGCTTTCTATGTAATCCCCAATTTGGGAACATTACAGTGGTATCATAGCTCCTTTCTTGGCATAGCCTGTGCTTGCCTTGGAGCCCCATCCATGTTGCATTCAGAAGAAGATGAACCTCTTAATGAGAGGGAGAAGAGGTATCAGAACATAAGTCATAAGAAGTATGACTATACTACCAAAGATCAAGACAAGGGTATAGGCCCTGAGACTACAAGTGACAAGGAAGGTGAGGATTTTGCAAGAACTCTGTTGGTGGCCATGAAAGATATTTCCAAAGAGATCAAAGATATGAGGGTGGAAAGAATGAGGGAATATCTTGGAATATTTCATCAAGGAGAAAGCTCTGACATGTCTCATCATGGGACTGGTCAACCAGTGAACCTGACACAAGCTCCACAAGCTTCACAATGCTCCAATATGCCTACCTTCTTGGCTGTGGAGAATGAAGGGCCACAAGAGCAAGCCTCCCTTGAAGGTTACTTTATGGATTATGACTCTCAGAGTCAGAGCTTCAAGGACCACTTGAGTTTCCAAGACTTTTGTCACCTCAAGGACAGAAGAAGACCAGGGTAGTAGTATAGAGATGGTGGATTCTTTCATGGGAGACACCATACTATAGGCAGATTCTTTTTGCCAAAGTTTGATGGATCATCCTCCAGTTCTGCCAAGGCATGGGTAGAAAAGTTGGATATCTATTTCCAGTTGAACAAAGTCCATAAAGTTGAAGCTATCAAGATTGCAGCGTTGCACTTTGAAGGTGAAGCACAAAATTGGTGGTTCCATGGGTTATCTATATTGGGAAACAACAATGTGACTACCTATGCTGAGTTCACTAGAAGACTGGTGGAGAGGTTTGACATGAAGGATCCCGAAGCATCCTTCATAAGCTTTGCAAAGATAAAGGAGTTAGGAGATGCAGAGACTTATATCTCTGAGTTTTTGAGATTATCAATCATGGTTCCTGATCTATTTGTAGCAAGGAGAGTCTACATGTTCATTGATGGCCTAGAGGAACCTTTGCATGGGACCCATGGGTTGGTTAAATCTACCAAGCCCATCACTTTTCATGATGCCATTGAGAGAGCTAGAGATCTCCAAGATGCCTTGCCAAAAGCAAAGGCAGCTTTCCAAAGCAAGGTCCCTCAATTTTCTAAGGGGAAGGAAGGAAAAGCTGGTCCTCCCAAGGAGATCTCTCTGAAGAAACGTCTTGGTATTGATCTCAAGAGGGAATTGAGAAAAAAAAAACTGTGTTTCACTTTCCAAGAGTCATGGATACCGAGACATAAATGTGCTGCTGAAAGGGCACACTAAATAGAAGTCTTCTCAGATTTTGAGGAGGAAGATGAAAATTGTGGACCTAGGAGGGGTCACAGCATTGATGATGATGATGAGGAAGATCAAACACCATCCAAAGATGGAGAGGGAGCCTTTTCTCCAACAAGTTGTACTCTTGCCTCTTTGAGAGGAGTGCCTAAGTACTTGACCCTAAGAGTACAAGTTTTAGTCATGAATCAAAGAGTGTCTGTCTTGATTGACAGTGGGGCAACCCACAACTTTATTGATGCTCACCTTGTGCAAAGGAGAGGAATCCCCAATGATACTTTTGAGGGATTTTCTGTTTTGGTCCTAGGAGATAGGACCATGAAATGCATGTAATATGTTCCATAACTTTCTGTCACTATGGGATCCTACACTTTGGTGGATCACTTCTTTGTAGTTGACATACCAAGCACCAATATCATCTTGGGTGTCCAGTGGTTGATTACCTTGGGGAAGGTTACCACTGATTGGAAATATTTTCAGATGGAGTGGGTAGACTTGAAGAGTGGGAAACCATAAATGATTCAAGGCATGCACACTTATCCTTCACCTAATGTTTCCACACAAACAACAGAGATGGATTTGCGTAGTGGAGGCAAGGATCTCACAGTTCCTTCTCTCATGTTCATGAGGATGCTGTAAGGGACATTCTTATCTCATGGAAATCCACCTGGAATGCCATCAGATTCAGATCTTGTGGGGGAAGCCTCACAAAGTGTTGCTCCAAATCTAGATCCAAGAATAATTGGAGCAATGAATGATCAATGATGTGGAAGGAGGAGAAGGGGAGGACCAGCTTCCAACAAGCAATTTTGGCATGTGTAATGTCAAAGAAGAAATCAACAACAAGACAAGCATTCCCATGGATGCATCAATAGCGTTGTCTTTGTTGAGTAGTGTGGATCTTTATTGGAAATATCAACTGCTTGTAGAGTATTCCAGAGATCTCCACATAGGTATGATACTAGATGGAATGCATCAAGAAGAGGGCTACTTAGTCCAAGGAGGAGTCATCTATTATCATGGTAAGGTCTTCTTGGCTAGAGCTTCCAAGCTCAAGAAAAAGATCCTACAAGGAGCATATGAAGAATTGTTCCTCAGCCATATGTTTTTGATGAGGATCTACACCCTGATCATGAAGAGTTTTGATTGGGAAGGCATGAGGGAGGACTTACATCAGAACTTTCAAGAGTGAAATAACTATGGAGGATTGGGGCAGCCAATGGACTCTTTGTAACAATCATCTCAGCCAGCTCTTCCTTTGCTTGAGAGGAGGGGAATGCTCATGCACAACTCCGTGTGTGTGAAGGACTATGATGGTAAAGGATTTGATCATGAAAAGCAAGTTGTATTTTCTGATATATCACATTCCTTTGCCATGTTTTTGCAGGATATGACTCCTAAAGGGAGTGAGAGATCATGTGGATCTCATGTTTTTTTGTGGGCCAAGGAAAATTCTGAACTTGGCCACTCCCTTGATGTGCAAAGGGAGATTCCTTTTCATGATGGGTGCTTCCCAAAGGCACCAAACTTGTGTAACACCTTTAGCCATGTTAAGGTGACTCATGCAGCAAAAGTGTGGTGGGAATAACACTTACCACACTTGGATATAATGAAGACAAAAGGTGCACTGCACTGGCATCTTATGTGGGATTGTGACCCACCTCCTCAAGTGCAAATTTCAGTTTGCATATATGTAGTCTTGCTTCCATACTTAGATGATATAGTTTTATTGTTTATGGGATGTATGGACAGAGTATGAGAAGTGTATATGTACCACATGGTTTGGAATTTCAACCTGTACTTCATGATACATGTTTTAGATGTAGCATTTCTTCCACCATGTTTATTTCTGTTGATTTTTACACTTCGGGAGGGATGGAATATGCACCTATTATGTTAGCCTTGTAGGGGAAATTTTTGATGTATTGGCTTGATGAGCACTTGGCCCATGATGAAAAATTGATCCTTGATAGTGCCATAAATGGAGAGGGAGAAGAACTACAACTCTTACCCTATCAGTTGCTTTAGGACAAGAAACATTTTGGAGGGGAGGAATGTAGTATTTCTACTTAGCCCTTGCTAAGAGGAATATTCATTTTTGTTTTAATTTCTGTTGCATGAATAAATAAATAAAAGAGGACATGTAAAACTCCTAAAAAGGCTGAATAAATCAATGCCCATGTGAAAAAAATAAATCAGGGCCATGTAAATAATCACTTGCAGGTGTGAAAGAGGTTTGAGCTGAAGACTGGGTCAACCCTTACCAAATCTACAGCGTTGTCTAGGTTCAATGCATCTCCAAAAGGGACAGCGTAGTTCTAGAAGGAGGCCTCTCATGTGAAAAGGGGCTAACTCATAAAGGTGGTTTAGGGTTTGCAAAGGCTTTTCATCTTATAAAAGGAGAGGGAGGGAGGCAAGAGAAGGTTGTTGATTGAACATATTTTTGGGTATTTGTCTGCTTAGAAAAATAATATTCTCTGTTGTTTAGTGGAGGATTGTGCTTGGAATTCCTATGCAGGGATTTCACCTCTTCCTTTGAGGATTCTTGGAGGAGCATTTTCTGATTTGATCCATTATCAGGCTTGAGGCCAAGCTCTACTTTCATTAGAAGCACAAATCTAGTGAGGGTTTGTTTGCTTTTTCAAGCTGCAGCAAGTGGATTTTTAGATCTACAGAGATCTAGTTTGTTTTGGGAGTCTCTTCTCATGGAGTGTGTCTTTTAACCTCCTAGAAGAGTGTCTCTTCTATTTTTTCTTCAGATCTATAATTTTTTAGTGGGAAACTATATCATTTGAGCTACAGTGTTGTTCCTATTGATGGACTAACTATTTTGGTATGAGGTTCTTCATGGTGTTTTGATCATAGTTTAGATCAGAGATCTCTGGTGCTGGGCTTTGCCTTCGACTTGGTGATCCATGGATTAGCTTGTTGATCCATGTTCTGTCTAGATCTAATCCATTGTAATGAAATTCTATATTCAGAAATTTATTGTAGCATTTTACAAATCTGCAACTTGTTTCTCAGATCTACTCTTATTTATGCATGATTTGGTCAAAACCCCAAGGAGATCTTGTAAAGTAAACTATCTAGTTTCTAGATCTAAAATGGATCTGATGTTTTGTCCACAGATCTATCCTAGATATGAGTTGTAATATGAAACTACTATAGCTCCTAAAAATAACGTTGTTGAGCCATTTCTACTGATATATACATGTTGTAGCTCTCTTTTCTGAAGATATCTTGCTCTCTTGTCTTATGTAATATACTGTATATTGAAAGAGCTTCACTTTACTTCTGATTTTATATTGTACCTTCATTTATTAATAATATTTGATGGTCTCCTGCTCATATTTTCCAAGACTGCGTTATTCTTGAGGCAATTTTTTGTGCATAGCTGCAGCCCCTCTTGTAGGGTGTTTTTCAGCTAGACTAGGTTGTGGGAGACCTGTTTACCACACCTAGTTTTATTTGTTTTTTCTCCCCTTGTGGGTATAGACTCCAGATTTTTTGATCTAAGGGATCCAAGGGTTGTAAACTCATTTTTGTACATCGATATTCCAAGAAGTGCATTATTTTCCAAGCTTGCTGTGCAATCCCCAATTTGGGAACATTACAGCCCTATGGTGGTCCAGGACAAGAAAACGAAAGGAGAAATAAGGATTTGCATGGTTTTTAAAAAATTGAATGATTCTTGCATACATGACCCATTCTCGACTCCATTTTCTGATGAGATCTTGGACAATGTGGGAGGACAGGAGGCATGCTCGTTCACATATTGTTTCTCAGAATACCATCAGATCAGAATCGCACCCGAAGATAGAAGACAGATGACATTTGCAGTAGAATGGGGATCCTTTCAATACAAAATCATGCTATTTATTCTAAATAATGTGCCAGTTATCCTCTCGTGTGTGGTAGTAGTTGTGTTAAAAGAGTACATCTATAAGTTCTTATAAGTCTACTTTGATGACTGGACTATATTTGGATTGTTTAAGAAGCATGTATCAAGTCTGTGGTGAGCCCTGGTATTGCACCAAGAATGTTGAAAATCCCAGAGGCTTCCCTACTTCACTTTATCAACCCAGTGTTCGTAAAAATTTGGAGGTGATAGTGCTATATACACTGCAGATGCATTCTACTCATGTCATCCTCTTTTGAGCTCTATGAAAGGGTGTTATTTCTAGGGTTTCTGGATGAAGTCTATAACACTTATGAATTTAGACCTAGTGCTACAAATGAATCAAATCCATTACTCTATCAACAAGAAAATAACTATTCTACAACAATAACGTACATATAACTACTATGCAATGAAATAAATATACACATTAAGCTATGATAAGAAATGGAAGCAAGCTAGGCATCTTGCATGAAGTAAATTGTTGAATTGAAATTACATAAAGGAAACTAACCTAATCACACTTTTATGGGAAAAATGGCTAAACACACTCTATCTACTCTATGTTCTATCTATAATGGTTTTAATCATGCAGCTAATCATGACCTAACTATGCTTGTAAATACATTGTTTTGGAGTTAGGAGGAGAAAGCGCTAAGGTGGATTGTGAAGGGCTTGGACTCATGGGTTCAAGGATGAAGGTGACTGGGTGGTTTTGGCAGGTATGGATGGGATGGATGGTGGTTTTTGTGCTTAAGGAGGGGCCCACTAGTACTTCTGCAAGCGCTGCTACAGGTTTCTTGTAGTGCTATATGAAAGTCCTGAATTTCTACAGGAAACAGTCAGAGGGAAATATGAGGCCAAAAATGGGTGAGAAAAGTGTAGGGAAGGTGTAGTGAATGTGTGTTTGGATGAGTGGAATATGACCAACCCCATGTCCAAGCTCATAACCTCTTGAGAAGCCCATCTTGCACCTCTAGGGTTTTCTCACAATATGAAGATAAAAAATATGAAAACAGGGCTCATGGAAATTTTGAGGAAAAGAAGGTTGATGAAGGGTGAAAAATGAAGCTAAAGGTGCTGGTGAAGTCCTCCTTTGTTGTTTTACTTGAACCTACAATAAAAATACATGTTCATGCAATACATATTGACAAATTCATGATGAAGGAAATGGAAAATATGAGTTGAATCTGGATAGCATATATACTTTAGCCTACAAACAGAAATCTCACTCAACATTATAAACATGTTCATGGAACTACAACAACCTACTATTTATTCCAAGAAATCAGGGAAAATTTTAAGGATGGAAATTTATCTTAAAGTTTAGAAACCTTGGCGAATCTTACTAGTCCCTTATATGCAAATTGTAATTTTTTTTATATATTTTTTTCGAAGTATTTAGATTTCCAATGATTTTATATTAGTCGATGTAATATTTTGGTGATTTTTAAGGTAAAATAATGGTCTAATATAAAATTTTGGCGAATCATTTTGGAAAAAAATGGAAAATGTTGAATATTGTTTTTTGGAAAAACCATGGAAAATTAGCCCACCAACGAATATTAGCTCCTAAAATATTCCATGCAAGAAATCATAAACTAAAAAGTAATTTTGGCCCGTGGAGAAATTATACCCTCCTCAAGCTCCAATGAAAGAGATTAGAGAGGGAGGCTTGAAACACAAATTTCTGAGTTTATAAAGTATTCTACCAACGTGTAAGCAAGCTTAATCTACAACAAAGACAAATGGAATCAAACTAAAAACAATGAATTGAGAAGTGAGAAAAATAGCTAAAAAATATTAAGAAAAACTAGCTACGACATAAAATTAAAGAATGAATACACAAGAGAGACTAAGGCCAATGGATTGGGCCCTAACCCACAATCCTAGCCCTCTGAAACTAGATCAATGAAGCACAATCTCAATACTCATTTTATTGCAGAAGATAGTCTCATCACATCAACATGAATGTCTCAAAAACCTATTACAAGAGCTAAGAGTCTATTAGCTTCCTCCAATGTTCGAATCCTAATGAGATCTTGCTCAACCCTGGTTAACCTAGAGGTTAGCTACAAAAAACTCCCTAAAAATTAGGTGATGTGTCCACTTTCACTTGAAGTGAAGTGTAGATTTCGTGCACTTGATGTTGAATTTTCTTGGCTTCCTTTGATTTTGAGATGTTGGAGGGAATCTCGATGATACCTTGGCTGCCTTTTGGAGATAAGGAGGTGGAAAACCCCCCTAGAATCTCTCCTTGTTGTCTACCCCAAGCTTTAATGGAAAAATATTCATCAGAAATGAAATATCTTCATGATTTTCTTTCATTCAACCTATGTTAGTCATTCAAAGTATGAAAAGCCTTAATCACCATATATGCTTGCAACATAAGACCATAATATAATCAAAATGAGAGAAAAAATAGACTTAATCAGGAAAAAAGGTGACAATTAACCCCTCAAAATGTCACTAGTGATGCAGTTCATCATTACCCCCCACCAAATGGTTTCTTATCCTCTGAGAAACGTAGTCCTCCTTCTGCATTTCTTTTAAAGCTTTGATGGACCCTCTCACTTCCCAGGGAAGAAGTGTGGGAGTACCTTCAGGAGGGTAAAAGCCATCATTCTTTTATGCTTCCTCCCATTCTTTGTTATTCTCATATTGGTTCTTTCCATAACTTTTCCCAAGAAGAAAGGGTGAACTGAGCTTGAAACCAAGCCACTAAATCTTTCTGGCCTGCATTTCCCTCTTGTATAGTGGTGCTATTTCCAAGGCACCTCTCAATATTTCTGGTGTGTGGTACTCCATGTTTCTAAGGCTGTGAAGAAGTTTGTTCCATATCCTTTGTCTAGCCATTATGCACTCATATCCCAAAAGCCTAGAAACATCGTCAAAGTGATCCATGGCTTTAGCTTGTGTGTGGAGGTATTTTTCTGCAAGTGCAGGATCCTTTTCTATCTTAAGATGGTTGTTGATGGCTCCCCTAGGGATAAATAGTTATTCCCTAATGTGTAAGGGTTCCCTGTCTTCTCTCCTCATAACCCTTCTCACTTCTTGTGCTCCGGTCTCTTCATTAACCATCCATGATGCCAATTCCATTAATTTCATGTCTCCCATCATAGGATTGGGGTCTCAAATTTTCAATTTTGTCAACACAAGGTTGTGCATGTAGAACTCTTCCATTTTTTCCTTGTCTACCATATTTGATTGGTTGCAAAAGTCAATGAACTGTCTGCAGTTCTGAAAAGGTAAGGATCCATGGGAGGCTAATGTTTTCATTTGAAATAGGATCCATTCCTCCTTGAGGTAAACTGCATAGGAATCTGATGGATATCTGTGTTGAATTTCCTCCATGCAAAAATATTCCATGGTGGCCATTTTTTTGTCCTTTTGCTAAAGTTTCTCCCGCAATGCTACATTCTCTGCTTTGGCCTTCTGAAGCTTCTCTTTCAACATGGATTCTCTGTGCCTAACATTGGACAAATCCTTCCCAAAATTAGCCAACTTTCCCTCCATGACCCCTATGTGATGCACACCTTTAGATGTAGCAAAATTTATCCAATGATGAGTGTGTGCCCTCTCCTATTCCAACTGATAAAATAAAGGAACTATGAACTTTTGAGGAATCAATATGCCCCCTTCAATGTATGTGTAGTAGAATATGAGATTGGGTTGAGGGCTAGGGTTTGGAACTATTGCTACATATTTGAGGACCATTTTTGGTGAGGTGGGCTCTTCGTTGTCATCTTTTTCTCCCTCTTTTTCATCTTGTCCTTCATCTTGTGCCTTGTCCTCAACTTCTTTGACCTCTTGCCCATATATGGCTATCTTTTCTTCCTCAATCAATTCATTTTTCTCTAATTATGGGCCTGCTGGAGTTATTTTTGAAAAAATAGAGATTCCTATAGTAAACTCTATTTTTCTTGTTGAAGACCCTATTTTTATTTTTATTTTTTTCTCTCTTTTCAATCTTTGGAGGGTCTGTGCAGGTTGCACGAGGTCTATGGGATGCCAACCTTTCCGAGTGTATTCTAATGTAGGTTATAGGGGTCCTCACAGGGGAGGTGACCTCTTGCACCCTTAATTCCTCTAATCTTATTTCATCATCTTTCTTTGGTGATTCCTCAATGGCAATAGCAATCTTGGTGGGAGTCTGTGGTTTCCCTTGCCTCACCCTTTGACTCTTCCTAGTCCTAAAACACATAGTTGTTTGCCTCTTCCTTTTTGTTTTTACAGGTGTGCTCAAAGTGGCTAGGGTAGTAGACACTTATTCATTTTTAATGTCTACTGACATTTTAATTTCTTGACGGGAGTTTTGACTACCTAAGATAGGGTCCACTCGTTTCTTTTGCCCAGTATTTTCTTCGTCCTTCCCCTCAACTTTTTATTTCTATGTATCTATTGTCTCTGTGTTTTCTACTTCCATCTCCATCCCTTATTTTTCTTTCTCATCTTCTACCTCCTCTTCTTCTTCTTCTACCTCCCTCTATCTAAGGTTAGAAGCAGAGGTTTCCCTTTTTAGGTGGCTATGAAGGCTTCCCTATCCATGTCTATTAAAGAAGACCAAGATATAGGTAGTTTTAATCTTCCCAAAACATCTTCCACTATCAGTTTTATGAGGCCATGACGAGTCAAGTGTTGGTATTTTCTTTTCCTCACCTTATTTCTCATGTTAGTTATAGAGTTCAGGTGGAAATGAGGGATGCTTAATCTATGTTCTAGAGGGATTTCTCCTTGAAACCTAAGTTCATTCAATAATATGAAATGATACCCATAAACCACACTAAGTATGCCTTCACAAGAAATAAAATTCATGATATGGAAGGCTATCTCATCCCATGGGTATGGAAGGGTTTCTCTCCTCACTCTATTTTTGTATTCAATGTATTGTTCTTCTAGCAGAAATAATATTTTCTTGGCTGCAGTGCTTGGAATTCTTTCCTTAACCCATTTGACTCCTAAGGGAAAATTTGTAGCTCTGATTATGAGTTCAGGTGATAGTGTGATGGCTAGGCCTCTAACAACATTGGTGGCTCTCTCCTTTGAGTGTGATTGCAGAGCCACTACAAATTCTCGAGCTATCTCTTCATGAAAACCATTAAAAAGCTCGAATAACCCTAGCCATTGGTGATTTATGAAGATTTCCATGACTTAAGGATGCTGCCTAATTATCTTATTGTCAGTGGGATCCATTTTGTTGATTCACCCTCCCATTTTAATGGTTGTGATACGAAGTTGGTGATATTATTGAGAGTTATGTGAATATATCTTCGAGATGGAGGTCTTTAAACAAATTTTTACCCTTTAATTTTAAAATTTAACTTGTTGCATGTAAATTTCATGGAGAAATCTCAGTACTAGAGGATGGAAACCACTTACCTTTGTTCTCTGGTGTTTTTTCTTGAGAGATGATGGATTTGGGAAGAAATTTCACCCATAGGTGACTCTGCGTTTCCCTTTCTACCCTTGCTCATCTGCCTATGAAGTTTCCTATAGCAAATCTCTATTTCGTGTAGCACGATGGTGCATGCAAGCTCTGATCTCGGTGCTGCTCTTCCTGATGGATCTCACTACTCTCCTGCTCTTGATGCTCTTTCACATTCTCAGTGAAATGGTGAAAATGAGAATAACTCACCTTTATGGCATTTTTAACTAAATTTGGAGCATTGTGATGACTCGTACTTAACACGAGTTTCCTCTTTGAGACTGTTGGTCCCACTCCAATTAATGATTTCTTAGCCTTGTAATCACCTTCTTCATACCCATTCACTCCATCTTGACTTGATTTGAATTTCCCAAGGCACTTTTACTTTTCCTCCAGTTTAACTTTACGAAGGTGGCTAAGCTAATTGGCCACCTTTTTTCCTTTTAAATTTCTAAAACTCGACATTAAACCATTTTGGTCATTATGAATGCATAGCGAGAGGTGAAGGTCCATACCAGTGCCTACCTAGTGCTAGTGTGGTTTTGAATGAGATGGTACAAGGAGATGGAGCTGGTGGTTGTATCCATGATCTCTTCTTTGTTGTATTTTTACTCTCTTGTTTTATTTTCTAAGTGAGCAAATTTTTCTAAGTGAGTTGCTTGTCTTTTTTGAGTGAGCTGCTTAATATTTTTTTTTCTTCTTGAAGGTTCTACATGGAGGTCTTCTGGTGTCATGGTTGGTGTGCTTACTCTCTTGGATTCTACTGGTGGTATTTTGGAGTCATCCTGATCACCTTTTCTTCATCTTTTGGGCTTGTTGTGCCACATACAGATTTGATATAGGAAACTTTCCAATTCTTGTAACAGTTTTCTTATTGCTTATTTTCACTTCAGTTTGATTATAAATGGAGGGAAATGGTTTATGGAGGCTAGAAATGGAGTCATGGAATGAATGGAGTGGAGGATCACTGAGTGAATAGGTCTCATGCCAAGTTTCATATGATCTAGCTTCTAATGGTGCAACATAGGGTTTAGAGAGTGAATCCTTGTGCATGGAGTGAAATAAGGGGTTCGAAATGGTAGGTACAGGAAAAACATAAATTATCACGCTCTCCTTGAAGTTCATAAATAATTGAGAGAGATTCTTCCTTCATGAATGATTTTCCTACAGCATTTACAGGAGTTTCCTGTAGTTCTACATGAATCTTGTAGCTGCTGGATTTTCTTGTAGCAATTACAGTTAGGAGAAAAAAATAATTTGTTTTCCTATATGAGGGGTGAAATGGATAAATGGGTGTATTCTGGAGTGGCTCATGAAGTGCGCAAGGATAGGATAAGGAGAAATGAAGATAATTTTCTCCTCTTGATCCCAAAAATCATCTTTGATCAATAACTTGCAAAATAGAAAAAAAAATAAGTGCATAGGTATTTTTCCTTCTTTTTCCTTTTTTGTTTCTTAATTTCCTCTTCCCCCCCTTGATTTTTTTTTGAAGGCAAGTGGGCTGCCTCCATAGAGGTTTTAAACCCATAGGTCTGCCTTGGCCACCTCACAGAGGTTTTCACCCAAGGATATTTTATTTTTTCTTTTTTTTTCTTTTTCTCTCTTTCTTTTTTTTTTCCTCCAAGATTGCCTCATGGAGGTTTTCAACCCTGGAGTTAGCCTTGGGAACCTCAAATAGATTTTCACCCATGCCTCTTTATTTTTATTTTTTAATTTTTTTTAGGAGGGGGAGGTGCTTGAAACTATGGAGTCTCATGTGACATACACCTCCCTGTTTATTGAATTTATAAATTCTACCCTAAACAGGGGATTTTTGTAAACCTTAAGCTTGTAGCCATTGAAAAGTAGGGGAATTCCTTCCTCATCTATGGTTCTTACATGAACTATGCTATTATCATAACATTTGTACACTTTTTAGGGTCCCAGCCATCTGGTCATTAGTTTTCCTTTGAAATCCTTAAACCTTAATTCATAAAACAACGCCCAATATCATTCTTGAAAGGTATTTTCATTAATGTACTTGCCGTGCCAGACCTTTCTTTGCTGCTAAATCACTTTTGTGTGAAGGAGTGCTTGCATCCTAAACTCATCCAATCCATTTAATTGCAACGACATTTCTTTTTGGGCATTTAATATATCTAGGTCTATCTCAACTGCCATCCTTAAGGTGTTGAACTAAAATTGAATTGAAAGAAGAGCTTTCTTTCCATATACCAGATCATAAGGAGTGAACCATGTTGTTGTTTTTAAAGGAGTGTTATAGGCTCAGTTAGATTCTACCAATATGTCTGCCCAATATTTTTTACTACTTATCACAACCTTGGCGAGGATATTATCCAAGGCTATGTTGGTCACTTCCACTTGGCAATTTGGTTGAGGGTGGTAGTTAGTGGAAGTCTTATGCTTTATCTTGTGCCTCCTCAAAATATTATCAATGAGATGAGATGTGAATTGTTCCCTCTGATCAATTATTACCTCTTTGGGGTATCCAAATTTGTAAAACACATTCTCTCTTAGAAATTCTGCTACTTTCTCCTTGGTTTCTACATTCATAGCTTTTGTTTCAGACCACTTTGTCAAGTAGTCAGTGCAAACTATGATATACTTTTTCTGGCCAGATGGTTGATCAATAGGTCCAATGAAGTCCATGCCCCACTTTTCAAATGGCTCAAGAGCCACCTGAGGGTGAAACTGCATATCATCCCTTTGTGTGGGTTTCCCCATCCTTTGGCACTGGTCACACTTGCTAGTGTATCTTCTGGCATCCTAGTGAAGGGTAGGCCAATAGTAACCTACCTGCATAAATTTGAAGGAAATACTTTTTCCATCAAAGTGGCCTTCATAAGGGATATCATGACATGCAGAGAGGATATCAAAAATTTCTTCCTCCCTCACACATCTTCTGAGAATTTGGTCAGGGACTAGCTTGACTAGATTTCCCCAAATCCATGTGAAAGGGGAACTTTTTCTAATGATCTTTCTTTTATCCTTAAATGAGAGGTTAGGAGGGAAATTTTCAGCAACCAAGTAGTTATCTATGTCAACAAACCATGGTGAGAGTTCTGAGATAGTGAAGAGATTTTCATCTGGCATCTGGTCATCCACCATTCTTTCTTCATCAGTAGATAGAGCTAACATTGATAAAAAATATGCAACAACATTTTCCATTCCAGGTTTATCAACAATGGTTAGGTCAAACATTTGTAATATTAACAACCATCTAATTATTCCAGCATTAACATCTGGTTTGTTAATTAAATATTTGATGGTTGCATGGTCAGTGTGTACAAAGGTTTGATAACCAGTGACATAATGTCTAATTTTTTTTAAAGCATGGACAATGGCTAACATATCCTTCTCTATGACAGTGTCATTGAGTTAGTCCTTGGACACGTTTTGATTGATGAAATAGATTACATAAGGTAATTTTTATTATAACTAACCCAATGCTTCCCCCACAACTTTGTCTGATGCATTGGTGTGGATGTGAAAAGGCAAAGTCCAATTTGGACCTCAGAGAATGGGGACAGTAGTCAAATTTCCCTTAATGAGCTCAAAATCTTATTGACAAAGTATGGACCAAGTAAACTTAGAATATTTGGCCAAAAAACAAAATAGTGGTGAAGCCAACTTGCCAAAATCTTTGATGAACCTTCTATAATAGCCATCTAAGCTCAATACAATCCTGACATATCTCTTCTTTTGAGGAGCAAGTACCCTTTTGATGATGGTGATTTTGTTCGGGTCCACTTGTATTCCTTCTTGGGAGATTGAGTACCCCAATACAACTCCTTCTATTTTTAGTAATTCACACTTTTCTGGGCTCAGGGAGAGATGCATATCACTTCATCTTCTCAAAAATTTTCCCAAATTGGAGAGAGCTTCCTAGAATCAATCCCCATACGGTCTTAAATCATCCATGTAGATTTTAACTGAGTCATGGACTAGCTCAGATAAAATTTTCAAGACAAATCTTTGTAAGGTAGTTGGGGAATTACACAACCCAAAGGGTAGGACTCGATAAGCGAAGGTACCCCAAGGGCATGTGAAAGTAGTCATGTCCTAGTCTTCAAGGATGATTTGGATCTAGTTATTCCCACTGAACCCATCTAAGAAGGAAAATAAATTCTTCCTGCAAGGCCATACAAGACTTGGTCTATAAAGGGCAAAGGGAAATGGTCCTTCTTGGTGGCTTTGTTGAGTTCTTGATAATAACACAGATTGATCATTTTCCATTCTTCTTCAGGACTAGGACAAGAGGAGATACTGACTCACTATCTGATATAGGATAAATGAAACTTGCATCCAAAAATTTGTGTAGTTCTTCATTGACTATGTATTTTAGAGCTGGGTTCATCCGTATTTGGGGTTGGCGCACATGATTTCATCCTTCCCTAATGTAAATATGATGTGTACATACAGAGGGATGCACCCCATTCATGTCCTTGTAATCCCAAGAAAATGCATCTAGGTTTTCTTTCAAAAGCTGGCATAGCTGCTTTTCTTCTTTATCTGAGAGGTTTGTGTTAATTTTTAGAGATTTGGATGGGCCAAACTCCATAGCCTTGGTGGTTTCTGAGGTTGAATCAAATGATTTCAGTTCCATCCAAGGGTGGATTTTAGATTTTTTGACTAGGCTTTCAAGCAGGATGTTAGTGGGGGACTAGTTTTGAATGACATGGTCGATGAGTTAATCTTCATCCATCTGCCCCCTCTAAGAACAACATCTATGGTGCAAATGGGGGTAGTGTTGTATACCTCGTATTCTTCATTCTCCAACCATATAAGTATATCATGATATATGGAAGGATGGACTAGAGGATATAATACTAGTTGTTTAGATAAGGGCCCATTATTAATAGTCATGTTTCTGGCCCAAAAAATTATATAAGCATCAGCAGTGGCTAACCAAGGTATCCATAAGATGAGAGGATATCCATTGGAATTGGTTTTTTTTCTGAAGAACCACGAAATATCTAGGTTACTCCCAAGATTCAATTGAAACCATAACATCCTCAAAAATTCCTTCCAGAGTTACTGTGGACCGATCTGTAAGTTGCAGAATTGTTGTGGTTTTCCTCAAAGTCCCTTGGAGGTTGAGTTTGAAGATAGTTTCCTTGGTCATAACATTGATGGCAGCCCCGAGATCAATCGTAGTATTGGGGACTATGACACCATATATGTGCATATCTACAACTAGACTGCCAGGGACGAGGTACATTGGAAATATCACCCTTCCCAACATTAAGTCGGACAATTGTCCTACTACATTGATGGTGGGGGTATATTTCTTCTTTCTCACAGGTTTCTTGAAGAACTTTTCCTTGATGAGCCTATTGTATATAGGGACATCCTTAATGGCTTGGAGAAGGGGTATTTTTACACACAAAATTTTTAGTTCTCCCAAGAATTTGGTCTCCTTTGGGGTGTGCTAACTAGAATTGATCAAGCACTCAGGAAAAGGAGGTTGTTGGATCTGAGTGTTACTTTCTTCATTTTCCTCCTCAACCTCTACAGGTGGAGATGGAGGGTGGTTGTCTGGAATTACTCTTCCCGACCTGACATTAATCTCCTGTATCTCCATAGCATAAGCTGGATAGGATGTCTCTCCACTATAAACTTGTTGTGCGTGTCTGTTATTAAGGATCAGATTGGGTTGTGCAGGCATCTAAGGCAGTTTGGCTTAAGCAACATGAGAAAGATTAGGTTGAGGTTGGAGTGGAGGCATTAGAGTAGCTAGTTGATTATGTTGAGGCCTCCAACCTCATTATGATATGGGTTGAAGGCATCTTGGATATGTGCCCAGGTAGTGATGTTGTTCCCAGGTAGACCCATGAACCAGCACAAGGCTGCATCCTTAAGGGTAGATATGAATAGCTTCAGCTTTTGATCATCTGAGGCATAGTCATAGGTCCTATAGAAAACAAAAAATTAAAACATGAATGTGTTAGGATCTTTAGAGGTAATTCCATGGAAGCGTGGAAGGGTTGAGGGGCTAATGTTCTTCATTTTCAGCCATGATTTGAATAGGTGAAGCAGGTTCCTCTGGTGAAACAATATCTTCTTCTTCTCCAATAGGTTCTTCAAAAAATTTAGAAGGATCACCTATGGTGTGTTCAACCTCACAGCCATTGACAAAGAGTGAAGGGTGAATATGTGGTGATGTGGGGATTTTAGGTAAAAAATTTCCCTGAGTATCCCTACTCCTACGAGGCATGCAATTTTTTTTTTTGTATTTTCAAGATTTTTGAAACAACATGTAAAAGTAAAGTAGAAAAGAATGCTAAGACAAAATCAAATCATCTACTAGACGCCTCCTTGAAAACGGTGCCAAAAAGTGGTGAGCCTTGGTATTGCACCAAGAATGCTGCAACTCCCAAAGGCTGGCCTACTTCACGTTATCAACTCAGGTTCATACAAACTTGGAGGTGATAGTGCTATATACACAACAGATGCATTCTAATCATGTCATCCTCTTCTGAGCTCTATGAAAGGGTGTTATTTCTAGGGTTTCTAGATGAAGTCTGTCACACTTCTGAATTTAGACCTAGGGCTATAATTGATTCAAAGAAATTACTCTATCAGCAAGAAAAGAACTATTCTACAACAAGAAATTACATCTAATTACTTTGAAATGAAATGAATCTACACATTAAGCTATGATAATAAATGGAAGCAAACTAGGCGTCTTGCATGAAGTAAATTGTTGAATTGAAATTGCAGAAAGGAAACTAACCTGGTCACACTTTGCAAGGCAAAATGGCTAAACACACTTTTTCTACTCTATGTTCTATATATCATGCTTTTAATCATGCAACTAATCATGAACTAACTATGCTTGTAAATGAATTTTTTTGCAGCTAGGAGAAGAAAGCGCTAAGGTGGCTTATGAAGGGCTTGGACTCATGGGTGCAAGTTTGAAGGTATCTGGGTCATTTTGGCAGGTCTGAATGAGGTGGATGGTGGTTTATGGTCTTAAGGAGGGCCTCACTGGTGCTATTGCAAGTGTTGCTACATGTTTCCTATAGTGCTACAGGAAATAGTCTGAGGGAAATCCGAGGCAAAAAATGGGTGAAAAAAGTGTAGGGAAGGTGGAATGAAGGTGTGTTTGGATGAGTGGGAGATGTAGAACCCCTTTCCAAGCTAATAACCTCTTAAGAATCTCATCTTGCACCTCTAGGGTTTTCTCACAGTATGAAAGTGAAAAATATGAAAACAGGGTTGATGGAAATTTTGAGGAAAAGATGGTCGATGAAGGGTGAAAAATGAAGCTGAAGGTGCTGGTGAAGTCCTCCTTTGTTGTGCTACTTGAACCTACAAGAAAACTACCTTTTCATGCAATAAATATTGAAAAAATCATGATGAAGGAAATGGAAAATATGAGTTGAATTTGAAAATAAAATCTACTTTAGCCTATAAAAAGAAATCTCACTTAGCATTCTAAACATGTTCATGGAACTACAAAAACCTAATATTCATTCCAAGAAATCATAAACTAAAAGGTAATTTTGGCCTATGGAGAAGTTCTGCCCTACTCAATCTCCAATGGAAGAGATGAGAGAGGGAGGCTTGAAACAAAGCTCTCTGAGTTTATAAACAATTCTACCAACCTATAAGCAAGCTTAATCTACAACAAAGACAAATGGAAGAAAACTAAAAACAATGAATTGAAAAGTGAGAAAACTAGCTAAGAACTCATAAGAAAAACTAGCTACAATGACATAAAAGTAAAGAATGAATACATAAGAGAGACTAAGGCCAATGGATTTGGCCCTAACCCACAAGCCTAGCCCTCTAAAAATAGATCAGTGAAGCACAATATGAATACTGATTTCATTGCAGAAGATAGTCTCATTACATCAAAATGAAAGTCTCAAAAAATTATTATAAGAGCTAAGAGTCTATTAACTTCCTTCAAAGTTTGAAGCCTAATGAGCTCTTTCTCAGCCCTATTTATCCTAGAGGGTAGCTACCAACAACTCCCTAAAAATTAGGTGATGTGTCCACTTTTACTGCAAGTGAAGTGTAGCTTTGGTGCACTTGATATTGATTTTTATTGGTTGCCTTTGATTTTGAGTTATTGGAGGGAATCTTGAGGATACCTTGGCTGCCTTTGGGAGTTAAGGAGGTCTAAAATACCCCTAGAAAGTCTCATTGTTGTCTACTATGAGCTTTAATGGAAAAATATTCATAAAAAATGCAATATATTTGTGATTTTTTTTGCATTTAAATCATGTTAGGCATTCGAAGTATGAAAACCCTTAATCACCATCTACACTAGCAACATAAGACCATAATATAATTAAAATGTGAGAAAAATAGACTTAATAAGGAAAAAAGGTGACAATTAACCCCTCCAAATGCACCTAATGATGGAGCTCATCACTCTATGCCCCATGCTGGATACTTGCCAAAAATATCATGTCTCGCTCAACCTGAAAAAGTGCATCTTTTGTGTTCCATTCGGGATCTTACTAGGTCATATTGTTTGTCAGCAAGGATTGATGGTGGATACCATAAATATCATTCTTATTTCCAACCTAGAAGTTCCTACAAATGTTAAATATTTGTGCTCAATTTTGGGGCATACAAGGTATTACCAGAAGTTCATTCAAGGCTATGGACTGATCACTTCAGCTATGGAGAAGTTGCTAAAGAAGGAGGCCTCATTTGGTTGGGATGAAGACTACCAAAATAGTTTTGAATCACATTAAGAGAAGATGGTCAATGCACCCATATTGGTCTTTCTAGACTAGACGAAGGTATTCCATGTACACGTCGATGCCTCCTGCATCGCGTGGGGAGCTATTTTAGTACAACTATGAGTTGGGGAGATTGACCACCCTATTGCATTTGCAACTAGGAAATTTTCGAATGCGTATTTTAACTACTCAACAATGGAAAGGGAGGGATTATATATGATATACGCACTGCAGAAACTCCACCACTATCTGTTGGGAGGCCACTTTAAGGTGTTTCCTGACCACTCTATTCTAAAGTACCTGGTCAACAAGCATGTGTTTGGGGTGGGGGAGATATGAAGATGGTTACTGTTATTTGAGGAGTATGACTTCAAAGTAATTGTGAAACCTAGGAGACTAAATGCTGGGCAAGACCATCTATCATGTATTGAAAGCGGAGAGGAGCCAACTAGCTTGGAAGACAGCTTACTAAACATGAAACTATTCACCATAAAAGCATTCGATGATCACTTTGGGGAAATTATTCATTTCTTAACCATTGCAAGTGTGCCCACATAATATAAGTTGCAATAGAAGAAAGAGATGGTCATGCATGCAACTGAATTTACTCTAATTTCTGGTCAACTGTACAAAATGGGTGTCGATGAAGTCCTGTAGAGGTACGTGTTGGAATTATAGAAGAAGGATATCTTAATTGAGGCTCATGGAGGGGTTCCAGGCGGTCACTATGGAGGGAAAGAAAATGCATATAATATTTTACGCGCTGGTCTATTGTGGCCCACAACACATAGGGACGCACATGAATATTTCCGTGCTTGTGATGTATGCCAAAGGACAGGGAAACCGTTGCGCAGAGATGAGATGCCCTTGCACCCACAAATGGATTTGAAAGCTTTTGAAAAATGGGACATTGATTTTATCAGACCTATTGACCCTCTAGGAAAGAAGACATGTGTGCACTACATAATCACTGTGAAAAACTATGTGACCAGATGGGCTGAGGCTAAGCCTGTGAAGGATTGTAGTGCAAACATAAATGCACACTTCATTTTCAAGAACATCCTGACTCGGTTTGGGTGCCCTAAGATTTTGATGAGAGATCGAGGTACACACTTTTTCAATGAAACTATTGAAGCTCTGACCGAATAATTCCAGATTCATCAACAAAAGAGTACTTTGTATCACCCACAGGATAATTGTGTGGTGGAAGATTTTAATAAGATATTGGAGATTGTGATCACTAAGATCTTCAACGTGAATCGAAATGATTGGGATGTGCACATACCTATAGTTATTTGGGCATATAGAACCACATATAAGAATCTAACAGGAAATAAAATGTTTAGAATGGTGTCTGGGTAGGAACCTATTACGGCTATGGAGTATATTTTCCCAAGTTTGCGCATTGCAGAGTTCACTAATATGGTAGAGCAAGATATTATGGAAGAACGATTATCACAGTTGGTCACGCTGGACGAGGACCAATTCATAGTAGGTTTCCATCAGCAAGTGAAAAAGGTGCATGAAAAGGCTTGACATGACAGGCACATTAGACTGAAGGTCTTTAAAAAGAGCATCTAGTTTTGTTGTATGAAAACAAATTTGCACACTAAATAAGGAAGTTCAAAATGCATTTTCTCGGAACATATATTGTCAAGTAAATCACAGATAGATTTTTGGTATACCTGGCCACATTAAGCAGAGAAAATATTCCTGGGTATGTCAATGGAATTCGATTGAAGCCATACAAGGACAACCCTCTCCCTATGTGCACCAAATGACTATATGGCTAGAAATATGGATCTGCGTAGAAAGGATGGCGGATATGCAGAAAGGTGTGATGCATATGCAGTTGCTATGCGAAAAAGGTTGACTCAATCACAGAGGTGCCATAATATAGTCGTTGGAACGATAATTCTGAAAAAGAAAACATTATTACCATTTCGAGGAGTGGCTCAACTACATTTAATGAGGATATTATTCTAGATTTGGAGTCGTTTTAGCATTTATGGGTTTACGTTAATGAACAGAAGACCTTTTAAGATGTGCCTATGTTATAAATATGACCGTAGGGGTTACATTAACTCTATTTTCTCTCTATGATATTTCTATGATTTGTGTTCTCTGTGCTCCAAATATTGTCTGAAGCTTATGTCTGGCCTTGATCTGATCTTTGAGGAGGAGTTGTGCTATTAAAGTTTGGGTCAAATGATTCTGCCAAACATGACTACCACTAAGCCCACCCCTTTTTCGATGCCAGCTGAACAGACCCCTGCACGGGCTACTGAGACCCCTGCATTGGTCCAAACTAAGAAAGGGTAGTCCTCGGGTCCCAAAAGTCACCCCTCTAGAATACCCCAAAGCTGCGCTCCACTGCTGCAGAGTGCCATAAAAAACCTTTGGGGGACTTGATTGAAACCATCATGGAGGAGGACTTCATAGAAGTATTTTACCCCATCTTACGACTGCCTGCATATGTATCATCGTGAAAATCCTCAGTCAAGGTCCCAAATTATTTAGATAAGGTGTGGTCGTACATCAATATGTTGCTGCTCCCAAAAAACAAGTATATTGAAGGAAATATATTCGCAAAAATCCTGCTGCTAAATATGGAGGACTGGGACCTAACATACCAGGAGAAATTCCTAGAGCTCATGCCCACCATGTACTTGGAGAAGATCCCTTATGAAAGTGGCGTAGTCAGAGTTGAGACGAAGTCCTGGGTGCTGGGTCTACATAAATCGAGGTTTCTCAACCTCTTAAATATTACATAATTTGGGCGCAGCCCCATCAATGATATATGTGTGTGATAGCTTCTTTCCCTCGTCCACGATGACTGCTTATGGCTAGGAGGGTTGATTCTGATTTATGGTGCGGTGATGCATCCGATCACCAACTTTATTGACTAGGAGGAAAATACTGCAATGAATTTTGAAGAAAAAAGCTGAGAGCTAAAAGTGGTCGAGGATGTGAAAGAAAAGTATAAGGTCCTACGCAATACCCGTAGTTTCTTGTTGAATGAAATCAATGATCATGCATTCCAGATGGGCACACTTATTCTTGCGTGCAAGGTGATGCAGAAGTGTCGGCTAAAGGAAGTGCTAAGCAATGTCATTGTGCTAGCACGGCTATGTGAGAAGGGCATAAAATTTAATTGGTCCCAATACCCGTGCATCGAGTTCTTGGCTAATGTGCACGAATTATAGGAGGAAGGGAAGAAATTCTACTCTATGTGTTTCTTGCTCCTTATTTCACTCATCAGGTGGTAGATGATGTAGGATACATAGTTCCCTGACATTGAGCCAAACTTGTATGAAGGTGTGCGCTATGAAACCTTATGAAACTCGAAGATCCTTGCCAGAGTCACAGAAAACAAGATCTTTTGGGTGATGTTCGAATCTGCAATCTTCCAAGTGATTCAGTCGAAGTCGAGGTTGTCCCTAACTCTTTACAAGCAATATAAAATGATTACATACTTCAAAGCCACATTTCACAATATGCACATCTGCGAGAAGGGTACTATAGAAGGAGTTTGGTATGAACTGCCATACATGGTCACGAAGGATGACCTAGTGTGCGTCACAGTAGAATGGTTGCTGCCTAGTTAGAGCCGCGCACCACTGAGGATGCCTCTTCATTAGTGCTGAAGACTCCAACTAAACCATGCACAAACAAGGATACACACTAGAAAGGAAAGGATTCTGAAGTATAACTTGAGCCTACTACGACGGGAGAAATGATATATTTGGAGAAGGAATTAGATGAAAAATATGGTGAAGGCACTGAGGGTCCTGAGACAGAGGAAACTAAGGGTACTAAGTGAGGTTCTCAGGGCAATGTGCATCTATGAAAAAATAATAAGGGTCCAAGTTGGTAGGAACAGAGGACCTCACCCTCACGGAGGATGACTTCACAAAAATTTAAAACATGGTAAAGTTAGCCACGCAGGATACTTGGAGCAACATGGAACCGTAGTATAATTCCATTCTTGTGGGAGTATAGTCGAGCATACAAGAGCTCAAAATTCAAATGAGCATGATATAATAGAGCGTGAAGCAGGCGAGCCTGCAGCAAGCGACTGTGTTGGCTTCTAGCATCAGTAAAATGAGTGTGCAGCCAATCAACATGGTGATGTCATCCCCCCTAGATAGAACCATGCTTCAGATTGCAGGGACAACCATTATAGTTGAGCTGCCTACCTCACGCAATACTCTTTAGGCATGCAGAGAGGTTAGAATTAACTTGGTGATGCTACCAGGAAAAAATCTCCATGCTATCCACACCATGACCATGGATGAGTTGCAGTACTGGGAGGCTCATTCCTTCCATGCTACTTCTGACTCTCAGTAGCAAGCAACAACGTTGCAGCAGAAGCAACATATTGTAGCGGAGGCATGCTGCGCAGTTGAGGATCATTACGCCACATTAGAAGAAATGATTGATCAAGTGTGCAGTGACCTGCCAGAGGTCATTGTCCCTGCATCATACACGCTAATAAATAAATAAGAGAGCCTGGTCATTGTGTTAAAAGAATCACACACATAGATCTAGACCATTCGGGTAGAGTTCAAGCAACAGATCGCCGAGCTATAGATGAAGCTCCAACCCGAGACACTGCCAGAGGTTCGAGAGCAACATGTAGCAAATGTAAAGGCAACCACTAACACTGTAGCAACAGTAGTGGTAGAATGTGGTACCCTTCTAGATGAAGCCATGGGTGTTTGGACATCTGTTAAGAATGACCTGATGGTCCAACAGTTAAAAAATGAGCTCAGAGTTAAGGGCAAACATTTTACATAGATCAGGATGGAAGTGACAACATTAGTAAGAGCACAGAGGCTTTCCTGAATTCATGAAGGCAAGGCAATTAAGACAGATATCGAGGAATTGTGCCGCCGCAAGAAATTACTAGAAGCAAGGATGAAATATTGGGATGAGGAAGCCCTGTATTTGTCGCAGAACCTTGAAAACACGCTCAAAACACAACGTAGAATTAATTTGGTAGTTGAGGGGAAAACAACAGCAAAATTGGTTGATGAAGTGTAGAGCACCGCCATGCAGAGCATTGAATTCATCATGTCGCTCCAGAGATTTTTTGAATCATTGAATGCGAAGATGAAGGCAACTTCCCCAGAGTGACTCGGGATGAGTCATGAGGTTGTTTTGTGGGACTGTTGGAGTGGGGTCACTTGGGTTGTAGTTTTTTGGGTTAATCTTGTCTAAGTTTTGTTATACGCGCTGCACACAAATAGTCAAAGGGGATTTGGGGTGGGTCAAAATCGCTTAATCATTATAACGGGTTTAAAGGGAAAAACCATGAGTCTCAAACCATGGTTTGAGACCATGGTATGTGCGTGTCAAGAGATAAAGAAATAAATCAATGATGTATGGTTTTTTATTAATGTTTTGATCTAATTTTGGGTTTTTATAGGTATAAAGAATCCTCATGGCTATGTATGCGGAGACCTAAGTCATGAGATGTGTGTATAATTTTTTGATGTGTGCACAGAAATATTGGATGTACTGAATTTCATATCTCTTAATAAAGAAGACATTTTGGCGAACCTAGATTCTTATGTCATTGAATCTCTTGGTTATATGTTATTTGTTGTAGATCTAAATATGTTATGGGTTACATATTTACTTCTATGATTGAGTAATTTCACCTCTACATGAATCTTAGTTGACGTTAGATGAATAAATCTAAATAAAGTATACTTAGTTGTAGTGCAAAAAATATATGGAAGTATCCTATGATAAGTTGCAAAAGGATTAAATCTATTGAATGTGCATGTGAAAATATATTATATTATCTACACTACGTCTGATTAGGGCCACCACATCAAAAAAATCCTAAGGGTGCGAAAACCTAGTTCCAACACCCCCCCCATACTGATTCAGGTGAGACTTTGATCTACACAAGAATATCACTACCGAAAGGGCCAATATTTGGAGGGTTTTGTTGGTTCCACGATAACTCTGAACCTGGGTCAGGACCCCTCAAGCCAACACCACCCCATTGTTTGGTCAATTTTACGAATTACGCTTGGAAATAGAGTCTTCTTATATATTAAAATGCAGTCATAACAGAAAGGTGATATTACGGCACAGTGGCAACGTAATTACATTACAGAGCTATCTGGAGGCTAATCTAATGTGCGTATGCAAACGCGTTATTTATAACAAAGGTAACATAACTAATTCCCTAAAGTTTGTGCTGATGGAGAACACGTAAACCATTACGTCCAGAGATCTAGGATCATGGCCGCGTTGAGGAGTAAATCTATGAAGAGTGGATGTTTGAATTCGGCTTATGGAGCCATGTACAGGTGTTGATTTGTCTCCCGCAATTCAGAAATGGCCATATAAATCTCCACGTGACGAGAAACAGAGTCCTGTCACCGTGGGACTCTACAGTTGACTTCCACTTGGCCACCTTTGACCGTAGCCTCCTTAGGTGAATTTGCTCGAGCCAATAGGACACGATCCATGTTCACATCATTTCTGACTTGCCCATGTGGCTCGTTTTACCTGAAGACACCTGTAACATAGAGTTTCACAAAATGGCTGCGGAAAGTTGCAGCAGCTGCGGAAAGTGGCAAGATTCCGCAGCTAAATGAGAAAAATCTAAATCAAACAGCAGACAAAAAAATATAGTTAAAAACCATTTTAGATGCTCTTTTGCAATTAATATACAATGATATTGACAACTTGGGAGGTTCAGGTGAATGAAAAAGGTCTAGGAAGATGTATAAGAACAATGCAGATTTGAGACTCAACATACCCCCACTATGAAGGTGTTGCATGTCCTCATGCAACCAAAATTTTGATAATCCTTCTTCAGTTCATATGCCTTGACACTTCAGCCAGTACATCCAATCCTCTTCTCTTCTTCCTTGGTGCTGCTAACATCCTCGGCTTCTTCATTAAGCATCTAAATTTGATATTAACCAGTGCTCTGCTTAACTTCTGGCATTTATTTTTCAATTTCTTGTTCTTCTTCTACCATATTCCCAGATGTAGCATGGTATTATCATGAATGATTTTGTCCAATTTGCTTTGTTCCTTCAATGTCTTATTTTCATTTTTAATGTGTCTATTTAAAAGCTCTAGCTCAAAGATTTCCTGTTTCAGTGATTGGACTAGATCATTTTGTGATATGTGAGGCTGAATGGACGAAGTACTGGGACCTGTAGCTACTTTTTCTAAAGATTCTATATAATCATATACTTCTTGCTGCTTGGGGTCTATATCAGGTGTCATTTTTATTGGGCTGTCCGTTGTCTTCAAAATCTGGCTGAGAAGGGCTCACATCAACATCTGGCTGAGAATGGGATGGACTATGTTCAATGTCTGACTGAGAATGAAATGAACCAGGTTCACTAACTGACTGAGAGTGAGATGGACTATGGTTAGCTGGGGATTGTTCAGATGTTTCTTCTCCCAAATCGATGAAATGGGGTCCTTTCATTTGCGTTTTCCTCAATTTCCCCTTAAGTCTGGAACTTCTTCTCACACGCTTTGGACCACTGTCTTTTTGCTTTTGTTTTCCTTTCTCTTTCTTCTTGGTTATAGATAACTGTTCTTGAAGATGAACCAATCTCTCAGATAACACTTGATGATCTTCTTCTTCGGAAGAAGGGGTTTGATGTATAGTCTCAATACCTTTTCTCTCTTTTGATGTTATTGGCTTTTTACCCTTGGTTTCTTTCTTCTTCCTTTTTGACAACCTCTCTTCCCTACTAGTTCTTTCAATTGTAGTAGTAGGAGTACTTTGAGTTTCATCATTTGTTCTTTTTCTCCTACTCCTTCGATGTGTTATCTTCTGTGAATTTCTTGGGGTTCTTCAAAGAAATTTCTAATCAAAAATTGTTCCCATGTGTCCTCTTTCTCTTTTAACTGTTTTTCAATCAAAATTTTCACAAGACCATGGTGATACAAATTTGGTTCTATGTCCCCCAGATGCTTTTGGACGGTCACAGACATCTTTTCAAACTATTTAATAAAAAATATGGTAGATTGAGGGCCTGGTTGTCTAGAAAATTCATCAATAATCTGGTATGGTACATATACATGGACCCAAAACGGCCTTCACAGGTGATGAATTTTTGAACAACTAGCAGCAAAGTAGCCCATTCCTCTTTCAAAGCATGAACGGGAATTCCTCTTTTAAAAATAGCTATGTCCATACCTGGGTTATGTAGAATTATTCTCCAGGCTTCATCACTAATGCTTTTGTTCTTAAACCAACGTTCACCCTCTTGAGGAAGTTCTGTGGCAGATGCTATAGATGCCTCATTCACCGTAAACGTAAGGTCTCCAATCTCTACCTCCAGGCCATTGAAAGACCTTGCAAAAGCTTTTGTCACCTCTTTATGGTAGCCTCTAAACTTTTGGATAAACCGCAGCCACTTTGCCTTCTTCAATATATCCCTGACTTGTGGGTATCCTTCCATGAATTTAGGTCCTTCTGGTTCTGCTCTCAACAATTTACCCATCCTTCTTTCTGCTCTTTAAAAACTTGCCTGCGTGAGGAGGGTTCAATGGAAGTAGGACGGCTGAATGAACAGAAATGAGCACGATGACTGTAGGTAGATATCAGAGAGTGGGTATACAGACTGTAGCGTAACAGAGAATGAAATGGAGAGAAGCGGAACAGAGAAGGGTTTCATGAGCACGACAGAGATACGGCTGTGAGATTAATAGAACAATAGGAAGAGTATAACACATCCGGCAGTGTTTGAAATTTGGTGGCTGCAAAATAAATGTGAGCACGTTTAAACAACGGCTATGGATTATATGCGGCTGAAAGAGGCCGTAGTCAAATCAACTATGTTTCATTGTCATAGGTGGAATATCGGAGTATGAGTGAAGATCGGAGGTTTAATTATGGGACCGTTTGAGAATGAATGCGAGAAGATCATATGGAGATCGTGAAACGGTTACGGAGTTTGTCAATATAATCATTGCACATAATGGATGGAGCTTATGGCTTAGAACTATATAAAAATGTGTTTTAAATGCCATTTGAAATGAATTTTTACTCATACCTTGGAATCTTTGCCTTTTTTCCTTGGTCTTCAATTTGTTGCTCCTCATTGATATCTTGAATGCTCCATGTCTTCATTTTTGGTCCTCATACCTGCATTTTATTTCATGATTATGGAAATAACATCTGGTTGTACATTCTTTCGAAAACAGAGTGGTAGCTGCGGAATCTGCTTCTGGCTGCGGAAACTAGTGTCAGCTGCAGAAACAGATGTCAGCTGCGGAAACTGACACAGCTATTATTTGGATGAATGAACATGAACGGATGACAAATGACTAGATGGAAATGGTCATGAAAAAGAATTTTATTGGTGAAATGGAATGAAATAGATAAAATGAAGTGGAATGGAGTGAAATGAAGTGAAATGAAGTGGAATGGGTAATCACAAAACTTGTGAAATGAAAGAGAGATTTTTTATTTTTTTTTGGAAAATATAGGGTGTCAGGTGTTCCTGATTTTCACCCTACATTTTCTGTATAAGACTGCCAATCAGTGATTGGTTTTCAGGCTTACACAAAATATATTTAATTATTAGTAGCTAATTAAGATGCAATTAATCAAATGATTGCCGGCAACAGCGCCAAAATGTTTGGTCAATTTAGTGTGTCCTAAATTGCTACATTAATTTATCAATCCGGGATTCGTAAGCTGATGAAGTGTGGCGCACTATATGTGCAAGATAACCTATCTCTTACTTCCACTTGGCCACCTTTGACCGTAGCCTCCTTAGGTGAATTTGCTCGAGCCAATAGGACACGATCCATGTCCACATCATTTCTGACTTGCCCATGTGGCTTGTTTTTCCTGAAGACACCTGTAACATAGACTTTCACAAAATGGCTGCGGAAAGTTGCAGCAGCTACGGAAAGTGGCAAGATTCCGCAGCTAAATGAGAAAAAATCTAAATCAAACAGCAGACACAAAAATATAGTTAAAAACCATTTTAGATTCTCTTTTGCAATTAATATATAATGATATTGACAACTGGGAAGGTTCAGGTGAATGAAAAAGGTCTAGGAAGATGTATAAGAACAATGCAGATTTGAGACTCAACATACCCCCACTGTGAAGGTGTTGCATGTCCTCATTTAACCAAAATTTTGATAATCCTTCTTCAGTTCATATGCCTTGACACTTCAGCCAGTACATCCAATCCTCTCCTCTTCTTCCTTGGTGCTGCTAACATCCTGGGCTTCTTCATTAAGCATCTAAATTTGATATTAACCAGTGCTCTGCTTAACTTCTGGCACTTGTTTTTCAATTTCTTGTTCTTCTTCTGCCATATTCCCAGATGTAGCATGGTATTATCATGAATGATTTTTTCCAATTTTCTTAATGAGGAAGTAATGAAAAAGTAGTAGAGAAGTCTTTTGTAACAAAGTTCAAGATGGAATAGGATGTAGATTTGTGAGTTCTTTTTAATAGAGAAATTCAATTCTTTGATGCTGTTTTGATTACAACTTTAAGGAGCTGAAGGACTTCACCAAATTGGTAGCAGAGGGCCCCTGCTATCCAAGGAGGCTTTTGCATGTTTTCTAGATAAGTTGCTTTCAATTTTGTTTTGTCATATTTCCTTACTTAAATTGCTTTCTGAAATCATAGCTTTTAGCATAATTTTTCATGGCAGCCCGGGCATTTGCACATAGTTTTATAATGACTAATGACATGGAATCAATATTGTCCTTCTACTGATTTAATTTTCTTAGTTTTTGTTTAATTCCAACACTATTTGTTTATTTCAGTCTTGCACATTTGCTTTAGTAGTTAGATTTAGATATTAAGCTGCTCATGTCATTTTCAGTTACCTCCGAAAGCCATAGTTGGACTAATGGCGAGGGATTGAAGTATGAGTGTGTAGTTTGATATTAGTTTACTTTTCTGCAAGATAGATATATTAAATTGCTCATTTCATTTTCATTTACCTTCGAAAGCCATAGCTGGACTAATGGCGAGGGATTGAAGTATGAGTGTGTAGTTTGATATTAGTTTACTTTTCTGCAAGTTAGATATATTAAATTGCTCATGTCATTTTCAGTTACCTCCGAAAGCCATAGCTGGACTAATGGTGAGGAATTAAAGTATGAGTGTGTAGTTTGATATTAGTTTACTTTTCTGCAAGTTAGATATATTAAATTGCTCATGTCATTTTCAGTTACCTCCGAAAGCCATAGCTGGATTAATGGTGAGGGATTGAAGTATAAGTGTGTAGTTTGATATTAGTTTCTTTTTCTGCAAATTAGATATTAGATTGCTCAAGTTGTTTATGATTACCTCCGAAAGCCATAACTAGACTAATGGTGAGGGGTCAGAATATGAGTTGATGTAATTTGATTTTAGTTTTACTTTACTTGCAATCTTTTCTTTGAGTACAGTTTCTTTTGTGTTTAGACAGCAGCAAGGATAATGAGTTTCATGATCAATAGTTCACTATTTGCTTGATTAGAATAGTGATGCACTTTTCATTTCCGGGATTCGTAAGCTGATGAAGTGTGGCGCACTATATGTGCAAGATAACCTATCTCTTACTTTTTGGTCGTTTTTGGATTTTTTATGAAATTCTGAAAAACAAGTATGGAGACAAATATTCAAGACAACAATGTCTTTCTAATGATTTTCAAAACTTCAAAAGAATTTTAAAAACACACAATGACAAAATTAATTCTTCAAAGAAAATGAAATTGCATCACTACTCTAGTCAAACAAACAATGAACTACTGATCATGAAACTCATTATTCTTGTTGCTGTTCAAACACAAAAGAAACTATGCTTAAAGAAATCCAAAAGTTGCAACAAAGTAAATCTAAATCAAATTACATCAACTTATCTTCTGATCCCTCACCATTAGTCCAGCTATGGTTTTCGGAGGTAACCATAAACAACTTGAGTAACTTGATATCTAACTTGTAGAAAGTAAACTAATATCAAACTACACATTCATAATTCAATCCCTCGCCATTAGTCCAGCTATGGCTTTCGGAGGTAACTGAAGATGTCATGAGCAATTTAATATTTCTAACTTGCAGAAAGTAAACTAATATCAAACTACACATTCATAATTCAATCCCTCGCCATTAGTCAAGCTATGGCTTTAGTCCAGTTATTTTAAATATATTTTTTTGTGTATGTCGTTTACCATGTTTCTACTTAGCTTGTGACCCTACACTTTCAGAACAATAAGAATCTTCTCACTCATTTTGTGGAAAAGCTCAGTGTTAAGGTGTGTTCGTGAAAACAGCCACATGGGCAAGTCAGAAATGATGTGGACATGGATCGTGTCCTATTGGCTCGAGCAAATTCACCTAAGGAGGCTGCGGTCAAAGGTGGCCAAGTGGAAGTCAACCGTAGAGTCCCACGGTGACAGGACTCTGTTTCTTGTCACGTGAAGATTTATATGGCCGTTTCTATTCCATAGAGTAAAGAGACATTTGTCTTGATGATAAATATTCTATGTCAGATTCCAACTGAAATTGTGTGGGGTCATATTCTGAAGATGTCTCTAAATTTTCTAATGTGTTCAGAATTTGACTATCCTCACTAATTTCTGAAATGGTAAAGACAGGTTGTATAATGTCCTCATCATCGACCCATTCATTGTCTCCTACTTCTGTAATTGATTTTGCTGGAGGATACAAATTGAATTTCTTTGTCGAATTACCATTAGAAATGTACATGTCCCCAGATCTACAACTAATAAAAGCATCAGCTGTGGCTAGCCAAGGTCTTCCTAAGATAAGTGGGTGCCCTCCCAGATTACTCTTGGGAGTCAAAATCATAAAATCTACTGGATATTCCCAAGAATCTAAGGAGACTGAAATATCTTCTAATACACCATCTGGTTTAATAATTGATCGATCTGCAAGTTGCAGTAAAGTAGGTGTAAAAAGAAGGTTAGGAAGTTTTAGCTGGTCCATAGTCCGTCTACTCATAATGTTAATAGCAGCCCCTAAGTCAATCAATGTGTTTGGAATTTCTATCCCATTTATATGTGTCTTGACAATTGGACTTCCTGGATCTACATACTTCTGCATGGTGATTTTTCCCATCATAATATCTGTAATTTTTCCTACCAGGTGGATTCTTCTTGTGTCTTTTAGTTTCCTTCCTGGTCTTTTGAAACTCAACTCCTTTATTGTTTTTGCTAGAATAGGAATCTCTCGAATGGCTTGTAGCAAGGGAATCTTGACACAAACATTCTTCAATTCATCTAGAAAATCATAGTTAGGCAACAAGATTTGTTTTTCCACCCCCTTGTCAATTTGTAGTCTTTCAGGAAAAGGAGGTGTAGATGAAGATGCAGGTTGCTCAACTATAGGAGTTGTGGGTGTTAACTTTTATTTTTCTTTTTGAATATTTTAGTTTTGAAGAGATTCTTCCTCAGAACCCTTATTGGCCTTAAGAGAGTCCTCCTCAGAGGTATCCTGCTCTAGGTCATCTATAGAAGGTTTTTCTAAAACTCTACCAGATCTGAGTTGTACATCATTGAGAGGAACAATCATATAGGTAGGAAATTGTTGTCCTTCTATCATGTAAGTATTATGAGGATTTTTATTGTTAGGATTTGGCAATGGCTGAGCTGGAAGTTGATTTGTCTTTTGTTGGTATGGAAGCATGAGTTGAGGATTTGGATTTTGCTGAGAAGGTTGTTGTTGTGGAAATGGCAATGAAAGTTGTGGATTTGGGTTTGGAAGTTGTGGAGCTTGTTGATTTTGAAAAGATGGAGGATATTGATAAAATTGAGCAAATCTCCCATAAGGATTTTGCATCCCTTGTACCCATGGCTGATATGGATTTTGGTGTTGGGGCCAAGGTTGTTGCCAAGGATTCCAATTTGGTGGGGTTTGAAGATTCATAGGGTTGTTAAACCCTTGAGTTTGTTGTCCCTGCCAAGGTCTTCTTGCAACAAAACAGAGAGATTCTACTGAATTTGGGTCTTCTTGAAAGACAGCTTTGAGTCCAGGAATTGAAGGACAATCCTTGATCTCATTATTCTCTGAGCAAATCATACATGTTTCTACAACTTTTGCATCCAAGGGACATTCCCTTAAAGCATGTTTCTTCCTACATTTCGGACAAAAGATGGCTAAAGCATCTGTTTCTCCTTTCTGCTTGTTTTGGATTTTAAGGGTGTCAAGTTGTTCACTAAGGCTCCCTAAGATATCAGTTTTGAATTCATCAAGCATATTACCAATATCTGCCCTACTTACTGATCCAGTTGCAGATTTGTTAGCCCTAATAAGAGAAGGATCCCTAGGCCCTTTTCCTGTTTTAGATTTTCCTCTTGAGAGATGGACACATAGTTCTGTTATGTCACGAAGTGGGAGTTGAGAAATGTCTCCTTTCCCCATCATGTTTAAAATATATATCCATTCATCTCTAATGGCTTTTAATATGAGGGCTTTCAAGGTTTCATCATCTAAGTTTCTCATCTTTGCTCTTTTCAAGATGTATTGAAATCTTTCAAGTAAGTCTTCAAAATTTTCATCTTCTTTTTGCATCATTTTGAATACCTCATCCTTGTGATTGGTGGGCATACAATAGTCCAAGTATCTATCCAAAAATGTTTGTTTCATATCATTCCAAGTCCTAATAGATTGAGTGGCTAATCCCATGAACCATTCAAAAGCAGCTTCCTTCAATGTTGAAGGAAACAATTTGAGTTTTTGAGAGTCTTCCATATAGTCATAAGTTCGGCACACAACTTCAAACTCAAATAGAAATGTTTCAGGATCCTCACTTCGCAATCCATAAAAGTTAGGAAGGACAGATGGTGATATATTTTTCATCGTTGTATGAGTTTCCTCATCAACTATAGGGAATCCAAACAAGTTGTCTCCTTCCCTATTTCTTCCATTATTTCCTTCACCATTGTTGTCTCCATTGTTTCCTCCTCCTCTACCTCTACCTCTACCTCCAAATCCATCTATTATTTCCTCCGCCATGATAGTTTCTTTAGATTCCTTAAAGTCCTCTAGTTCTTCTATCAAGGGAGGATGAGAGGGAGTCTCTTCCTTTTCTAAATGAGATTTAGTAGGTGGTATAGGAGAATCCTCTAATTCAGCTGCTCCTTGAATTTCAAAAATCTTAAGGCTAGGGGTAGATGGTGGTGATTCTTGTCTATGCCTTGAAGAAGATGGAGTTGTGAAAATCGAACTCTTGGCTTTAGCTATAAACCTTCCCCTAGAATCTCTTGCTCTATGCATGTCATTTCTTATTTTTTAAATAGGGATAATAATTCTCTTTCTGATCTTCCAGGTCACACTAGGTGCAAGAAGAGAGCATACTTAAGAAATTACTAAACCAATAATTCTCTTTTCTGATCCTCCATATCACACTAGGTGCAAGAGGAGAGCATACTTCAAGAAATTATCAAGTTTTCCCTTCTTTTATTATTATTATTTTTTTTTTTTTAAGAAATTGGCTACCTAGTTACACTTCCCCGGCAACGGCGCCAAAATGTTTGGTCAATTTAGTGTGTCCTAAATTGATACATTAATTTATCAATCTGGGATTCGTAAGCTGATGAAGTGTGGCGCACTATATGTGCAAGATAACCTATCTCTTACTTTTTGGTCGTTTTTGGATTTTTTATGAAATTCTGAAAAACAAGTATGGAGACAAATATTCAAGACAACAATGTCTTTCTAATGATTTTCCAAACTTCAAAAGAATTTTAAAAACACACAATGTCAAAATTAATTCTTCAAAGAAAATGAAATTGCATCACTACTCTAGTCAAACAAACAATGAACTACTGATCATGAAACTCATTATTCTTGCTGCTGTTCAAACACAAAAGAAACTATACTTAAAGAAATCCAAAAGTTGCAACAAAGTAAATCTAAATCAAATTACATCAAATTATCTTCTGATCCCTCACCATTAGTCCAGCTATGGTTTTCGGAGGTAACCATAAACAACTTGAGTAACCTGATATCTAACTTGCAGAAAGTAAACTAATATCAAACTACACATTCATAATTCAATCCCTCGCCATTAGTCCAGCTATGTCTTTCGGAGGTAACTGAAAATGTCATGAGCAATTTAATATTTCTAACTTGCAGAAAGTAAACTAATATCAAACTACACATTCATAATTCAATCCCTCGCCATTAGTCCAGCTATGGCTTTCGGAGGTAACTGAAAATGACATGAGCAATTTAATATATCTAAATCTAACTACTGAAGCAAATGTGCAAGACTGAAATAAACAAAGCAGTACTGAAATTAAACAGAAACTGAGAAAAGTAAATTAGCAGCAGAAGAATATTAATTCCATGTCACTAGTCAAAAGATTATGAAAATGCCCGGGCTGCCTATTTGTAATCTGAAACAAGAACACTGATCAGTTAACAACAACATAAAACATGAAAGATTATGGACAGAAGTAAGATGTAAAGCATGAAAGATTATAAACAGAAATGAAGCATAAATACCATGAAAGATGCAATGTATAAACACGTGAATGAATTATGGTACAATGAACTTAAAGAAATAAACAAGAAACTATACAATAATGCACAAAACCTCAGCGTGTGCAGGGGCCCTCTGCACCAGCCTTGGCAACAGCCTTCAAGTACGAATTACGCTTGGAAACAAAGTCTTCTTATATATTAAAATGCAGTCATAACAGAGAGGTGATATTACGGCACAGTGGCAACGTAATTACATTACAGAGCTATCCGGAGGCTAATCTAATGTGTGTATGCAAACGCGTTATTTATAACAAAGATAATATAACTAATTCCCTAAATTTTGTGCTGATGGAGAACACGTAAACTATTACGTCCGTGAGATCTAGGATCATGGCCACGTTGAGGAGTGAATCTATGAAGAGTGGATGTTGAATTCGGCTTATGGAGCCATGTACAGGTGTTGATGTGTCTCCCGCAATTCAGAAACGGCCATATAAATATTCACGTGACGAGAAACAGAGTCCTGTCACCATGGGACTCTACGGTTGACTTCCACTTGGCCACCTTTGACCGCAGCCTCCTTAGGTGAATTTGCTCAAGACAATAGGACACGATCCATGTCGACATCATTTTTGACTTGCCCATGTGGCTCGTTTTTTCTGAAGACACCTGTAACATAGACTTTCACAAAATGGCTGCGGAAAGTTGCAGCAGCTGCGGAAAGTGGCAAGATTCCGCAGCTAAATGAGAAAAAATCTAAATCAAACAACAGACACAAAAATATAGTTAAAAACCATTTTATATGCTCTTTTGCAATTAATATACAATGATATTGACAACTGGGAAGGTTCAGGTGAATGAAAAAGGTCTAGGAAGATGTATAAGAACAATGCAAATTTGAGACTCAACATACCCCCACTGTGAAGGTGTTGCATGTCCTCATGCAACCAAAATTTTGATAATCCTTCTTCAGTTCATATGCCTTGACACTTTAGCCAATACATCCAATCCTCTCCTCTTCTTCCTTGGTGCTGCTAACATCCCAGGCTTCTTCATTAAGCATCTAAATTTGATATTAACCAGTGTTCTGCTTAACTTCTGGCATTTCTTTTTCAATTTCTTGTTCTTCTTCTGCCATATTCCCAGATGTAGCATGGTATTATCATGAATGATTTTGTCCAATTTGCTTTGTTCCTTCAATGTCTCATTTTCATTTTGAATGTGTCTATTTAAAAGCTCTAGCTCAAAGATTTCTTGTTTCAGTGATTGGACTAGATCATTTTGTAATATGTGAGGCTGAATGGACGAAGTACTGGGACCTGTAGCTGCTTTTTATAAATATTCTATATAATCATATACTTATTGCTGCTTGGGGTCTATATCAGGTGTCATTTTTATTGGGCTGTCTCCAAAATGCCGTGAAGGAGAGTTGTCTTCAAAATCTGGCTGAGAAGGGCTCACATCAACATCTGGCTGAGAATGGGATGGACTATGTTCAATGTCTAACTGAGAATGAAATGAACCAGGTTCACTAACTGACTGAGAGTGAGATGGACTATGGTCAGCTGGGGATTGTTCAGATGTTTCTTCTCCCAAATCGATGAAATGGGGTCCTTTCATTTGCGTTTTCCTCAATTTCCCCTTAAGTCTGGAACTTCTTCTCACACGCTGTGGACCACTGTCTTTTTGCTTTTGTTTTCCTTTCTCTTTCTTCTTGGTTATAGATAACTGTTCTTGAAGATGAACCAATCTCTCAGATAACACTTGATGATCTTCTTCTTCGGAAGAAGGGGTTTGATGTATAGTCTCAATACTTTTTCTCTCTTTTGATGTTATTGGATTTTTACCCTTGGTTTCTTTCTTCTTCCTTTTTGACAACCTCTCTTCCCTACTAGTTCTTTCAATTGTAGTAGTAGGAGTACTTTGAGTTTCATCATTTGTTCTTTTTCTCCTACTCTTTCTTGAGGTGCTACCTTCAGGAATTTCTTGAGGTTCCTCAAAGAAATTTCTAATCAAAAATTGTTCCCATGTGTCCTTCTTCTCCTTTAACTCTTTTTCAATCAAAATTTTTACAAGACCATGGTGATATAGATGTGGTTCTACATCCCCTAAATGCTTCTGAATAGTCACAGACATCTTCTTCAAACTATTTAATAGAAAATATGGGAGATTGAGAGCTTGATTATCTAGAAAATTCATCAGCAATCTGGTATGGTACATATACATGGACCCAAAACGGCCTTCACAGGTAATGAATTTTTGAACAACTAGCAGCAAAGTAGCCCATTCCTCTTTCAAAGCATGAACGGGAATTCCTCTTTTAAAAATAGTTATGTCCATACCTTGGTTTCGTAAGATTATTCTCCAGGCTTCATCACTAATGCTTTTGTTCTTAAACCAACGTTCACCCTCTTGAGGAAGTTCCGTGGCAGTTGCTATAGATGCCTCATTCACCGTGAACTTAAGGTCTCCAATCTCTACCTCCAGGCCATCGAACGACCTTGCAAATGCTTTTGTCACTTCTTTATGGTAGCCTCTGAACTTTTGGATAAACCGCAACCACTTTGCTTTCTTCAATATATCCCTGACTTGCGGATATCCTTCCATGAATTTAGGTCCTTTTGGTTCTGCTCTTAGCAATTTACCCATCCTTCTTTCTGCTCTTTAAAAGCTTGCCTGCATGAGGAGGATTCAATGGAAGTAGAACGATTGAATGCACGGAAATGAGCATAATGACTGTAGGTAGATATCAGAGAGTGGGTATACAGACTGTAGCGTAACAGAGAATTAAATGGAGTGAAGCGGAACAGAAAAGGGTTACATGAACATGACAGAAATGCGGCTGTGAGATTAGTAGAAAAATAGGAAGAGTATAACACATCCGGCAGTGTTTGAAATTTGGTGGCTGCAAAATAAATGTAAGCACGTTTAAACAACGACTATGGATTTTATGCGGCTGAAAGAAACCGTAGTCAAATCAACTATGTCTCATTGTCACAGGTGGAGTATCGGAGTTTGAGTGAAGATAGGAGGTTTAATTATGGGACCGTTTGAAAATGAATGTGGGAGGATCATATGGAGATCGTGAAATGGTTACGGAGTTTGTCAATATAATCATTGCACATAATGGAGCTTATGGTTCATAACTATATAAAAATGTGTTTTCAATGCTATTTGAAATAAATTTTACCCATACCTTGGAATCTTTGTCTTTTTCCTTGGTCTTCAATTAGTTGCTCCTCATTGGTATCTTGAATGCCCCATGTATTCATAATTGGTCCTCACACCTGCATTTAATTTCATGATTATGGAAATAACATCTGGCTGTACATTCTTTTGAAAACAGAGTGGTAGCTGTGGAAATTGGAGTCAGCTGCGGAAACAGATGTCAGCTGCGGAAACTGACACAACTATTATTTAGGTGAATGAACATGAACAGATGACAAATGACTAGATGGAAATGGTCATGAAAAAGAATTTTATTGGTGAAATGTAATGAAATAGATAAAATGAAGTGGAATGGAGTGAAATGAAGTGAAATGAAGTGGAATGGGTAATCACAAAACTTGTGAAATGAAAGAGAGATTTTTTTTTTTTTTTTTGGAAAATATAGGGTGTCAGGTGTTCCTGATTTTCACCGTACATTTTCTGTATAAGACTGTCAATCAGTGATTGGTTTTCGGGCTTATACAAAATATTTTATTTATTTATTTATTTATTTTTTTTAATTGAAAGGACAAAAGCTAGGCTGGTGGAGAAGAAGAATTCTTCTGTACCAGCCTGATTGCAGAATTTTCTTGAAACATTTTGACAAATTCCTCTTTTGAGAGTGGCTTATGATAAACTTTCAATCTGTGGCCATTCACAATAAGAGGAGTTTCAGATTCATCAATGGTCTTGATTCTTACCGCTCCATTGCTAAAGATCTTGTCAATCTCATATGGCCCAAGCCAATGAGTATGAAATTTTCCTTTAAAATCCTTAAACTTGGAATCAAATAGAAATGCCCAATCTCCTTCTTGAAACTTCTTCTCTTTGATGTATTTGTCATTCCATTTAGCTCTTTGATATTGAACTAGATCAATTCTTAGAATTGCCTCTTGTTTGATCTCATCTACCTCATTCAACTACTCCATTCTATGATTTTGGGCTTCTGATAGATCCATCCCCAACTGAACTGCCATCTTGAAGGTTTTGACTTGGAACTCAATGGGGAGCAGGACTTGTTTCCCATAAACAAGTTCATAGGGAGAATGTCCTGTATTTCTCCATGTAGTTCTCAGAGGGCCCACAAGGCTTGCAGTTTTCCAATCTCTTCTATGTAGATGAACAGTTTTGGTGACGATACTTTCAAGAACTTTGTTTGTAGACTCCACTTGACCATTTGCTTGCGGATGGTAAGGAGTAGATTTTTTGTGCTTGATTTTTTATTCTTCCATCAACTTCTCCACCAAGTTGGATGTGAATTGGCTTCCCTGATCTATCACAATTTCTCTTGGAACACCAAAGCGAGTAAAAATATCGTCATAAAGAAAATGAACAACTGAATTTTCAGTAGCAGATACTAATGCTTTGGCTTCTACCCATTTAGTAACATAATCAGTACAAACCAATATATATTTCTTTTGTTTAGATGGTGGATTAATAGGTCTAATGAAATCTAAAGCCCATTTTTCAAAGGGTTCAATGAGTACCTGTGGTTGCAATGGCATTTCATTTGAAAGAGTAGGTTTCCCTACTCTTTGGCAGCTGTCACACCTTTTGAGATATTGTTTTGCATCTTTGAAGAGGGAAGGCCAATAATATCCTAAAGAGAGGATTTTATAGACCGTCCTTTTGTCTGCAAAGTGTCCGCCACATGGTTCATCATGACATGCCTTAAGAATATCAGGTATTTCATCCTCCCTAACACATCTTCTGATCACAAGATCTGGCCCTGTCTTAAACAATTCGTTAGAAATCCATGAATATTTTGAACTCTCCTGAATAATTTTTCGTTTTTCACTTGGAAATAAATGTGAAGGCAGTTTCCCTGTAACCAAATAGTTAGCAATATCTGTATACCAAGGAGTCTTAATAGTTACTGCAAAAAATAATTCATCAGGAAACTTATCCTCTACAGGAGAATCTTCTTTAGTATTCTGAATCCTAGACAAGAAATCAGCTACTGTATTTTGTTTTCCTGGTCTATCCAACAAAGTAATATTGAATTCTTGCAAAAGTAAGAGCCATCTTGTCACTTTGCCATTAGTAACAGGTTTTTTCATTAAATATCTAATTGTAGAATGGTGAGTATGAATAAAAGTTTCATAGCCTATTATGTAATGTCTAAACTTATTAATTGCATGAACAACAGCTAAAAACTCTTTTTCAGTCACAGTATAGTTCAACTCTATGGGAGTCAAATTTTTACTGGTATAATAAATAGCATAAGGAACTAAATCTTTTTGACCCAACACAGCTCCTAGAGCTGTATCTGAAGCATCCGTAGAAATATGGAAAGGGAGTTTCCAATTTAGTCCTCTCAAGATAGGTGCTTCAGATATTCTTGTTTTCAAAGTTTCAAAGGCTTATTGACAATCAAGATCCCATTTAAATTCACAGTATTTTGTAACAAAGAAAATTAAACAGAAAAATTTTGAGGAATTTGTCAAAATGTTTCAAGAAAATTCTGCAATCAGGATGGTACAGAAGAATTCTTCTTCTCCACCAGCCTAGCTTTTGTCCTTTCAATTAAAAAAAAATGTATAAGCCTGAAAACCAATCACTGATTGGCAGTCTTATACAGAAAATGTAGGGTGAAAATTAGGAACACCTGACGCCCTGTATTTTCCAAAAAAAAATAAAAAAAAATCTCTCTTTCATTTCACAAGTTTTGTGATTACCCATTCCACTTCATTTCACTCCATTCCACTTCATTTTATCTATTTCATTCCATTTCACCAATAAAATTCTTTTTCATGACCATTTCCATCTAGTCATTTGTCATCCGTTCATGTTCATTCACCTAAATAATAGCCGTGTCAGTTTCCGCAGCTGACATTTGTTTCCGCAGCTGACATTTGTTTCCGCAACTGACTCCAGTTTCCGCAGCTAGAAGCAGATTCCGCAGCTACCACTCTGTTTTCAAAAGAATGTACAACCAGATGTTATTTCCATAATCATGAAATTAAATGCAAGTGTGAGGGCCAATTATGAAGACATGGGGCATTCAAGATACCAATGAGGAGCAACTAATTGAAGACCAAGGAAAAAGGCAAAGATTCCAAGGTATGGGTAAAATTTATTTCAAATAGCATTGAAAACACATTTTTATATAGTTATGAAACATAAGCTCCATTATGTGCAATGATTATATTGACAAACTCCGTAACTCTTTCACGATCTCCATATGATCCTCCCACATTCATTTTCAAACGGTCCCATAATTAAACCTCCTATCTTCACTCAAACTCCGATACTCCACCTGTGACAATGAGACGTAGTTGATTTGACTACGGCTTCTTTCAGCCGCATAAAATCCATAGCCGTTGTTTAAACGTGCTTACATTTATTTTGCAGCCACCAAATTTCAAACACTGCTGGATGTGTTATACTCTTCCTATTGTTCTATTAATCTCGCAGCCGTATCTCTGCCGTGCTCAAGAAACCCTTCTCTGTTCCGCTTCTCTCCATTTCATTCTCTGTTACGCTACAGTCTGTATACCCACTCTCTGATATCTACCTACAGTCATCGTGCTCATTTCTGTTCATTCAGCCGTCCTACTTCCATTGAACCCTCCTCACGCAGGCAAGTTTTTAAAGAGTAGAAAGAAAGATGGGTAAATTGTTGAGAGAAGAACCAGAAGGACCTAAGTTCATGGAAGGATATCCGCAAGTCAGGGATATATTGAAGAAGGCAAAGTGGTTGCGGTTTATCCAAAAGTTTGGAGGCTACCATAAAGAGGTGACAAAAGCTTTTGCAAGGTCGTTCAATGGCCTGGAAGTAGAGTTTGGAGACCTTAATTTCACGGTGAATGAGGCATCTATAGCATCTACCACATAACTTCTTCAAGAGGGTGAACGATGGTTTAAGAACAAAAGCATTAGTGATGAAGCCTGGAGAATAATCTTATGAAACCCAGGTATGGACATGTCTATTTTTAAAAGAGGAATTTCTGTTCATGCTTTGAAAGAGGAATGGGCTACTTTGCTGCTAGTTGTTCAAAAATTCATCACCTGTGAAGGCCGTTTTGGGTCCATGTATATGTACCATACCAGACTGCTGATGAATTTTCTAGATAATCAAACTCTCAATCTCCCATATTTTCTATTAAATAGTTTGAAGAAGATGTCTGTGACTGTTCAGAAAAATTTAGGGGATGTAAAACCACATCTATATCACCATGGTCTTGTAAAAATTTTGATTGAAAAAGAGTTAAAGGAGAAGAAGGACACATGGGAACAATTTTTGATTAGAAATTTCTTTGAGGAACCTAAAGAAATTCCTGAAGGTAGCACATCAAGAAGGAGTAGGAGAAAAAGAACAAATGATGAAACTCAAAGTACTCCTACTACTACAATTGAAAGAACTATTAGGGAAGAGAGGTTGTCAAAAAGGAAGAAGAAATAAACCAAGGGTAAAAAGCCAATAACATCAAAAGAGAGAAAAAGTATTGAGACTATACATCAAACCCCTTCTTCCGAAGAAGAATATCATCAAGTGTTATCTGAGAGATTGGTTCATCTTCAAGAATAGTTATCTATAACCAAGAAGAAAAAGAAAGGAAAACAAAAGCAAAAAGACAGTGGTCCACAGCATGTGAGAAGAAGTTCCAGACTTAAGGGGAAATTGAGGAAAACACAAATGAAAGGACCCCATTTCATCGATTTGGGAGAAGAAACATCTGAACAATCCCCAGCTGACCATAGTCCATCTCACTCTCAGTCAGTTAGTGAACCTAGTTCATTTCATTCTCAGTCAGACATTGAACATATTCCATCCCATTCTCAGCCAAATGTTGATGTGAGCCCTTCTCAGCCAGATTTTGAAGACAACTCTCCTTCACGGCATTTTGGGGATAGCCCAATAAAAATGACACCAGATATAGACCCCAAGCAGCAAGAAATATATGATTATATAGAATATTTAGAAAAAGCAGCTACACGTCCCAGTACTTCGTCCATTCAGCCTCACATATCACAAAATGATCTAGTCCAATCACTGAAACAGGAAATCTTTGAGCTAGAGCTTTTAAATAGACACATTAAAAATGAAAATGAGACATTGAAGGAACAAAGCAAATTGGAAAAAATCATTCATGATAATACCATGCTACATCTGGGAATATGGCAGAAGAAGAACAAGAAATTGAAAAAGAAATGCCAGAAGTTAAGCAGAGCACTGGTTAATATCAAATTTAGATGCTTAATGAAGAAGCCCAGGATGTTAGCAGCACCGAGGAAGAAGAGGAGAGGATTGGATGTACTGGCTGAAGTGTCAAGGCATATGAACTGAAGAAGGATTATCAAAATTTTGGTTGCATGAGGACATGCAACACCTTCACAGTGGGGGTATGTTGAGTCTCAAATCTGCATTGTTCTTATACATCTTCCTAGACCTTTTTCATTCACCTGAACCTTCCAAGTTGTCAATATCATTGTATATTAATTGCAAAAGAGCATCTAAAATGGTTTTCAACTATATTTTGTGTCTGCTGTTTGATTTAGATTTTTTCTCATTTAGCTGCGGAATCTTGCCACTTTCCGCAGCTACTGCAACTTTCCGCAGCCATTTTGTGAAAGTCTATGTTACAGGTGTCTTCAGGAAAAATGAGCCACATGGGCAAGTCAGAAATGATGTGGACATGGATCGTGTCCTATTGGCTTGAGCAAATTCACTTAAGGAAGCTGCGGTCAAAGGTGGCCAAGTGGAAGTCAACCGTAGAGTCCCACGGTGACAGGACTCTGTTTCTCGTCACGTGAAGATTCATATGGCCGTTTCTGAATTGCGGGAGACAAATCAACACCTGTACATGGCTCCATAAGCCGAATTCAAACATCCACTCTTCATATATTTACTCCTCAACGCGGCCATGATCCTAGATCTCTGGACGTAATGGTTTACGTGTTCTCCATCAGCACAAACTTTAGGGAATTAGTTATATTTCCTTTGTTATAAATAATGTGTTTGCATACGCATATTAGATTAGTCTCCATTAGCTTCCAGATAGTTCTGTAATGTAATTACGTTGCCACTGTGCCGTAATATCACCTTTCTGTTATGACTGCATTTTAATATATAAGAAGACTCTGTTTCCAAGTGTAATTCGTACTTGAAAGATGTTGCCAAGGCTGGTGTAGAGGGCCCCTGCACACGCTGAGGTTTTGTGCATTATTGTATAGTTCTTGTTTTATTTCTTTAAGCTCATTGTGCCATAAGTCATTCATGTGTTTATACATTACATCTTTCATGGTATTTATGCTTCATCTCTGTTTATAATCTTTCATGCTTTACATCTTACTTTTGTCCATAATCTTTCATGTTTTATGTTTTTGTTAACTGATCAGTGTTCCTGTTTCAGATTACAAGTAGGCAGCCCGGGCATTTGCATAACTTTTTGACTAATGACATGGAATTAATATTGTTCTGCTGCTAATTTATTTTCTTAGTTTCTGTTTAATTTCAGTACTGCTTTGTTTATTTCAGTCTTGCTCATTTGCTTCAGTAGTTAGATTTAGATATATTAAATTGCTCATGACATCTTCAGTTACCTCCAAAAGCCATAGCTGGACTAATGGCGAGGGATTGAATTATGAATGTGTAGTTTGATATTAGTTTACTTTCTGCAAGTTAGATATCAGGTTACTCAAGTTGTTTATGGTTACCTCCGAAAATCATAGCTGGACTAATGATGAGGGATCAGAAGATAAGTTGATGTAATTTGTTTTAGATTTACTTTGTTGCAACTTTTGGATTTCTTTTAGCATAGTTTCTTTTATGTTTGAACAGCAGCAAGAATAATGAGTTTCATGATCAGTAGTTCATTGTTTGTTTGACTAGAGTAGTGATGCAATTTCATTTTCTTTGAAGAATTAATTTTGTCATTGTGTGTTTTTAAAATTCTTTTGAAGTTTGGAAAATCATTTGAAAGACATTGTTGTCTTGAATATTTGTCTCCATACTTGTTTTTAAGAATTTCATAAAAAATCCAAAAATGACCAAAAAGTAAGAGATATGTTATCTTGCACATATAGTGCGCCACACTTCATCAGCTTATGAATCCCGGATTGATAAATTAATGATTGCTGGAAATGACGCCAAAATGTTTGGTCAATTTAGTGTGTCCTAAATTGCTACATTAATTTATCAATCCGGGATTCGTAAGCTGATGAAGTGTGGCACACTATATGTGCAAGATAACCTATCTCTTACTTTTTGGTCGTTTTTGGATTTTTTATGAAATTATGAAAAACAAGTATGGAGACAAATATTCAAGACAACAATGTCTTTCTAATGATTTTCCAAACTTCAAAAGAATTTTAAAAACACACAATGACAAAATTAATTCTTCAAAGAAAATGAAATTGTATCACTACTCTAGTCAAACAAACAATGAACTACTGATCATGAAACTCATTATCCTTGCTGATGTTAAACACAAAAGAAACTATGCTCAAATAAATCCAAAAGTTGCAACAAAGTAAATCTAAATCAAATTACATCAACTTATCTTCTGATCCCTCACCATTAGTCCAGCTATGGTTTTCGGAGGTAACCATAAACAAATTGAGTAACCTGATATCTAACTTGCAGAAAGTAAACTAATATCAAACTACACATTCATAATTCAATCCCTCGCCATTAGTCCAGCTATGGCTTTCGGAGGTAACTGAAAATGTCATAAGCAATTTAATATTTCTAACTTGCAGAAAGTAAACTAATATCAAACTACACATTCATAATTCAATCCCTCGCCATTAGTCCAGCTATGGCTTTCGGAGGTAACTGAAGATGTCATGAGAAATTTAATATATCTAAATCTAACTACTGAAGCAAATGAGCAAGACTGAAATAAACAAAGCAGTACTGAAATTAAACAGAAACTAAGAAAATTAAATTAGCAGCAGAACAATATTAATTCCATGTCATTAGTCAAAAGGTTATGCAAATGCCCGGGCTGCCTATTTGTAATTTGAAACAGGAACACTGATCAGTTAACAACAACATAAAACATGAAAGATTATGGACAGAAGTAAGATGTAAAGCATGAAAGATTATAAACAGAGATGAAGCATAAATACCATGAAAGATGTAATGTATAAACACATGAATGACTTATGGCACGATGAGCTTAAAGAAATAAAACAAGAACTATACAATAATGCACAAAACCTCAGCGTGTGCAGGGACCCTCTGCACCAGCCTTGGCAACAGCCTTCAAGTACGAATTACGCTTGGAAACAGAGTCTTCTTATATATTAAAATGCAGTCATAATAGAGAGTTGATATTACGGCACAGTGGCAACGTAATTACATTACAGAGCTATCTGGAGGCTAATCTAATGTGCGTATGCAAACACGTTATTTATAACAAAGGTAATATAACTAATTCCCTAAAGTTTGTGCTGATGGAGACACGTAAATCATCACGTCCAGGGATCCAGCATCATGGCCGCAGTGAGGAGTAAATCTATGAGGAGTGGATGTTGGATTCGGCTTATGGAGCCGTGTACAGGTGTTGATGTGTCTCTCGTAAGTTAGAAACGGTCATGCAAATCCTCACGTGATGAGAAACAGAGTCCTGTCACCATGGGACTCTACGGTTGACTTCCACTTGGCCACCTTTGACCACAGCCTCCTTAAGTGAATTTGCTCGAGCCAATAGGACACGATCCATGTCCACATCATTTCTGACTTGCCCATGTGGCTCGTTTTTCCTGAAGACACCTGTAACATAGAATTTCACAAAATGGCTGCGGAAAGTTGCAGCAGCTGCGGAAAGTGGCAAGATTCCGCAGCTAAATGAGAAAAAATCTAAATCAAACAGCAGACACAAAATATAGTTAAAAACCATTTTAGATGCTCTTTTGTAATTAATATACAATGATATTGACAACTGGGAAGGTTCAGGTGAATGAAAAAGGTCTAGGAAGATGTATAAGAACAATGCAGATTTGAGACTCAACATACCCCCACTGTGAAGGTGTTGCATGTCCTCATGCAACCAAAATTTTGATAATCCTTCTTCAGTTCATATGCCTTGAAACTTCAGCCAGTACATCCAATCCTCTCCTCTTCTTCCTTGGTGCTGCTAACATCCTGGGCTTCTTCATTAAGCATCTAAATTTGATATTAACCAGTGCTCTACTTAACTTCTGGCATTTCTTTTTCAATTTCTTGTTCTTCTTCTACCATATTCCCAGATGTAGCATGGTATTATCATGAATGATTTTGTCCAATTTTCTTTGTTCCTTAAATGTCTCATTTTCATTTTTAATGTGTCTATTTAAAAGCTCTAGCTCAAAGATTTCCTGTTTCAGTGATTGGACTAGATCATTTTGTGATATGTGAGGCTGAATGGATGAAGTACTGGGACCTGTAGCTACTTTTTCTAAATATTCTATATAATCATATACTTCTTGTTTCTTGGGGTCTATATCAGGTGTCATTTTTATTGGGCTGTCCCCAAAATGCCGTGAAGGAGAGTTGTCTTCAAAATCTGGCTGAGAAGGGCTCACATCAACATCTGGCTGGGAATGGGATGGACTATGTTCAATGTCTGACTGAGAATGAAATGAACCAGGTTCACTAACTGACTGAGAATGAGATGGAATATGGTCAACTGGGGATTGTTCAGATGTTTCTTCTCCCAAATCGATGAAATGGGGTCCTTTCATTTGTGTTTTCCTCAATTTCCCCTTAAGTCTGGAACTTCTTCTCACACGCTGTGGACCACTGTCTTTTTGCTTTTGTTTTCCTTTCTCTTTCTTCTTGGTTATAGATAACTGTTCTTGAAGATGAACCAATCTCTCAGATAACACTTGATGATCTTCTTCTTCGGAAGAAGGGGTTTGATGTATAGTCTCAATACTTTTTCTCTCTTTTGATGTTATTGGCTTTTTACCCTTGGTTTCTTTCTTCTTCCTTTTTGACAATCTCTCTTCCCTACTAGTTCTTTCAATTGTAGTAGTAGGAGTACTTTGAGTTTCATCATTTTTTCTTTTTCTCCTACTCCTTCTTGATGTGCTACCTTCAGGAATTTCTTGAGGTTCCTCAAAGAAATTTCTAATCAAAAATTGTTCCCATGTGTCTTTCTTCTCCTTTAACTCTTTTTCAATCAAAATTTTTACAAGACCATGGTGATATAGATGTGGTTCTACATCCCCTAAATGTTTCTGAATAGTCATAGAAATCTTCTTCAAACTATTTAATAGAAAATATGGGAGATTGAGAGTTTGATTATCTAGAAAATTCATCAGCAATCTAGTATGGTACATATACATGGACCCAAAATGGCCTTCACAGGTGATGAATTTTTGAAAAACTAGCAGCAAAGTATCCCATTCCTCTTTCAAAGCATGAACGAGAATTCCTCTTTTAAAAATAGTTATGTCCATACCTTGGTTTCGTAAGATTATTCTCCAGGCTTCATCACTAATGCTTTTGTTCTTAAACAAACGTTCACCCTCTTGAGGAAGTTCCGTGGCAGTTGCTATAGATGCATCATTCACCGTGAACTTAAGTTATCCAATCTCTACCTCCAGGTCATTGAACGACCTTGCAAATGCTTTTTTCACTTCTTTATGGTAGCCTCTGAACTTTTGGATAAACCGCAGCCACTTTGCTTTCTTCAATATATCCCTGACTTGCGGATATCCTTCCATGAATTTAGGTCCTTCTGGTTCCGCTCTTAGCAATTTACCCATCCTTCTTTCTGCTCTTTAAAAACTTGCCTGCATGAGGAGGATTCAATGGAAGTAGAACAGCTGAATGCACATAAATGAGCACAATGACTGTAGGTAGATATCAGAGAGTGGGTATACAGACTGTAGCATAACAGAGAATGAAATGGAGTGAAGCGGAACATAAAAGGGTTACATGAGCATAACAGAAATGCGGCTTTGAGATTAGTAGAACAATAGGAAGAGTATAACACATCCGGCAGTGTTTGAAATTTGGTGGCTGCAAAATAAATGTAAGCACGTTTAAACAACGGCTATGGATTTTATGCGGCTGAAAGAAGCCGTAGTCAAATCAACTACGTCTCATTATCACAGGTGGAGTATCGAAGTTTGAGTGAAGATAGGAGGTTTAATTATGGGACTGTTTGAAAATGAATGTGGGAGGATCATATGGAGATCGTGAAAGGGTTACGAAGTTTGTCAATATAATCATTGCACATAATGGAGCTTATGGTTCATAACTATATAAAAATGTGTTTTCAATGCTATTTGAAATAAATTTTACCCATACCTTGGAATCTTTGCCTTTTTCCTTGGTCTTCAATTAGTTGCTCCTCATTGGTATCTTGAATGCCCCATGTCTTCATAATTGGTCCTCACACCTGCATTTAATTTCATGATTATGGAAATAACATCTGGTTGTACATTCTTTTGAAAACAGAGTGGTAGCTGCGGAATCTGCTTCTGGCTGCGGAAACTGGTGTCAGCTGCGGAAACAGATGTCAGCTGCGGAAACTGACACAGCTATTATTTGGGTGAATGGAAATGAACGGATGACAATTGACTAAATGGAAATGGTCATGAAAGAGAATTTTATTGGTGAAATGGAATGAAATAGATGAAGTGAAATGGAATGAAGTGGAGTGAAATGAAGTGGAATGAAGTGGAATGGAATGGAGTGGGTGGTCACAAAACTTGTGAAATGAAAGAGAGATTTTTTTTTTTGGAAAATATAGGGTGTTAGGTGTTCCTAATTTTCACCCAATATTTTATGTATAAGACTGCCAATCAATGATTAGTTTTCAGGCTTATACAATTTTTATTTTATTTTTTTAACTGAAAAGAACAAAAGCTAGGCTGGTGGAGAAGAAGAATTCTTCCGTACCAGCCTGATTACAGAATTTTCTTGAAACATTTTGACAAATTCCTCTTTTGAGAGTGGTTTATGATAAACTTTCAATCTGTGGCCATTCACAATAAGAGGAGTTTGAAACTCATCAATGGTCTTGATTCTTACCGCTCCATTGCTAAAGATCTTGTCAATCTCATATGGCCCAAGCCAATGAGTCTAAAATTTTCCTTGAAAATCTTTAAACTTGGAATCAAATAACAATGCCCAATATCCTTCTTGAAACTTCTTCTCTTTGATGTACTTGTCATGCCATTTAGCTCTTTGATATTGAACTAGATCAGTTCTTAGAATTGCCTCTTGTCTGATCTCATCTAGCTCATTTAATTGCTCCATTCTATGCTTTTGGGCTTCTGATAAATTCATCCCCAATTGAACTGCGATCTTGAAGGTCTTGACTTGGAACTCAATGGGGAGCAGGACTTCTTTCCCATAAACAAGTTCATAGGGAGAATGTCCTGTTGTATTTCTCCATGTAGTTCTGTAGGCCCACAAGGCTTCAGGAAGCCTTTCTGCCCAATCTCTTCTATGTAGATGAACAGTTTTGGTGATGATACTTTCAAGAACTTTGTTTGTAGACTCCACTTGACCATTTGCTTGCGGATGGTAAGGAGTAGATTTTCTGTGCTTGATTTTGTATTCTTCCATCAAATTCTCCACCAAGTTGGATGTGAATTGGCTTCCCTGATCTGTCACAATTTCTCTTGGAACACCAAAGCGAGTAAAAATATCGTCATAAAGAAAATGAACAACTGAATTTTCAGTAGCAGATACTAATGCTTTAGCTTCTACCCATTTAGTAACATAATCAGTGCAAACCAATATATACTTCTTTTGCTTAGATGGTGGATTAATAGGTCCAATGAAATCTAAAGCCCATTTTCAAAGGGTTCAATGAGTACCTGTGTTTGCAATGGCATTTCATTTGAAAGGGTAGGTTTCCCTACTCTTTGGCAGCTATCACACCTTTTGACATATTGTTTTGCATGTTTGAAGAGAGAAGGCCAATAATATCCCAAGGAAAGGATTTTATAGGCCGTCCTTTTGTCCGCAAAGTGTCCGCCGCATGGTTCATCATGACATGCCTTAAGAATATCGGGCATTTCATCTTCCCTGACACATCTTCTGATCACAAGATCTGGCCCTGTTTTAAACAATTCGTTAGAAATCCATGAATATTTTGAACTCTCCTGAATAATTTTTCATTTTTCACTTGGAAATAAATGTGAAGGAAGTTTCCCTGTAACCAAATAGTTAGCAATATCTGCATACCAAGGAGTCTTAATAGTTACTGCAAACAAGTATTCATCAGGAAACTTATCCTCTATAGGAGAATCTTCTTTAGTATTCTGAATCCTAGACAAGAAATCAGCTACTGTATTTTGTTTCCCTGGTCTATCCAACACAGTAATATTGAATTCTTGCAAAATTAAGAGCCATCTTGTCACTCTGCCATTAGTAACAGGTTTGTTCATTAAATATCTAATTGCAGAATGGTCAGTATGAATAAAAGTTTCATAACCTATTATGTAATGTCTAAACTTATTAATTGCATGAACAACAGCTAAAAACTCTTTTTCAGTCACAGTATAGTTCAACTCTGTGGGAGTCAAATTTTTACTAGTATAATAAATGGCATAAGGAACTAAATCTTTTTGACCCAACACAGCTCCTAGAGCTGTATTTGAAGCATCCATAGAAATATGGAAAGGGAGTTTCCAATTTTGTCCTCTCAAGATAGGTGCTTCAGATATTCTTGTTTTCAAAGTTTCAAAGGCTGATTGACAATCAAGATCCCATTTAAATTCACAGTCTTTTGTAAGCAATTTGAAGAGTGGAGATGCTATTTTAGTGAATTTTTCTATAAATCTTCTATAGTAACCAGTAAATCCTAGAAAACTTCTAACATCTCTTTGACAATTTGGAATAGGCAACTTGGAGATGACTTCCACTTTTGATCTATCAACCTTAATCCCATCTCCTGAAATATGATGTCCTAAAACAATCCCTTCAGTAAACATCATAAAGCATTTTTCATGGCTTAATGAAAGGTTTGTTTCTTTACATCTTATAAGAACTTTTTTCCAAATTTTCTAATGCCTCTTCAAATGAATTACCATAAACTGTAAAATCATCCATATAAACCTCTACACAATCATGGATTAGATCAGAAAAAATTCCTAGTATTGCTCTTTGGAATGTTGCTGGTGCATTACATAACCCAAAAGGAAGCACTCGGTAGGCAAAAGTTCCCCATGGACAAGTAAATGTGGTCTTATCTTGATCTTCAGGTGCTACCTGAATTTGATTATAGCCGCTAAAACCATCCAAAAATGAAAAGTACTTTTTACCTGCTAATGTATCTAATACCTGATCAATAAAAGGCAAAGGAAAGTGATCCTTCAAAGTTTCTTTGTTCAATTCCCTATAATCAATGCATACCCTCCATTTACCATTCTTTTTAGGTACTATAACCAAAGGAGAAACCCATCGGCTATCTGAAATTGGATAAATGAAGTTTATATTGAGTAGTTTTTGGAGCTCTTCTTTCACTATCTCCCTAAGATTTGGATTCATCCTTCTTTGAGGTTGTCTGATTGGTCTATGGTTTTCCTCAATATAGATATGATGGATGCAAGTCTTAGGATCAATACCTTTCATGTCAGTATACTCCCATGCAAATGCAGTAGAATGTTTTTGCAAGATTTTGATTATTTCTTTTTGTTGTGACTTTTCCAAATGTTTGTTGATATTCAATGTTTTTCCTGGAAAAATCTCAATGGTAGAACTACCAAACTCTTCCATAGAGTAAAGAGACATTAGTCTTGATGATAAATATTCTATGTCAAATTCCAACTGAAATTGTGTGGGGTCATATTCTAAAGATGTCTCAAAATTTTCTAATGTGTTCAGAATTTGACTATCCTCACTAATTTCCGAAATGGTAAAGACAGGTTGTATAATGTCCTCATCATCGACCCATTCATTGTCTCCTACTTCTGTAATTTCTTTTTCTGGAGGATACAAATTGAATTTCTTTGTTGAATTACCATTAGAAATGTACATATCCCCAGATCTACAACTAATAAAAGCATCAGCTGTGGCTAGCCAAGGTCTTCCTAAGATAAGTGGGTGCCCTCCTAGATTACTCTTGGGAGTCAAAATCATAAAATCTACCGGATATTCCCAAGAATCTAAGGAGACTGAAGTATCTTCTAATACACCATCTGGTTTAATAATTGATCGATCTGCAAGTTGCAGTAAAGTAGGTGTAAAAAGAAGGTTAGGAAGTTTTAGCTGGTCCATAGTCTGTCTACTCATAATGTTGATAGCAGCCCCTAAGTCAATCAATGTGTTTGAAATTTCTATCCCATTTATATGTGTCTTGACAATTGGACTTCCTGGATCTACATACTTCTGCATGGTGATTTTTCCCATCATAATATCTGTAATTTTTCCTACCAGGTGGATTCTTCTTGTGTCTTTTAGTTTCCTTCCTGGTCTTTTGAAACTCAACTCCTTTATTGTTTTTGCTAGAATAGGAATCTCTCGAATGGCTTGTAGCAAGGGAATCTTGATACAAACATTCTTCAATTCATCTAGAAAATCATAGTTAGGCAACAAGATTTGTTTTTCCACCCCTTGTCAATTTGTAGTCTTTCAGGAAAAGGAGGTGTAGATGAAGATGCAAGTTGCTCAACTATAGGAGTTGTGGGTGTTAACTTTTCTTTTTCTTTTTGAATATTTGAGTTTTGAAGAGATTCTTCCTCAGAACCCTTATTGGCCTTAAGAGAGTCCTCCTCAGAGGTATCCTGCTCTAGGTCATCTATAGAAGGTTTTTCTAAAACTCTACCAGATCTGAGTTGTACATCATTGAGAGGAACAATCATATAGGTAGGAAATTGTTGTCCTTCTATCATGTAAGTATTATGAGGATTTTTATTGTTAGGATTTGGCAATGGCTGAGCTAGAAGTTGATTTGTCTTTTTTTGGAATGGAAGCATGAGTTGAGGATTTGGATTTTGTTGAGAAGGTTGTTGTTGTGGAAATGGCAATGAAAGTTGTGGATTTGGGTTTGGAAGTTGTGGAGCTTGTTGATTTTGAAAAGATGGAGGATATTGATAAAATTGAGAAAATCTCCCATAAGGATTTTTCATCCCTTGTACCCATGGCTGATATGGATTTTGGTGTTGGGGCCAAGGTTGTTGCCAAGGATTCCAATTTGGTGGGGTTTGAAGATTCATATGGTTGTTAAACCCTTGAGTTTGTTTTCCCTGCCAAGGTCTTCTTGCAACAAAACAGAGAGATTCTACTGAATTTGGGTCTTCTTGAAAAACATCTTTGAGTCCAGGAATTGAAGGACAATCCTTGATCTCATGATTCTCTGAGCAAATCATACATGTTTCTACAAGTTTTACATCCAAGGGACATTCCCTTAAAGCATGTTTCTTCCTACATTTCGGACAAAAGATGGCTAAAGCATCTGTTTCTTCTTTCTGCTTGTTTTGGATTTTAAGGGTGTCAAGTTGTTAACTAAGGCTCCCTAAGATATCAGTTTTGAATTCATTGAGCATATTACCAATCTCTGCCCTACTTACTGATCCAGTTGCAGATTTGTTAGCCCTAATAAGAGAAGGATCCCTAGGCCCTTTTCCTGTTTTAGATTTTCCTCTTGAGAGATGGACACATAGTTTTGTTATGTCACGAAGTGGAAGTTGAGAAATGTCTCCTTTCCCCATCATGTTTAAAATATCTATCCATTCATCTTTAATGGCTTTTAATATGAGGGCTTTCAAGGTTTCATCATCTAAGTTGCTCATCTTTGCTCTTTTCAAGTTGTATTGAAATCTTTCAAGTAAATCTTCCAAGTTTTCATCTTCTTTTGCATCATTTTGAATACCTCATCCTTGTGATTGGTGGGCATACAATAGTCCAAGTATCTATCCAAAAATGTTTGTTTCATATCATTCCAAGTCCTAATAGATTGAGTGGATAATCCCATGAACCATTTCAAAGCAGCTCCCTTCAAAGTTGAAGGAAACAGTTTGAGTTTTTGAGAGTCTTCCATATAGTCATAGGTTCGGCACACGACTTCAAACTCAAATAGAAATGTTTCAGGATCCTCACTTCGAAATCCATAAAAGTTAGGAAGGACAGATGGTGAGATATTTTTCATTGTTGTATGAGTTTCCTCATCAACTATAGGGAATCCAAACAAGTTGTCTCCTTCCCTATTTCTTCCATTATTTCCTTCACCATTGTTGTCTCCATTGTTTCCTCCTCCTCTACCTCTACCTCTACCTCCAACTCCATCTATTATTTCCTTTGCCATGATAGTTTCTTTAGAGTCCTTAAAGTCCTCTAGTTCTTCTATCAAGGGAGGATGAGAGGGAGTCTCTTCCTTTTCTAAATGAGATTTAGTAGGTGGTATAGGAGAATCCTCTAATTCAGCTGCTCCTTGAATTCCAAAAATCTTAAGGCTATGGGTAGATGGTGGTGATTCTTGTCTATGCCTTGAAGAAGATGGAGTTGTGAAAATCAAACTCTTGGCTTTAGCTATAAACCTTCCCCTAGAATCTCTTGCTCTATGCATGTCATTTTGTTTTTTTTTAAATAGGGATAATAATTCTCTTTCTGATCTTCCAGGTCACACTAGGTTCAAGAAGAGAGCATACTTAAGAAATTACTAAACCAATAATTCTCTTTTCTGATCCTCCAGATCACACTAGGTGCAAGAGGAGAGCATACTTCAAGAAATTATCAAGTTTTCCCTTCTTTTATTATTATTATTATTTATTTTTTTAAGAAATTGGCTACCTAGTTACACTTCCCCGGCAACGGCGCCAAAATGTTTGGTCAATTTAGTGTGTCCTAAATTGCTACATTAATTTATCAATCCGGGATTCGTAAGTTGATGAAGTGTGGCGCACTATATGTGCAAGATAACCTATCTCTTACTTTTTGGTCGTTTTTGGATTTTTATGAAATTCTGAAAAACAAGTATGGAGACAAATATTCAAGACAACAATGTCTTTCTAATGATTTTCCAAACTTCAAAAGAATTTTAAAAACACACAATGACAAAATTAATTCTTCAAAGAAAATGAAATTGCATCACTACTCTAGTCAAACAAACAATGAACTACTGATCATGAAACTCATTATTCTTGCTGCTGTTCAAACACAAAAGAAACTATGCTTAAAGAAATCCAAAAGTTGCAACAAAGCAAATCTAAATCAAATTACATCAAATTATCTTCTGATCCCTCACCATTAGTCCAGCTATGGTTTTCAAAGGCAACCATAAACAACTTGAGTAACCTGATATCTAACTTGCAGAAAGTAAACTAATATCAAACTACACATTCATAATTCAATCCCTCGCCATTAGTCCAGCTATGGCTTTCGGAGGTAACTGAATATGTCATGAGAAATTTAATATTTCTAACTTGCAGAAAGTAAACTAATATCAAACTACACATTCATAATTCAATCCCTCGCCATTAGTCCAGCTATGGCTTTCGGAGGTAACTGAAGATTTCATGAGAAATTTAATATATCTAAATCTAACTACTGAAGCAAATGAGCAAGACTGAAATAAACAAAGCAGTACTGAAATTAAACAGAAAATAAGAAAATTAAATTAGCAGCAGAACAATATTAATTCCATGTCATTAGTAAAAAAGTTATGCAAATGCCCGGGCTTCCTACTTGTAATCTGAAACAGGAACACTGATCAGTTAACAACAACATAAAACATGAAAGATTATGGACAGAAGTAAGATGTAAAGCATGAAAGATTATAAACAGAGATGAAGCATAAATACCATGAAAGATGTAATGTATAAACACATGAATGACTTATGGCACAATGATCTTAAAGAAATAAAACAAGAACTATACAATAATGCACAAAACCTCAGCGTGTGCAGGGGCCCTCTACACCAGCCTTGGCAACAGCCTTCAAGTACGAATTACTCTTGGAAACAGAGTCTTCTTATATATTAAAATGCAGTCATAACAGAAAGGTGATATTACGGCATAGTGGCAACGTAATTACATTACAGAGCTATCTGGAGGCTAATCTAATGTGCGTATGCAAATGCGTTATTTATAACAAAGGTAAGATAACTAATTCCTTAAATTTTGTGCTGATGGAGAACACGTAAACCATTATGTCCAGAGATCTAGGATCATGGCCGCGTTGAGGACCGAATCTATGAAGAGTGGATGTTGAATTCGGCTTATGGAGCCATGTATAGGTGTTGATGTGTCTCTCGCAATTCAGAAACGGCCATATAAATCTTCACGTGATGAGAAACAGAGTCCTGTCACCGTGGGACTCTACGGTTCACTTCCACTTGGCCACCTTTGACCGCAGCCTCCTTAGGTGAATTTGCTTGAGCCAATAGGACACGATCCATGTCCACATCATTTCTGACTTGCCCATGTGGCTCGTTTTTCCTGAAGACACCTGTAACATAGACTTTCACAAAATGGCTGCAGAAAGTTGCAGTAGCTGCGGAAAGTGGCAAGCTTCCGGAGCTAAATGAGCAAAAATCTAAATCAAATAGCAGACACAAAAATATAGTTAAAAACCATTTTAGATGCTCTTTTGCAATTAATATACAATGATATTGACAACTAGGAAGGTTCAGGTGAATGAAAAAGGTCTAGGAAGATGTATAAGAACAATGCAGATTTGAGACTCAACACCCATGATATGGATAATTGTCCACTGGCAATACAAATGTCCTCATCCATTTCTGATATGTCACTAAGAATCTGTTGTCACCATGTACTCCATCACCTAGTGGAAAACTCAAACTCCATCTCACCATACAAGGTTTTCCAGCTAGTAGAGAGGACTCATAGTCCAATGTTTGGGGCCTCATCACTAGAATCTTCTCAAAAAACAAACTCACAAATAAACTCCCATACCCACAAGTGTGACTCCTTCTACTCTTTAACCCTGTAAGGTGGTCCTTCACACTGGTTACCATCCCTGCACATCAGTTAAACAGGGTGGGTTCCAAACATTGTAATCATAACTCCAATTGTGTCATTGTTACCACATGGGGTGCTACTGACCTTGATACTTGAAACATTTTGTAGGCTATAGTTTGAAGGGTTAAATCTTCTATCTCATCTATGAGGATATATTTTTTGTCTGGCCCTTCCACCACCCTACAATGGGCAGCTCTCATGCTTTTGGTTGTCTCTCTTGAGTGGCTACACACCCCTGTCAACACCACTGAAGACCCCCGCCTTGATAAATCGGTGAGGAAGTATATGTCTTATGTTTCTATGGTGAACCTCTCTGGCCCAAAAATAAATTGTTGGGTTTCCACATCCCACCACCTCATAATTTAAGTATGGAGATAATCTTGGCTTTCCATGCTTGGGAACCTAAAGAACTTTAACAATGATCCAAAATATCACAAGGAATTGATGGTTGGACCATGAGCCATGGCTTGAATATCATTCTAAAAATGTTACCTCTCCCTCCATTCATGCACCATGGTTGCCCTTACACCCACATTAAAATTATCAGCCACTGTCATTTTTACAAGGAAACAAAAAAAAAACAAATATCTAAGAGAAACATTCTAAAATTTCCTATTTTTCCCCTGGGCCATGGCCTTGGCATAGACCGCCAACAACCTAAGCCACAAGATACCCTTGGAAAGCCCACGACGGAGCTTCCTGGGCCACTTGATGCATTTTCTAAGCTTGCGACTAGGGAATTTTTCCCTCTACCATGATATTCATTCACATTCAAAACTTAGTGACTCAAACTCTACGTGATAAAATGATTGAGAAAGAATTTACCACTTAATTTCTTAAGATGACCACTTGATCCTCTTTGCTCCTCTTTTCTCCTTCTTGCTCTTTCCCCCAAACCCTTGAAATTTCACTCCTTTCTCACAAACTTCACAATGAGAAAACACAGAGGTATGATTTTATTCTATAACCCTATTTTGGTATCTTTTGGGCATATTCCAGAATATTCCTTTTTTAATATTTGGGTTCAAGTGGGGTTTTTTTAGCTTTATGATCTATTTTGAGTCTACCTTTTGCAAGAAGACTTAAGAGTCATATTTTGATTTCATCTTGAGAGTACATTTTCACTACATCGAACCTCAGGTATGATCCTTTACTGGCATATAGGGGTAGGTCATTTTATCTAATTTTTCATTTTGACCGTCAACACTTTTTATGCCTTAGGTCTAATCCCATCAAGCCGTGACCTTTTCCACTTCCTGTATGCATGTCATAGTTTGGTGGTAGAGCTTACCCGCTCATGGATACACTAGTTAGGACCTTCTTTTAATCTCGGTGTCCATGTAGTCACTATTTTTATCATTTTTTGAATTCCTCCTTCTGGCTCGCCATGACTTCGAATTTGAGCCTCATGTCCTCTTCTTCATCTATTTTTTGGCCACACCCCAAGAGGTTTCCACATTTTATCCCTCATGATTGCCATATTTTGTCAGCCTACTTTTTCAGTTTGAGCCTTGCATTCTCTATTCCATCATCTTCATCTGCTTGGCCTACCATTTGCATTCACTTAGTGTTTTACCATGTCTTGGAGGAACTGCTCCAATGAGTATTCCTATTAGCCAGCTCATGTCTGCCTTATGACATGAGCAGTTATACTAGTCCCGGAACCCATTGCTACCCTTTATACCACTCTTTCCTCCAGGAGGAGTTTTCTCTATTCTCCTTTCAGACTCCTTAACTTAGAAAATATTGTCGAGTGAACTTGTCTACTTCACGCTTGTAAAATTACCTAAAGTGTTGTCTACACAGTATAAGTTTAACCCTTTTTTGAAATGGGATAGAATAGTTATGAAAAAGGAATACCCTACTCTTCTATGGCTAGGAGGTTATCCCTTATATACTTTATCTCTTTTCCAGGCTTGGGGTGGAACTTTACAAAAAATGAACTTATAAAAAGAGAAGGGAGGGAACATCTATCTTCATTTTTAATATATTGGCAGTGTCAGTTGCGTCACCGTTGAACACAACACCTATCTGTTTCACTATCTTACAGTTGGGATTTAAATTGACCAAAATTTGTACCATCCATATGAGTCTTTTTACTCCTCTGAATGGTTACTCTTCCAGTCATATGGAGCGTGCCTCGATGCCTCTTGCATTGTTGCATGATATCACATGGTGCTCATTTAGTTATGCTACCAAGTCACTCTTGTCTCATGTCGTTATGTGTTCAAGGGATGTCTTAGACTGTGTCTACCATCTGTAGTATCCTATTGACCTTTTTGATTTGAACATCATTGTCTCAATGGTACTTCATCGCTTCATGACATCATCCATACATCACATCGTACTGGTATGTTTCGTGTTGATTGATGGGGGATACATCAATGTCCTCCTTCAACGAATCTTGTCTTGTAGACTTCAGCTCATTATCAATGAACTTGATCTAGGAACCAACAATACCTTGCAGTCCTTAGAGGCATGTTTCCTCACAATCGACAATGGATTTGCATCATTGGCTCTTTATTGGTTGATTTCACTGGTGTTCAACATCAACTCCTTCATTTGCACTTAGTGGACTGTACTAGGTACCTTGGGATCGATCTTCCTCATTGGTGTATTACCTCACATCTGTTACTGGTTTACCTCATTGGATGGTAATCAGTCGATTTCTACCATTTCTTCACTTCAACTCATTTATTTGCATGAGTATATTCGTACCTTCAAGGTCATGTCAAAGACCCTGGTTTAGGGCCATTCCACCCTTATATGCCACCCTTCCAAGGCTATGTTTGAGTTATGTTTGTCATGTGTCCATAGTCCCACTGATTTATATTGTGACATAGATCCATGATTGTTTTTTAGTGGTTATGCTCTTTCCATCGAGTCACATGGATACATCATGTATGTCTATCATGGCCATGTCTTAGATATTTATATCATGGATCTACAGTGTATGTTTGGAGGCCATGTTCAATATTTTATTATGCCTGAGCATCGGTATGCCCACTATTAGAGTCATTGTTTCAATGATCAAAGATAACTCTTTTGAGAGTTTTCCATCAGGTCATTAGTAATTTTTTTTTCCTTTTTAGTTAGTCTTCAACAATAATTTTGGTCACTGAACAAGTCATATCATGATATGTTTCTCCTTCACATTATTTCATTTCCATTCAGAGGTCTAAAATCATATCACTCCATATCATATATGTCAAATATAGGGTCTAAACTTCCTATGAAAAATATTTAGTTTTTCACTAAAAAATGAGGTAGTCAAACCTCCATTTCATCCATAAAGGTCTAGTCAAAGGAAAAAATTGGTTTTCATAGTCCGAAATAAACTTTGCATGTAATTAGAATTCCATATCCTATCGTTGTATTTGAAAAGAATTGAAGAGCTTTGTTGAAAATAATTATTTTCGAAATTATATCATTATTAAAGTTTTATATTTAATATTTCGAAAAATTATTGTCAAAACCATAGGATTTAATTCAATGCATAGTTTCCACTACTGATTATTTTCCACTACCATTGTCACACTTTATATTCCCTTACTCGTCAGTTATTAATGTCACATCACCTTCATCATACCCCTACCTCACATTTAATTTAACTCCATCGTACACTAACTGCCCTCCATCTTACCAATCATCAATCACATCCTCCTCGCATCTGACGGCTCACATGTGACTTCACCCACCCCTCATCATCTGAGACTTAATGTCGAGGGGTGGGGGGGGGTAGGGTTCTGAAAAGGTGGTTTCCAAAGCCTGACCCCACTACTACATGTCATGAGCAGGAGATTTCGCAGCCCCCCCGCATGAAGCCGCTTACCACCTTTATACTACTTCGAAATCCCTCTTATCTGCCATATCAAACCATTAATTCTCCCTCCAGTTACGTCATGCCAATGTGGACTATGGCCTATCCAATCAACTTAATTCCTACCTTTCCATAACCGTTAGCTAATTAATTTAATTTCTAATCGTTAGGCAACGTACCCTCATCCTTTCCAAAAGGGAATTAAACAAATTACCCATAAATTCATCACTCAACGGTTGTTTCAGAATTTTATTCTTCTCTTTGACTTGTTATACATAGGTTTACAAATTTGAAATTACCACCATAATTCTAGAGATCAACATCACCATTGTTTAAAGCCTTCTTTTGCATATATTGATTTTTCTCTAGTCTACAGAAGTTCTCCTCAGTCTCTGCCTATGTTTTATATCAGAAAATTCATGTTTCCACCATTTCAATAGAGCCAACCATGCCTACAAAGAACAAGGGACCAGAAGAACTAGTAAGTCTATTATTACACCCTCCAGTTGACTTTCATCACATCCATTTAGCAAAAAAATACCACAAAATCCATGAAACTATTTGTGACCTTGAGCTCTTTGATTTATAATGTTGGTTTGAAGATAAATTCTTAGACAAACCTGATGATATAGGATTGTGGGATTTCAATCTTCCACATTTCATCTTTCCTCACAGCCATTATGCTCCAAAGTTTGTTAGAAGATGGCAAGATTGGTATATGCCAAACTGGATAGCTATTATCTCTCCTACAGGAGAGATTTTAGTGACCATCAATGACCAAAATATTGAAAAAATGATGCAAGCCCCAACCACAGAGAACACAACACCATTTTCCCAAGAAGCGTTGATTGAAATATATCAAAAGTTAGATTTTTCAAATAGAGCTTAAAATATTGAGCTATTCATGACTGAAAATGATCCATTTCCCAAGAAAATACCTCCATTTCCATCATCCATTTTCCCTAAAAGGTCTAAACAAATCATCAAAGTCATTTCCTATGTGCTTGGTTATTATTCAGAATGGCTAGATGAAGCCATCATAGGATTCATGTCCATATTCTCCACATATTCCAAACCCTACATCATTTTCAACTTCATTCAATTCATTGCAAATTATATCCATGATGAGTTTGTCAAATTCACAACTGAAGAGGTTTTCAGTTATGCCTCTGTGTTAGTTTACTTGTTATTGTACTCTCAGGGAGAAAAATTTAAGTTTTCCTTACATAAATTTGATGAGGAAGGCCATCAACAATCAATCATTTTCTGGACTTCATTAGTCATAAAGGGACAAAAGAAGTTTTCATATAAATAGATTGTGGATATGTTTCTTTAGGCAGCACTCATTTTATTCAATATCACTCCAGATCACAGGATTAGTGAATAAATTAGAAAGGTACTGTAGTTGTCAGATCAATATAGAATAGGGGATTGGTATCTTTACCAAAATTATACAAAACTTAGAGTTTATGGTTTTGATCTTCCCCCTTATAAGTTGACAAATTTCCTCCCCGTGAGGATTTTTTCATTGGAGTATATTAGACAAATGATCAATGCAAATGAAGTGCATTTTGTCTCTGCTAAAAAGAAATATCAATTTAAAATCAAAACACATATAAGGCCTTTTATCCGTAATAGTTGGACAACATGGGAGGAAGCAGATAAATTTTTGAAATATATGCAGTTTAGTCCAAGTTTGACATGGTCTTATGATCCAGTTGGTGTCATTTCTAAACTGACGGTAGAAAATAAATCAACACCATATTTCCATACACCTAGACGAGAGATTGAAAAATACATGAATCAACTTGAATGGATTGAAGGTAATTTACGGGAGGCTGAAGAACAAAAATTTTCTACATCAGCATTGCTAAATCCTATTTCATAGGAAAGAGAAGGAAAAAGAGTTAGAGAAGATCAGTCATCTCCAATGATTGATTCATCCAGCAAAGAGTTTAAAATTAATTAAAGGAATAAAACAAAGCTTAATCCTAAGGTCAATCCCAGCAAGGAGTCAAAGAAATAAGTAATCATCATTACTGAAGAGACACCTCCTTCCACACAGGCAGGTGATAAAATCACTTCTACTACTCCTACTACTTCTATAGTTTCTAAAGATCAACAAACAACAACTTCTCAAGATCGACATAAATCCATTCATAATAGTACAGTTTCTATAGGGGAGAAGGATAAGATTGTCTTTGACACCTTCAAATATATAAAGTTGAATAATGAAATGTTAAAGACAATTAGATAGAACCAATTTTGGAAACAAACTCCCAACTCACAAAGTAGGTTTCTTTCAGCCTTTGATTCAGAAAAGGGAAAAATGCACTTTTCTTTTCTTCAAGCACAAATTCCACATCCAAAGTCAAAAGAAGATTATAAAAGGGCTACATTTGATTTTGATACAAAGGAGATTCATCCAATAGATCAAATGGAGCTACACAATAAAAATGGTGAGATGATTTCATCTACTCTCACTACCACTGTATGAGCGTATCAAAACTGCAGGTTTCATTAGCTAATGTACAATCATATATGAAAATGGAGAAGGTGTATTTATTTGAAAATCATACAAATATTAAAACTCTATAAGGTCTCATGATAAAAATTGGGTGTCATCCATCCAATGTCAATTCCATTGAAGAAATCATCAAGAAGAAAAATGTTGGCATAGCAGCATTGACGAAGAAATTGAAGAGACTAAAGATATTGAAGAGACTAAATCTTAGAAGATATAAATGATGAAATGATATTGAAGAGACTAAATCTTAGAATATAGAAGATCCTTTAGAAAAATATATTGAAGAGACTAAATCTTAGAAGATAGAAATGATGAAATTGATTATGGAGAAGAATGCTCAAATAAAGCAAATGGAATTAGATTTAGAAAAAATGATAAAGGAAAAGGAAGTAATAGTAAAAAAATCAAAGGTTCCTTTAGAAGTAGTGCCTCTAGCATCCATCCCTATAACTCAAACTTCTACAGCAATTACTGTAGATGGAGCTGAGAAACTCACCAAAGAAGTTCATAATATGTCCATTAAAGAAGAGGAGATAACGAAATTGCAAGATCAAGTAAAATAATTGCAATTTCAAAAATCTATTGCTGATAGTTCACATGCAGCCGAAGCACAAAGAGCCAAAAATATGATTGAGATGTTACACAAATATAAAAAGGAGTCAGCTATTGGAAATAATTTAGGCCAACTAAAAGAGATAAATTGGGCAGACATCATGGAATCTCTTAATGAGATTTGGACAAGTATACAGATAATATTTGAGCAAAAAGAGCTGATATAGAAGGAAAATGAGGCTATCACAATAATCAAACAACAGCTGGGAGAAATGCCTGCAATAGAAAACAATGTCATTAAGTTTCTAAATGCAAAGAATAGGTATGAGCTGGATGATTTGGGTATAGATGATAGAAATGAAACCATACTGGAAGTGAAGAAGGTGCTAACAAAGAAGAATTTGATTCTTCAACTTGAGGAGAAGTGTTAGAGTCTAGAGACTACAGTTTAGATATTTTTTAGTAGAATAGAGCCTCTGAAACAAAAAGGGTTGCCTTCTATTATTGTGATTAATGATAAGTTGATGACCAAGGAAGATTATTGGAGAAGATTGAAGGAAATTTCTAGAGATACTGCAAATTTTTCAAACATTAAATTCACATTGACAGGAAGGGCACTGTTGGGAACTTTGAGTAATGATATTTTCACTCAGTATGAGATCAAACATGTATTTTTGATAAGGCCCACCTTTTCTAAATACACTGAGGATGATGAAGTTTACCATAGGGTGATGAAACTGGTCATCCCTGATGAAGAACACTAGGAAAAGCTATGTGAATTTTAGGAGTAATTAGTAAAAACAAAAATTCAAATCTCTACTAGATCAGCAGTCAACTAACATCCAGCGCAGCCCGCAATTACCTCTCTTAAAAACAATTTTCAGTTAGAGCAGTTCCAACACATCAAATCAAATTTACTTCGATGATTGCAGTTAGAATTTAGTTATAAAATACAAAGCTATCTGTTATGATAGCCTTTAATGTAACTTTTGTAATTTTTATTTTCTATAAAGACCTCATTGTACGAATTATTATTGTTGGATAATCAAATTTGAAGGATCTGTGTATTACTGTGGACCTATATTAATGAAATCAAAGGAGTTGCAGCAAATTTTGTGAGATTCATGTTGTATTTATTTTGAGCACTTTTCTTTCTCTGTTATTTCATTTCAATTCCATTTTCTGTGTAAATATATTTTCATTTTATAAGCATATATGAGTCATATGTTCTATTTATTAAGATTTTTACAATATGTCTTTTATTCTAATGAATGAATTCAGAAAAATGCTCATTCAAACCCCTCTCTTTTCTACCACTATACACAAATGACAACTTAATTCTGCTCAAGTAGTTTGCCTATCTTGAATTGCTCAGTTCTATGCAATTCAGTCTTTGAAATCAATTTTAGCTTCATTGATTATAATTTTTATCTAGCAAACAAATTATTAAAAAATTCTAAAACAAATTAATTCATATCTAGCCTAAAATCTCATACTCAACCTAAAATTGAATATTTAAAAGTGACATGGATAGAGCCCTATGTGGCTAGGTAGGGATAGCTGCCTAGATAAAAGTTGGTTTGTGGTTACCTTTCTTCACTCCTAATTTCAACCTAGGAAGTTGGGGAGAGTGATAACATTTCTGGCTCTGTTGTCAGGGAACGATTGTTAAATATTCCCTGGGAAAGATTATCAGAATATGATGAAGTGAAAAACTGAGCCAAGACATATAATTTAGATATTAAGTTGGCTCCTAAAAGATATACTAGGTCAAACCTTGACCCTAATCCATCACCCTTAATATACAATCCTGAAAGTATTTTGAGAAAATAGGAGGCTAAGTCTCGACAGTTAGGAAGAGTTTTTCCTCCATTGATTAAATCAAATTCCCTGCCTACAAGGTTTTTCTTAGAGGATTTGGTTTTCTCTCCACAATCTAAAAAATATTTAATTAGAACCGAGTCTGAAATTTTTCTCTCAAAAGCTACTTTTGACCCTTTTGATTTTGAGTCTTTTACACCATTTTCTGAAACCTTTGAGTGTGAAACTAATACTGAAGTTTGGTCCAATTTCCATAAAATTAAAGGCTTAGTAGATAAATGTCAAACCAGGAGGTAACTCCTCAAATCAGAATGTGTTATTGAATGAAGAATGAACATGCATTTATACATGGAGGTGAGGCTATTGGGATTCATCTCCCAATGACTCTTGGCCTTCCTTATTTCCCAATATTATTTATTATACAAAATTAAATATCCACACCCATCCCATAGGATTAGGTGTCAACATTCCCCCCTTTAATCCGAAGGGATGTTGGTGAGCCTAAGCATCGATCTGAACCTTTCAAAATTTTCTCTTCCAAGTGCTTTGGTGAAGATATCAACAGTTTTCTCATTTGTGGAACAATGATGTAGATGGATGGTTTTGGCCTGAACATGATGTTGAATTAGATGGTACTTTGTATTGATGTGCTTTGTTCGATCATGGAACTTTGGGTTCTTGGCCAACTTTATTGCAGAAGTGTTGTCGATCATGAGTGGTGTGGAGTGCATTTGTTACATCTGCAAATCTTCCAGGATTTTCCAGAGCCACACAATTTCCTTTGTTGCTTCAGTTGCTGCCACATATTCTGCCTCGGTCGTGGAATCTGCTGGAACTGACTATTTGCGTGATCTCCATGAGACAGCTCCTGATCCAAAACTCGTGGTGTAACCTGTAGTAGACACCACTGTTTCTTTGTCGCCATCAAAGTCTGAATCAGAGTATCCGATCAAGCTGAAGTTGCCTACCTGTGTATATTTGAGTCCAAAGTCTTGAGTCCCCTTCAAGTACCTTAGCACTCTTTTTACAGCAGACCAATGTCCTTCACAAGGTTTTTGCATGAACCTTGAGAGGATTCCAATAGCAAATGAAATGTCAGGTCTGGTGGTGGTAAGGTAAATAAGACTTCCTACAAGCTGTATATACTTAGTTGCATCCTCAAATTCCTTCCCTTCAATAGATGTCAGCTTCAAGTTTTGTTCCATTGGAGTGGTTAAGGGATTACAGTCATCCATGCCAAATTTGTTCAAGAGATCTCCAATGTACTTCTTTTGAGAAAGAAATATGAATTTAGGATGTTGAATTACTTCAATACCCAAATAGTAATGAACATGACCCAAATCGGTCATTTCAAAACCTTTCTTCAACTCTTTCTTCATGGATGCAATATAGCTCTCATTATTTCCTGTTATCAAAAGATCATCTACATATACCACAAGATATACAACTGTTTTTCCAACTTTCTTAACAAACAAAGTTGCATCATCAAGATCAAAATGTTTGAAGTCAAGTTTCAGAAGATGCTCAGTCAATTTCTCATACCAGGCTCGTGGTGCTTGCTTGAGGCCATACAAGGATTTTACAAGCTTGCAAACTTTGTGTTCTTGACCCTTTACCACAAATCCTTCTAGATGGGACATATGAACTTTCTCCTTTAGATCTCCATTCAAGAAGGCTATTTTTACATCCATCTGATGGACTTTCCATCCATTCTGAGCTGCTAAGGCAAAGAGAGTCTGGATGGTGGTCCATTTTGCTGTGGGAGAAAAATTTTCTTCATAATCGACTCCTTCTTTTTGTGCGAATCCTTTTGCCACAAGCCTGGCCTTGTGCTTGTCAAGTGAGCCATCTGATTTGTACTTGTTCTTGTAGACCCACTTACAGCCAATTGGTTTCGTTGCGAAAGGTGGATCAACCAGCTTCCAAGTGCCATTCTTTATCATGGCATCATACTCCTTCTGCATCGATTCTTTCCATTCATCATGAGAAGCGGCTTCTTTGAAGAAATTTGGTTCATGATCTGTAGACAAACTCAATTCACAGTTATAAGCAATATCCATATCAACAGGGGAATCAGAATTATCTACATCACCTTCGATTTGTTGAGTGGAACTTCTTGTTCCTTTTTTTCCAACCTCATCAGGATGAACATTCTCCAGTGTCTTTGTTAGCCATTTGGGAGGACCTTTCTGAGATGGCCCAGGCTGGTCATTTGACTGAGTTGGGATTGATTCAATATTCAATCTCCCAATTCTGTCAATCACATCATCCAATGTGTCATCCATGGTTGTTTCTTCATGTGGGGGAGAGAGTGCTTCAGGACATGAATCCACAGTTTGATTCAATATCAGAATCCCCCCTTCAAGATGTGGAATCACATTATAAAATTCTTGGAAGGAATTTGCATGTGTGAATCTGTCCAGGCGATCAAGTTGTCGCTCAACAACCTTGTCACTCTTGGAAGATTCAAAAAATATGACATCTCTTGCTATCACAAACTTCTTATTCGCTTCATCATAGAGACGATATCCTTTGGAGGTATTGGAGTACCCCAAGAAGATACATTTGCGACTTCTAGCACCAAGTTTGTTCCTTTGACCCTTGGGTATCAAGGCATAACAGGTGGACCCAAAGACCCTGAAATGCTTTACCGAAGGAATGTGGCCATGCCACATTTCAAAAGGAGTTTTGTTTCTAGTTGAACTTGAAGGATACCTATTCTTTATGTAAACAGCACATAGAACTGCATCATCCCAAAACATCAATTTCACATTCTTGAAAAATAACATGGAGCGAACCATATTTAAGATAGTTCTGTTCATTCTTTCAGCTACACCATTCTGTTGGGGATTATATGGCACTGTTGTTTGATTTTTTATTCCATGTTGACGAAGATAATTTTCAAATTCGTTTGAAGTGTATTCTTTTCCATTATCAGTACGTAGAGAGCCAATATGTGTTTTTGCATCATTTTCAATCCATGCATGAAAATTCTTGAATGTTTGAAAAGCATCAGACTTATTCTTCAATAAGTAAATCCAACACATTCTGGTGTAGTCATCAATAAATGTCATCATGTATTTGTTTCCATTTGCAGAAGCAATAGGCATAGGGCCACATAAATTTGAATGAACAAGCTCAAGTTTTCTATGTGCTCTGGAGTGTGAATCATGAAATGGTTGTTTGCTATGCTTTCCTAGAATACAAGCATCACATTCCTTAGGTTTTCTAGGAATTGTAGGCAGTCCATCAACACCATTTTTCTTCAGCAAACGAAGGCTTTCATAGTTTAAGTGTCCAAATCTAGCATGCCATAAAAGACTTGATGGGAATGTACCTTCATCATGATGTGAACTGAATGCAAAGTTTTGAGCATGAGCAGATGAACCTTTCGGCTTCAAGAGTCTCCCTTCTTCTATTCCCTCCATGACAAGTGAGTGATCTGATGCTTTTCTGACCTCTGCCTTGCCATCAAACAAGTGAATTGAGTGTCCTTGCTGCCGGATTTCGACCAGGGACAGCAAGTTTCTCTTCAACTCGGGGAGGTATAGAACCTCATGTAGGATATGATCAGGAAGACCAGGCAGTTTAAGCCTGACTGTGCCAAGCCCTGATGGCTTGAGTTTGGATTTATCTGTGAAATATACTGCTCCATCAACTTCGTCGGTGAATTATTCAAAAAAATATTTTCTAAATGTCATGTGACATGTTGCTCCTGAATCTAGCAACCAATCATCTCTCCATGAAGTAAATGAAACATCAAACAAGTCTTCAATTACTCCATTGTTACAATGTGCTAGAACATAATGAGCGGATTCAGGTGCTTTACCTTTGTCTTTGTCATTAGTTTTACCTTTGTCTTGATTTATTTGCTGCTCAATTTTCTCCCATGGTGTTCTGCATTTGGATGCATCATGTCCATCTCTATTGCAATGTGTGCAATGAAGATTGGATTTGTCAGATTGTCTGCCCCCCCTTTCTGTGAAGTTTCTTCTTCCTCTTCCTCTTCTGCCACCTCTTCCTCTGGATGAATCTGGAGCATGAATATTTTCTCTATGTGCCAAGTATGCAGCCTCTTCGGAAGACGAAGGGACTGTCATCTTCCCAAAAGCTTTCTCTCTTTCTGCAAACTTTTTCTCAAGTGTATCAAAGGTGATATGCTCAAGGTTCCCACTTGCTTGCAAAGACTCAAGATAATGTGAGTAAGTCAGATATAATGCCTTAACATATGCTATGAGATTTATGTCCATTTTTACACCAGTGCTATCAATATCATGCATGAACGATCTAACTTCTGAAGCTAAGGCAAGGGGATCATCATTCTTCATTTCAAGACTGAACAACTTAATCATCAATTGAACATTTTCTAATTCTGAATGTGAGTCATAGAGTTCTTTTAGATTGCTCAAGGCATCATAGGAATTTGAGAATGATGAAATGTGATGACTCACCTCTTCATTTACGGAAGCTGCAATCAAGGCATAGGCCTTGCAGTTCTTGTTTTCCCAAATGGCGAGCTCTTTGTCTGAAGTGGGCTTTGTTGGTGGATTTCCTTCTTGTCCTTCACAGATTCCTCTCCACAACTCATTAAAAATGAGTGTGTGTTTAATCTTCCGAGACCATTCAAGATAGTTCTCTTTACCGGAGAGAACCACCCCAACAATAGAGATGAGAGAATGCATTAGATTGCTGGAAAAAAATTCTTCTGAAGAGGAAAAATAATTCTACTATAAATATTTCAATTCCAGAGATTTTCTCAATTAAAGGGGACAACTCTTTGCTAAAACACTGAATTATAAAAGACAAAATACTCTTTGCTAAAAACTGAATTCTGCACCAAAAAATATATATGTATTTTTTGTTTTGTTTGGAGAAATTTTTTTTTGTATGGGAAGCAGTTTTATGAAATGGGAGGGCGATATCAACGTTATGGGAGGGCGGTATTATGAAATGTCATGGGAGGGCGGTATGATATTAATGGTATTATGAATGGTATTAAGGTGGGAGGGGGGTGGTAATATGAGGTGGTATATGAATGGGAGAATATAATGGGGAGGGGGCGGTATTGAATACTATGAAAGGGGCGTGAATGTATCACAAAGACAACGTATTATAATACAAAGACATCGTATTATTAAAAAGTGCTTTTGTTATATGGAAGGGCGGTGTTAACATTGGTGAAAGGTCCGTGGGACAAGCCAGGGGATATTAAAAGCGCTGTATTAAAACTGTTGACAAAGCACAAATGGTGGGAGGGAGGTATTACGAACGACGTGACAGTGTATAGTATGAGTCGTTGCAGGTATGACTACTGTATAAACTATTACAAAACACCGCCAGACAAAGCTGTGTATAAGCGGGCGTAGTGTATTGATGCAGTGAGGGCGGAGTGTTTTGAACGGTTTATAACGCCAGACAGAGCTGCTGGGAGGGGCAGAAATGTAAAAGAGAAAGCGGTATTAGAAGTTGACAGCGTGGAGGTATTTCATGCGATAAATGGAGCGCTGTATATATATATATATATATATATATATATATATGAGCGATATATATGAACGGTTGACATATATGAGTGATATGTATTGAATGGTGGAGGGCATAGTGTATTGATGCAGCGTATGAGTCGACAGCGCTGGAAGGGAGAAGGCCGAAAGGCCACGGGGTAGCAGATGGTGGGATGTAGTGCTGGAGGGCCAAGGGGCGGAGAGATAGGTAGCGTGGAGAGTAGGGGGTCGTAGGGAAATGGGAAGCCGAGGGGAGTGCTCGTAGAGATGAGAGGGGCGTTGGGTAGGTGAGGGAGAAGGAGGCCGAGAGGCCTGTTACAAAAAATCTGGAATAGGATCTTTGTAGGACTGTAGAGGGAGGCTGCAATTTGCAGTGTTTCAGGAACTGCAGGATTGCAGAATCTTTAGGAGCTGCAGGATCTGCAAATGTCAGAGCTATGCAGAGAAAAAAAATGCAGAATAACAGTCTAGCAATAAGTAGGAGCAGCAAAAACTATTATTAAAAACTGACTGAGCAAAGGAGAGGGAGTTACACCACAGGCAGAAATGCCAATAGTGGGACTGGCTTTGATACCATGTCAAACCAGGATGTAACTCCTCAAATCAGAATGTGTTATTGAATGAAGAATGAACATGCATTTATACATGGAGGTGAGGCTATTGGGATTCATCTCCCAATGACTCTTGGCCTTCCTTATTTCCCAATATTATTCATTATACAAAATTAAATATCCACACCCATCCCATAGGATTAGGTGTCAACAATAAATTTCATGAAACTTCTGAAAAGACCTATTTTCAATATCAGCAATAGGATTTTGGTACATCTGTTACTTCACCCTCTCATAAAGCTACATCATATGTTCCTCTTTTCATTCCATCTTTACCTTTACAAAATTGTAGTCAATCCATGCCATAGTTTAAACCTCCACCATGTCCTCCATTAATCATGGCCAGATTTTCTCCACTGATTCTGCCAGGTCAACTTACTTCTCTACCGCAAAATTATGGTCAAAGGTTGCCTCTCTTTGATGGAACATCAGAAATCACAACCTATCAGCATGTGGCTAAAGTAAATGATTTTATAGATATTAAAGAAGTAGACAATGATGATGGTAAGATGTGTATTATTGATTAAAAAAAAATCTGGATAATTAAAGAAATGGTTCCACTCCCTTGGAGTTAGTACAATCAGTACCTAAAAATAGCTAATTGATTTATTCATGGAAAAATGGGAAGAGAATAAAAATCCACTGTAAATCCTAGCTGAATATAATTCACCGAAAATGAATACGAATGAGTCTGTCCAATAATTCACAACTAGATTTAATAGTATATATGATTAAATTCCTGATAATATAAAACCAACCCCAAGCCTTGCTCTAGTCCATTATCCTGATGGTTTTGACCTTGACATGGCCTATCAGCTGAGAGAGAGAAATTCTTCAACTTTGGAAGAAATAAAAGGAAATGCAATGAGTGTAGAGGCAAATCTGATTATTAAAAAGTCTAAGGTAAAAAAAGAGAAAATAGTCACAATAAAAGAAGGAACATCCACTTCATCAGAAGGAAAAATTGATAATTTGAATAAATCCGTGGAGAAAATGATGAATAAGATGTCCAATGTTGATAGACAAGTTGAACCTTCGATAATAAATCCCAATTTTAGGGGTCAAAATCAGCAACCCCAATACAATATTAAACAACGGGAATAGAGGGGTCAGGATCCACAAAGGCAACAGAAATTTAGGACACCATTCCAATAGAATTATACGGAATGCCCTGATGAAGATGATGAAGAAGAAATTTCTGGACAAAATCATTTATTTGAGGAAAATCAACAACCTTTCTTCCTCACTGAAGAAGATCAATATTCTGCAGAAATTTGTACATCAGAAGACCAACAATATGCCATGTCAAATGAATACTTAATGTGTACTAAATATTATCAGAGAGGTTATGAAAATTCCCTCACCCAAGTTCAAAGGAAGTATGGTTTGAGGAGCAGAAATGTTCCCCTAGTTTCCAATTAAAAGAAGAAAAGCTCTCAAACCAATACTCAGCAAAAAGAAGTTGATGCACCAAAAAGAGGCAAATAAAAAGCACTTGCTTCTTCTACTTCTCCTAAAGCTAATGAAGCATCCACTAGAAATCATAGAAAAGATCAAGAATTTCAAGGAGGAGGGTAGAAGAAAGATTCTTTTTCCAAAGATCTGCCTAAAAAGAAATATCCATCATTAAACGAGGTAGATAAACATCCTGCACATTTTTCAATTGAAAATGAAATTTCTAAACTGAAGGTTTCTATTCCTTAGACTGAAATAATGAAGAATGATCAATACAAGTTTCAAGGTACTAAGTTTCTTAGAGTTGATCAAACATCTAATATGGTTAACTTGAGTGATGATCATCTTGAGCTTCTTTTTGGTCCTATTGTTGATGGAAAATTAGAAGGTAGGGGAGTTCCTCCCTTTTACTTAAGTCTCAAGATCCACGATTTCATTCTTCGTAATGCAATGCTTGACTCTAAAGGATCCCACAACCTTATGCCTAAATCCATTATTACCATGACCTCTATTCATTTGACTCTGGGAGGGTGAAATGTCTTGGTCTTATCAAGGATTTAGTGGTCTCATTAGAACAAATTCAAGCCAAGAATTTCCTCATGGATGTTCTTGTGGCTGATATTCCACCTAGGTATGGATTGCTTCTTTCTAGATCATGGGGAGTAAAGCTTAGAGGAACTTTACAACTTGAATTTTCATATGCAACAATCCCATGTTTGGAAAATTCAGGAAACTTTACAGAGAAAGTAATATTAAGTATATGCTCAATAGCATAGAAAGGCCTAAAAATCATCCCATTCATGCTGTACATATAGACCTATAATATTTTTTTTTATTCAATGAAGAATTCTCGCATCTTCATAATTTTTTATTGAAGAAAAATAAGAGAATCCAAAAAATTCAGATTCTGTTTTAGAATCTACAAAGACATAATTTTGTAAATTAGTGCCAAACATTTTGGAATTGAAGACATCTCCTCACGACGAAAATAATAAAACAGTAGAAAAAACAAAAAATTTAGATACAACAGAGGTATCTCAAATTGAAAACAAAAATCATCCATCTGATTTACACCTTCCAGATGAAGAAAATAGTCTTTGGACTATAGATTTTGATGGAGGCATGGGAAAAGAAGGTGTTGGTATTGGAAAATGGATTCACATCCCAATTAATCAATCATTGGATATCCCTCCAAATGTTAGAATGTATTCTTATAAACTAGAATTTGACTGTAGAAATAATGAAGTTGAATATGAAGCCAAAATTGCTGGCCTAAACATTTTGAAAAAACTTGGCGTAAAGAAATTTTTTGCATATGGTGACTCCAAGTTATTTATCAGGAAAGTGAAAGGAGAGTACCAAGGCAAACACCCCAGAATGAGAGCTTACAAAAGTGCAGTCCTAGATATCCTTAAAAAATTTCTTGAATATAAACTATCATTAATTACTAGAAACAACAATGTTATTTTTTATTCTTTGGGTACTTCTGCTAGTATGTTCAAGATTCCTTTGTATCCAAACAAAAAATATGAAATAGTCAAACATTACCCTTCTTTCCTTGACAATGTTCAATATTGGAAAGTGGTTCAAAATGATGAAAAAATCAATAAATTCTTGCAGACAAAAGAAAAATTCATTAATTCTCAAATAGATGACCAGGAAATTCATGCTACAGAGATGCAAGTATTACAGCTTAAGGATAATTCCATTCCAGGAGGTTTGGTACCTTTGGAAGAACTTTTTGAGTAGGATGATGTTGCAAGGAAGCCTACTATGTCACTAACAGAGGTGGGAGTGGAAGATCTAAATCTTGGCGCTTCAGAAAAGCCAAATATGGTGCAAATTTCAAAATCCTTGAGTCTAGAAATGAAAGCTAAGTATGCAGTACTTATGTCTCAATTTTTAGATGTATTTTCTTGGGAATATTCATATTTGAAGGTCTATGATAAAATTATTATTCAACACACTATTCCTTTGAAGCCAGATCAAAAACCATTTCGCCGGAAGCTTAGAAGGATTAATCCCAAACTGCTACCTTATATTCAGAAGGAAGTAAAAATATTATTCACTTCTGGAATAATAGTTCCTATTCATTTCTCTGACTGGATGTCTAATCTAGTAACTGTGAGAAAGAAGGCAAGAGAAATTAGATTATGCATTGATTTTAGAAATCCGAACAAAGTGTCTTTAAAAGACAATTATCCACTACCAAAAATGGACCAATTTCTGCAAAGGGTAGTTGGATCATCTAGAATTTTGTTATTATATGGATACTCAGGATACAATCAGATTCTTTTCCACCCAGATGATCAAGAAAAGAGAACTTTTACCACACCTTGGGGTAGTTTCATGTATGCTAAAATGAATTTTGGTTTGAATAATGTAGGGGAAATTTTTCAAAGAGAAATGGAAATTTATTTTGCCAATTAAAAGCATATTTTTTTTAGTTATTTACCTTGATGATATCACTATTTTCTCAAATACAGATGAACGCCATTTGCAACATTTAAAGACAGTCTTTCAAAAGTGCAGAAAGTTTGGTATTTCATTAAATCCAAAGAAAAGCCTCTTTGCTATGGAAGAAGGTAAATTTCTAGGGCATATTATATCTAAAGATGACATAAGAGTAGATTCTTCAAGGATTGAAGTGATTTAGAACTTATATTATCCCTGGAGCAAAAAGGAGATTCAATATTTCAATGACAAAATTAATTTTCTAAGAAGGATTTTTCCTAACCTTACTGAACATTTGAGGCAGATTACTGATATGTTGAAGAAAGATACTGAAGTAAAATGGTCTGAGGAAGCAAAGAATTCATTTAATCAAGTCAAGTTAGCTCTATCTCATGCTCCTATTCTCATTAGCCCAGACTATACACCTCATTTTATAATTTTTCCATTTTCTTCAGAGCATACACTTGTATTTATTCTAATGCAAAAGAAAAAGCAATATACAGAACAACCTATTTCTTTCTTTAGCAGAACAATAATATATGTTTCTTTAAAATACAATATCATTGAGAAAAAAGCCTTAACTTTAGTCAAAGCATTGAAAGATTCCAAAGTGTACATTTTACATTCTCATGTCATTTCTTTTATTCCCAATGCTGTTGTTAAAGAAGTGCTTACACAGAATGATCCAGAAGTTCATAGAGGAAAATGGATTGTAGCCTTGCTATAGTATGATTTGGAGATTAAGCCCACAAAATTAATCAAAGGAAAAGGCCTAGAAAAGCCGATGGCAGATTATAATATTCATGCCTTAGACATAAACTTCATTTCTGCATTATCTGGTGAACAAGCTGCTAAAAAATTACCTAACATAACTGAGATATTTTCCTTATCTCCTTGGAATTCTAATATCGTATAGATTTTGCGACATCTGAATCCTCCTCCCGGCATGCCAAGTATTAAAGCAAGATCAATGAAGTTAAATGTTAGGTCCCTATATTACTAGTATAGTCCCTTATTGATGTTAGTGTAACCCCCTTATTTTATTATTGTACCCTTGTAACCCCCATTTTTTTATTATTGTGCCCTTAAATTATTATTGTTAGGTCGGCTAGGATTACATTGTGGCCCATTAGGATTACATTATGGCCCCATGGACTCCTATATATAGAAAGGAGGTTTTGTAAATTGTATCATCCAAGAATTATTCATTTATGTAATATATTGTAGGTTTCCCCCTCGAAGTGGCTTATTTCTAAGGCGTTGATATCTCTTTTCTTCTATTTTTGGGCTGGTTACACAACATTTAGTATTAGAGCTTTGGATTCTAGGGTTTCGCTGCTCCAAATAGGTCATCGTGGTATTTTCGCTATAACTTGTTTTATACGAAGCTTCAGAAGCTGCAATTTTTAGGGTGCGAAGCCAAAATCCTGAGGAACATCATCAAAAAATTTCAGATTCTGCTTCACAATATTTTCTGAGATATGATCTGTGGAATTTAGGTCTTTTTTCAGGCTCCTAAACAGGTAATTGTGGAATTTTCGCTATAAATTTCTTTCTACGATGTTTCAGAATCTGAAATGTTTAGGGTGCGAAGCAGAAATCCTGAGGAAACTCTTCAAAAAATTTCAGATCTTGGTTCGCAATATTTTCGGAGATATGATCTGTGGAATATAGTGCTTTTTTAGGCTCCATAATTTCATCTCAAAGAGGTGATCGTGGGAAAATCTTCATAACTCTCTCTCTGAGCATCAGATTGGAGTGTCGTAAAAAGTGGTCACAAGTAAATGGATTTTAGTTTCTTGGCTATCAATTTCAGAGCCGAAGGAAGAAAAAGTGACACATGGTAAGTCGTACAAGTTCACTATAGTGAACCAGTCCATAATTAGGTCATTGTGGGAGATTGGACACAACTTTGTCTTGGAGAATCCAAATCAGGTCAGACCTATGGCATTCGAAAGATAATTCAGAGGGCTACGTCGATACAAAAATTCAAATATTCAGGTGCTGCAATCACAGAGATAGTCCAATTTCAATATCGAGCTCCTCAAAAGCAAAAAAAAGGTGTGTATTTTTTTTTCCGAATTGCATGAGTCTTGTTTGAAGAATCAATTTGAATTGATTCCAAGGGCATATTGTAGAATAGATATCAGTATTGGGTTATAAAATATGCCTCGTAAAAATAATTCAACACCCATTAAGCCTTCAGAAGTCTCTACTATGACTCATGAAGATGAAGAATTGCAACATGATCTATCAAAATTACAAGAGCAAGTGCAACAAATTTCACTCTCGCAAAGAGCAACAAAAAATGAAATGGAAGTTTTGAAGAAAGTCATGGAAGCTAAGATGGATGGAATGGAAGCTGGCATGGAAGCTAAGATGGATGACATGAAAGAAAACATGGAAAACATGAAGAATTATCTAAAAGTAGACATAGAAGGTTTGACAAAGTTGATACAAGAAATGTTTCCTAATGGTGAAAAGATAGTAGAAGAACCTCATGATGAGAAAAAAATAAATGTTAATCGTGATTTCATAAACTCTAATGTTGGTGGGAAGAACCACCACATTCCAAAAATGAATATGAGGAAGTTTGATGGAAATGATCCTGTAACATGGATACTACAGATGGAGCAATATTTTGATATCCATAACTTTCAAAACACACAAAAGGTACGCATTGCAACTTTACATTTAGAACAAAATACATTTGTATGGTATCGATGGCTTTGCTCCCATAAAAAAATTGTCACTTGGTCAATTTTTACGGAGGAAATGATAGCACATTATGAGGATACAAAGAGCAAAACCTTCTTTAGCCAATTGATAAATCTCAAAAAAAAGGGTTTCATGGGGCAGCACATTGAGGACTTCCAAAAAGTGAATATAAGGGTAACTGATATTACAGAGGAACACAGGATTGATCTCTTCATAGGCACTTTAAAGGATAACATACAACATGAATTTCGCGTTCTGGAACCTGATTCTTTGGAGAAGGCATTCAGGTTGGCAAGAAAAGTTGAATGTAAAATTATGGCGACAAGGAAGCCTACCACTCAATTCTATAAAGAAGGAAGTGTTGCTACGCCTAGATTTCCACAACCTACAAGGTTGACACCACAACAATTGGAAGAAAAAAGAGCAAAAGGGCTTTGCTACAGTTGTGATAGCAAATACACTAAATGTCATAAGTGTGCTGAGAAGAAATTATTTTACATAGATTGTGAAGAAGAAGAAGAAAATGAACAAGAAGAGGATATACACCAGGAACCAGCCCTAGAAGAGGAAGAAATGAATTCGACCATATCGTGTAATGCACTGGCAGGAATTACCACTCCTCAAACTCTCAAGATAGAAGGACAAATCAAGAAGAAAAAGGTAATAGTGTTGATTGATTCAGGTAGCACCCATAATTTTATTCATTGTAAGGTACCAAGGAATTAAATTGTTTCCTATACCTAGCACCAGAATTTCAAGTGATGGTTGCAAATGGAGGAACTATAAATTTCTCTGGAAAATGCCATAATATCAAGCTAACCATGGGGGAATATGTATTGACTAGTCCAATTCTTTCCATTCCTATGGGAGGTGCCGATGTTGTACTAGGAGTACAATGGTTACAATCTTTGGGGACGATAGCTTTTAATTTTCAAGAACTTTTCTTGAAATTTTTTTCAGAAGGAAAGGAAGTCAAATTATGGGGTATTGCAGGGAAGCCAGGAAAGATAATAAGCTCTAATGTCATGACAAAGCTTCTAAAGAAAGAACAATGAGGCGTAATTGCACAATTATGCTCACTAGAAGTTCCAACATCAAAATCATCTATTCCTGCAGATCTCCAACAAGTATTGGAAAATCATTCCAAGGTGTTTGAAACTCCCAAAGGACTCCCACCTATTCGTGATCATGATCATGCTATTCATTTGATTCCAGGAAGTGTTCCTCCAAACATCAGGCCTTATAGATGTCCTTATGTCCAAAAGAGCGAAATTGAATGTATGATTGCAGAAATGTTAGAGGCGAGTATAATTCAACCTAGTCAAAGTTCTTTCTCTGCTCCTGTAGTATTGATACACAAGAAGGATGGATCATGGTGAATGTGTCCGGATTATAGGGAGCTCAATAAGCTCACCATTAAAGATAAATTTCCCATTCCTGTGATTGATGAATTATTGGATGAATTACATGGAGCAATTTATTTTACCAAGTTGGATCTTCGTTCAGGATATCATCAAATTAGAATGAAGACTGAAGATATTCCAAAAACAACTTTTCGAACTCATGAGGGTCACTATGAATTTTTGGTCGTGCCTTTTGGCCTTACTAATGCACCTTCTACATTTCAAGGGTTGATGAATTCCATTTTCAAACCCTTCCTTAGAAAATTTGTGCTAGTATTTTTTGATGATATACTAATCTACAAGAAGTCTTGGAAGGATCATGTTGAACATGTTGACAGGGTGCTCAAACTATTGCAAGAGAAACAATTATATTCAAAAACATCCAAATGTTTCTTTGGAGTACAAGAGGTGGAATATCTAGGTCATATTGTATCTCATGAGGGTGTTAAAGTAGACCCTAACAAAATTAAAGCCATTAAGGAATGGAAAGTCCCCAAGACAATAAAGCAGTTGCGAGGATTTCTCGGGTTAACAGGCTATTATCGCAAGTTTGTTAAGAATTATGGGAGAATAGCAGCACCTCTAACAACATTATTGAAGAAAGATGCATTTTCATGGACTCCTCAAGCAACTAAGGCCTTTGAACGTCTTAAAGAGGCAATGTGCCTAGCACCGGTCTTAGCTACACCAGACTTCACAAAAACCTTTATTGTGGAATGTGATGCCTCGAGAAATGGAATTGGTGCAGTTTTAATGCAGGAAGGAAGACCCATTGCTTTTGAAAGTCGTCCAATCAAAGGAAAGTATTTACAGAAACCTATTTATGAGAAGTAAATGTTAGCAATACTGCATGCACTAAAGAAATGGCGAACTTACCTAATGGGAAGACACTTCAAGGTAAAAACTGATCATGATATTCTTAAACACTTTTTGGAACAAAGACTATCTTCAGAAGAGCAGAAAAAATGGGTCACAAAGATGTTGGGTTATGACTTTGAAATAATCTACAAAAAAGGAAAGCTTAATGTTGTTGCATATGCACTCTCAAGAAAGAATGAAGAGGTGGAAGCATTGCTTTGTGCCATTTCTATTATCCAACCAGATTGGATAACTGAAGCAAGAGATGAGTGGAATAAGGAAAAAGATGTATGGACACTCATTCAAAAGTTGCAGCAAGATCCTAGTACATCTGATACATTTAGTTGGAAAAATGATTCCTTATGGTACAAAGATCGCTTATATCTTTGTAAGAATTCCCAACTAAAACAAAATATTCTTCCGGAATTGCACACTTCTCCTTTAGGAGGACACTCAGGATTTTTAAAAACTTACCACAGGGTGAAGAAAGAATTTTTTTGGGATGGCCTTAAATCTGATATTCAAAAGTTTGTGGCGGAATGTTTGGTTTGCCAGCAGAATAAAGTGGAGACAATTAAGACCCCGGACTTCTACAACCTTTATCCATTCCAAGTCAGCGTTGGGAGGAGATTTCAATGGATTTTATCACAGGTTTACCTAAGTCTGAAGGAAAGAATGTCATCATGGTGGTAGTTGATAGACTTACCAAGTATGCACACTTTTGTGCATTATCTCATCCATTTAAAGCAAGTACAGTTGCTACTACATTTATGGATAGAATTCAAAAACTACATGGAAGCCCAAGGGTTATTGTGAGCGACAGAGATCCCATTTTTACCGGAAATTTTTGGACGGAGTTATTTTCTTGTTTGGGTACTCAATTAGCTCATAGCTCATCTTATCATCCTCAATCTGATGGTCAAACTGAGATAGTAAATAAATGTTTGGAAGGATATCTTCGTTGTTTTGTATCTGATAAACAAACACAATGGGTCAAGTAGTTACCTCTCGCTGAATGGTGGTATAACACTTCCTTCCATACTGCAGCAAAAATGACCCCATTTATGGCACTTTATGGATATCATCCACCATCCATCACATCATCTTTAAGGGAAAATTCAAAGGTTAAAGCAGTGGAAGATCACATCAAGCATCAGCAAGAAGTTCTCCAACTCTTAAAGGATAACCTGAATTTAGCACAAAATCGAATGAAACAACAGGCAGATCAACATCGCAGCGAGAGAAGTTTTGATGTAGGAGATTGGGTATTTTTACTGCTACAACCATACAAACAAATGTCCCTCAAGCAAGCTAAGAAGGATAATAAATTATTGCCAAAGTACTATGGCCCTTACAAGGTGTTGCAAAAGATTGGTACTATGGCATACAAATTGGAGCTTCCTACTTCTTTGCGAGTACATCCAGTTTTCCATGTTTCATGGTTAAAGAAGGTTATTGCTAGAACTTGATGAGGAAGGAATAATCATATTGGAACCTGAAGCGGTCACGGAAATAAGAACTTGACAACTATGGAATCAATCAATTTCAGATTTCTCATCAAGTGAAAGAACTTACCCACTGAAGATTCTACATGGGAGGATGAGAATTTTATACAGAAGCACCCAGAGCTACTCAAGCATTAAGGACAACACTTTTTTGAAGGAGAGGGGCATGTTAGGTCTCTATATTACTAGTATAGTCCCTTATTGTTGTTAGTGTAACCCCCTTATTGTTATTATTGTACCCTTGTAACCCCCATTTTGTTATTATTGTGCCCTTAAATTATTATTGTCAGGTTGACTAGGATTACATTGTGGCCCACTAGGATTACATTATGGCCCCATGGACTCCTATATATAGAAAGGAGGTTTTGTAAATTGTATCATCCAAGAATTGTTCATTTATGTAATGTATTGGAGGTTTCCCCCTTGAACTGGCTTATTTCTAAGGCGTTGATATCTCTTTTTTTCTATTTTTGGAGCTGGTTACACAACATTAAAAGCACCGAAATACTGCATTGTGAATGGTGTCCTATATTGGAAAGATCCTGGTGGAATATTGTTGATTTTTTAGTTGAAGGTGAAGTTTAGAATGTTATGACAAATTTCCATAAGGGTGACTCTGGAGGCCATCTTTATTGGAAAATCACATAAAATAAAATCTTGAGAGCAAGTTTTTATTGGCCTAATTTTTTTTATGATGTTTATAAAACAATTAATAGATGTCATGAGTGTCAGATTTTTCAAGGAAAAAGGAAACTTTTACCTTTTCCTCTTAAACCAATTGAAGTCCAAGCACCATTCCAGCAATGGGGACTTGATTTTATTGGTGAATTCATCCTTCATCTTTAGCTCAACATAAATGGATTCTCACTGCTACATATTATTTTACCAAATGGATTGAGGCTATTCCCACTAGGAAAGCAACTGATTCTGTTATCATTCAGTTTCTTGAAAATAATACTCTACCTCGTTTGGCTGTCCATACAAGATTATCACTGATAATGCAGCTTCTCTCAAATATAAGAAGATAATTTATTTCTCTAATAAATATCACATTAGACTTGGTCATTCTACCTCATATTATCGTGAGGGAAATGGGCTTGCAAAATCATCTAATAAGTCTTTGGGGAATATTATCAAAAATATATTATAGGAAAATAAAAGGAATTGGCACAAGAAGCTTAAAAATTCTCTATGGTCTGATAGAGTGAGCACAAAAATATCAATTAACATGTCTCTAGTTCATCTTGTTTATGGAGTTGATACTGTTTTCCCTACTTCTTTGGATGTTCTAGTAATGAAAATTTTTCAGGAGGTTGAGAGTGAGCCTAATGAAATTCAGAGAAGGATCAACCAGATGATACACCTACAAAAATCAAGAGATGAAGTTTTCAGAAATACTTCAAAATTGCATGATAGAATTAAAAAAAAAAAATTTACAAAAAAGCAAAGGCTCATGACTTCAAGATTGGAGATATTGTTCTAAGATGGGATGCTAGAAATGAAGATAAGGGAAAGCATGGGAAATTTGAAAATCAATGGAAGGTACCTTACAATATTGTATGATTCAGAGGAGATAAGACATTTTCTCTTGACGATTTTGAAGGACAGGAAGTGCTGGGAGGACCTATCGATGGTAGGTTTCTAAAGCATTATGTTTCTTGAAATACTGAGAAAGAAATTCATTGTCATTTTATATACCACTTTACATTTTATGCTCAAAAAATAAGGGAGTGGTTGCAAAAGTTTGAAGCCCGAGGAGAAGACCATGAGACCTCTGCAAACAGTTCATGTTTTCTTTCAAAAATTTCACAAGTTTTAGTTTCTTGTCAGTTCAGTTGTTTTTAGTCAAATTTTTCACTTTGTTTTAGTTTTTCAAAGTCCAGTTAATTCCATAGCCCAATGGTAAGGCTATTAGATCTACGATGTTCTTGACACCTCATGAAGGAGCTACCATCCCCAGCTGGAGCCAATGTTAGATTTATTTTTCCAGTGATCAAAGATAGATCTTTTGAGAGTTTTCCATCAGGTCATTAGTCATTTTTTTTTGCTTCTTCATTTAGGCTTGAGAAATAATTTTGGTCACTGAACAAGTCCTATCCTGATATGATTTTCCTTCACATTATTTCATTTCCATTCAAAGGTATAAAATCATATCACTCCATCTCATATAGTTCAAGTCTAGGGTCTAAACTGCCTATGAAAAATCTTCATTTTTTCATTAAAAAATGAGGCAGTCAAACCTCCATTTCATCCATAAAGGTCTAGTGAAGGAGCGAATTGGTTTTCATAGTCTAAATAAACTCCGCATGTCATTAGAATTCCATATTATATTGTTTTATCTAAGAAGAAATGAAGAGCTCTTCTGAAAATAATTATTTTCGAAATCATATCATTATTAAAGTTTTATATTTGATATTTCAAAAAATTATTCTCAAAGCCATAGGATTTAATTCTATGCGTATTTTCCACTACAGATTATTCTCCACTACTGTTGTGACAGGTTACATTCCCTTACTCATTAGTCATTCATGTCACATCAACTTCATCATACCCCTACCCCACATTTCATTTAGCTCCATCGTATGCTAACTCCCCTCCATCTCGCTAATCATCCATCATATCCTCCTCACATCTGACGGCTCACATGTGACTTCCCCCCCCTCATTGTCTGATACTTAACGTTGGGGGGGTGGGGTGCGAAAATGTGGTTTCAAAAGCCTAACCCCACTACTACGTGACATGAGAAAGAGATTTCACAACCCCCCTCGCCCCGCATGAAACTGTTTACCACCTTTATACCCCTCCGAAATCTTGCTTATCTGCCATATCAAACCATTACTTCTCCCTCCAGTTACGTCATGAAAATATGGAATGTGGCCTGTCCAATCAAATTAATTCTCGCCTTTCCATAACCATTAGCTAATTAATTTAATTGCTAACCATTAGGCAACGTACCCATGCCATTTTCAAATGGGAATTAAAGAAATTCTCCATAAATTAATCGCTCAATGCTTGTTTAAGACTTTTATTTTTCTTCTCGATCTGCTATACACAGGTTTACAAATTTTTAATTACCACCAGAATTCTAGAGACCAACGTCATAGTTGTTTAAAGCATTTTTTTGCAGATATTGGTTTTTCTCTAGTCTACACATCTTCTCCTCAGTCTCGGCCTCTATTTTGCATAAGAAAATTCTTGTTTCCGCCATTTAAACAAAGACGAGCATGCCTCCAAAGAACAAGGGACTAGAAGAACTAGTAAGTCTGTTATTACACCCTACATTTGACTTTCATGACATACCTTTTGCAGAAAAGGACCACAAAATCCATGAAACTCTTTGTGACCTTGAGATTTTTGAGTTATACTGCTGGTTAGAAGATAAATTCTTAGATAAATCAGATGATATAGGATTATGGGATTCCAATCTTTCACATTTCATCTTTCCTCACACCCATAGTGCTCCAAAGTTTGTTAGAAGATGCCAAGCTTGGTATATGCCAAACCAGAGAGCTATTATCACTCCTCCAGGAGAGGATTTAGTGACCATCATTGCCTAGAATATTGAAAAAATGATGCAATCCCCAACCACAGAGAATTCCACACCATTTTCCCAAGAAGCCTTGATTGAAATATATAAAATGTTAAATTTTTCAAAGAGAGCTCAAACTATTGAGCTATTAATGACTAAAAATGATCCATTATCCAAGAAAAACCCTCCATTTCCATCATCCATTTTCCCTAAAAGGTCCAAACAACTCATCACAGTCATTTCCTACCTGCTTGGTAATTATTCATAACAAAGGGTAGATGAAGCCATCATAGGATTCATGTCCATATTATCCACAGATTCCAAACCCTCCATCATTTTCAACTTCAGTCAATTCATTGCAGATTCTATCCATGATCATTTTGTCAAATTCACAACTGAAGAGGTTTTCAGTTATGCCTTTGTGTTAGTTTACTTGTTCTTGTACTCTCAGGGAGACACATTTAAGTTTTCCTTATAGAAATTGGATGAGGAAGGTCATAAACAGTCAATGTTTTTCTGGACTTCATTAGTCATGAAGGAACAAAAAGAGTATTCATATAAACGATTTGTGGAATTAGGGGAATTTTGAGGTCTAAAATGGGCCTCCTAAGGAAATGATAAAATAATATTGGAAATAATAAAATAATATTTGATTACGTCATCAAAGTTTAGAGGGAGAAAAGAAGAAAACTACTTTTTCAACTCGTATTTTCAACTTATCTCCCAAATTTTTTACTCAAATTTTGAGAGGTAGTAGTCGTTGGATGAAAAATTTAATTCCTCATCCAAGGAGTACCAATGTTGCATACCTTTGATGGATCCTGCTACACGAAAAATGAGAAATACATGAAAAATTTGGTTGCAGTCACGTTTTTTCATGTATTTCTCATTTTTCATATAGTAGGGTCTATCAAAAGTATGCAACAAGGGTACTCCTTGGATAAGGAATTAAATTTTTCATCGAATGAGTACTCCCACAAGAAATTTGAGTAAAAAATTTGGGAGACAAGTTTAAAATATTAGTTGAAAAAACAGTTTTATTATTTTATTATTTTTTAATCTTTTTACCCTTTTACTTAAAAAATGTTAAATCACCCCCCATGGTTGACATTATCATCCTGAATCCTATTGGTTCTTATAAAGTTTATTTTTGTTGTACATTTTTCTTATGAGGCTCATTTTAGACCTCAAAATGTCCCTAATGAAATGTTTCTTCAGCCACCACTTAGTTTTCTCAATAACACTCTAGAGCTTAGGATTAGTGAAGAAATTAGAAACGTGTTACAATTGTCAGATCAAGCTAGAATAGGGGATTGGTATCTTTACCAAAATTATAAAGAAATAAGATTTTATGGCTATGAGATCCCCCCTTATAAGTATCCAAAAATCCTACCCATGAGGATTTTTGTATTGGAGTATATTAGACAAATTATTAATGCAGATAAGTGCGTTTTGTCTCTGCTAAAAGGAAATATCAATTTAAAATCAAAAGATAGATAGGGCCTTTTATCTGTAATAGCAGGACAATAGGGGAGGAAGTAGATAAATTGTTGAAACAACTGCAGTTTAGCCCAAGTTTTACTTGCTCTTATGATCCAGTTGGTTTCATTTTTAAATTGAGGGTAGAAAATAAATCTACAAGGTATTTCCATACACCTAGACTAAAGATTGAAAAATACATAATTAGCTTCAATGGATTGAAGGTACTTTACATGAGGCTGAAGAAAAAAAATTGTCTACATCAACATTGTAGACTCCTATTGGATAGGAAAGAGCCGAAAAAAGAGTTAGAGAAGATCAGTCATCTCCAACGACTTATTCATCCAACAAAGAGTTTAAAATTCATTACAAGAAGAAGACAAAGCTTAAGAGACACCTCCTTCCACAAAGGAAGGTGATTAAAGCACTTCTACTACTCCTACTACTTCTATAGTTTCTAAAGATCAACAAACAGGAAGTTTTCAAGATCAACAGAAAACCATTTAGACTAGTACAATTGCTATAGGGGAAAAGGAGAAGATTTTCTTTGACACCTTCAAAGAAATAAAGTTGAAGAATGAAATGTTAAATACAAGTACATACAATGAATCTTGGAAACAAACTCTGAGCTCACAAAGTAGGTTGGTTTCAGCCTTTGATTTAGAAAAGGGAAAAATGCACTTCACTTTTCTTGAAGCACAAATATCACATCCAAAGTCAGAAGTAGATTATAAAAGGGCTAAATTTGAGTTTTATACAAAGGAGATTCATCCAATAGATCAAATGGAGCTACACAAGAACACTGGTGAGATGATTTCATATACTCTCACTAACACTGCTATGAACTTATCGAAAATGTAGGTTTCATTCGCTAATGTACAATCACAGTTGAAAATGTAGAAGGTATATTCATTTGCAAAGGATACAAGAATTAGAACTCTAGAATATATAGTGATAATAATTGGGTATGATCCATCCAATGTCAATGCAATTGAAGAAATCATCAAGAAGAAAAATGTTGAAATAGCTGCATTGAGGAAGAAATTGAAGATCCCAGCTACAAAATATACTTTAGCAAAAGATATTGAAGAGACTGAATCGCCAAAGACAAAAATGAAGAAATTGATTATGGACTAGAATGCTCAAATAAATAAAATGGAATTAGAGTTAGAAAAAATGATAAAGGAAAAGGAAACAACAGTAAAAACATCAAAGGTTCCTTAGAAGCAGTGCCTCTAGTAGCCATCCCTATAGCTCGAACTTCTACATCAAGTAATACATATGGAGCTGAGAAGCTCACCAAGTAGTTCAGAATATGTCCATTCAAGAAGGGGAGATAAAGAAATTGCAGGATCAAGTAAAATTATTGCAATTTCAAAAATCTAATGCTGATAGTTCACATGCAGCTGAAGCACATATAGCCAAAAATTTGATTGGGAGGTTACAGAAAGAGAAAAAGGATTCAATTATTGGAAATACTTTACCCCAGGTAAAAGAGATAATTTGGGCAGACATCATGGAATCTCTTAATGATATTTATCCAAGTATACAGATAATATTTGAGAAAAATGAGTTAATAGAGAAGGAAAATGAGGCTATCATAACAATCAAAACAGAGCTGGGAGACAAGCCTGCAATAGAAATCAATATCATTAAGTTTATGAATGCAAAGAATAGGTATGAGCTAGATGATTTGGGTATAGATGACAGAACAAAAACCATCCGAGAAGTGAAGAGGGTGATAACAAAGAATAATTTGATTCTTCAGCTTGAGAAGAAGTGTCACACTCTAGAGACTATAGCTCAGAGAGTTTTTAGTAGAATAGAGCCTCTGACACAGAAAGATTTGCCTTCTATGCTTGTGATTAATTATAATTTGATGACCAAGAAATGTTATTGGAGAAGATTGAAGGAAATTTCTAGAGATACTATAAAGTTTTCAAACATTAAAGGCACATTGACAGGAAGGGCACTGCTGGGAACTCTGAGTAATGACATTTTCATTCAATATGAGATCAAACATTTCTTTGTTGTGAGGCCCACCTTTGCTAAATACACTAAAGCTGATGCAGTTTACCTTAAGGTGATGAAACTAGTCATCTTTGATGAAGAATGCTGGGAAAAGCTATGTGAATTTCAAGAGTAATTAGTAAAAACAAAAATTCAAATATATGCCAGATCAGCAGTCAATTGATAGCCAACAGAACCCACAATTAACTCTCTCAACGATAGTTTTCAGTTAGAGTAGTGCCAACACATAAAAATCAAATTTATTTCCATGATTGCAATTAGAATTTAGTTATAAAATAAAGCGCTATCTGTTATGATATCCTTTAATGTAACTATTGTAATTTTGTTTTTCTATAAATACTTCGTTGTACAAAGTATAGTTATTGGATAATCGAGTTTTAATAATCCATGTATTATTGTGGACCTATATTAACGAAATCAAAGGAGTTGCAAAAATTTTGTGAGATTCATGTGGTATTTATTTTGAGCACTGTGCTTTCTCTGTTATTTCATTTCCATTCCATTTTCTGTGTAAATATCTTATCAGTTTATAAGAAGAGATCAATCATATGTTCTGTTTATTAATATTTTTACAATGTGTCATTTCTTCTATGAATGAATTCAATAAAATGCTCATTCAAGCCCCCCTCTTTTCTACCACTATACACAAATGAAAACTTAATTGCGCTCAAATAGTTTGCATATATTTCCTTGCTCAGTTATTTGCAATTCAACCTTTGAAATCAATTTTAGTTTCATTGATTATAATTTTTATCCTACGAACAAATTATTAAACAAATTCTAAAACAAATTAATTCATATCCAGCCTAAAATCTAGTACTCAGCCTAAAATTGAATATTTAAAAGTGACACAGAGAGAGCCTTCTCTAGTTAGGTAGGGCTAGCTGCCTAGCTAAAAGTTGGATTGTGGTTACCTTTCTTCACTACTAATTTCAGCCTTGGAAGTTGGGGAGAGTGATAACACCCGCTTCGATGATGTTATCTTCAAAATTGAGACCTATAATAAAGTATTTTTTGATATGTGATCTTGGCTTTACTTCTCCACTACCAGTGAGACCTCTAATTTTTCTTATAATGTATTTTTCCATCGGCTACTCATTCTGACCTCATACATTAGGAGGCATATTTTATTAGCCTATTTTGCTAGCCCTACATCACTAACCCCTAACCCTCACTTCTTGTTGATCTTTCCCTAGCAGGAGGGCCTCGTTTCTCAATTTTGATGCTGATCTGCAAGCTTGCAGGCTTATGCCCATGGCCTAGGTGCTTGATCCTATACTAGGGCCTCTTGTGCCCATGGCTCAGGCGCTAATTCATCATTTTGGAGCTAGCGGCCAAGGGAACCTTCCCAATACATAAAGTTCCTAGCAGATGAGCTCAATTATTTATTGATTCAAGTTGGCTATTACTAATCCACTATAAGTCTCCTTAACTTCTTGTCATTCTAAGCATCTACATTCATCCTCTAGGGACCTATCATTCATCTATTTATACTGGTTCATTTGAGAGGGTCAGGCTAGTTCTAGTCATAATCTAAGAGATTGAGAGGGTCATGTTGATGCTGAGATCTTGACACCCTATTTATATCTTGTCATTATATTGAGAGCTTGTGAGGTATCATGCTATAGGAGATTTTTATTAATACTCTCATCTAGTGGAGAAACTCTGCACGTAGAGAGGGGAAGCTGGAAGTAAGGCATCGAAGCAACATTTTATATTAATGAAGATATATGTTTCCATCCAACATATGATTGTATGTTCAGATATTGCAATTTTTTATGATATTATTCATCTAACGATATTCAAGGAAGATCACTTGTTGCCTTTTTATGGTTGTGACTATGTGTAGGTGTTGATATGATAGGGATATAATATAGATCGCTCCTGTGGAGCACAACATATTGGCATCAAACTCGAGGTCAATCCACAACCTATAAGGAGGCAAGGTATCTTATTATTCTTCATAGTATTAAATGATTGGATGACTGCTTGTGGATCATAATGGATTGGTAATCTAAGATTTCGTCTTGACTATGCTTGTATTTTCTAGTGATCTAATAGATGTTAGGTCATGGGGAAACATATCCTTGCATTTTTTCCTACAACAGTGAGGACTATATAAAATTCAACCTTTATACCACAAAGATTTTATGGAGTTATAATCCCATTAAAAAGCATAAATATTGCAACAAATAATTCTCCATAAGTCTTCATCAACACATGACAATTTTCTCAAAGTTTTTGGATAAAAATAATCTATATGTAATGAAACTATCACATTTAAAGGTGAGGATTGTATCGAATTCAAACTTTTTACCACATATATTTTATGGACACATGATACCATTAAAAATAGAAAAGAGAAATATGATTGACATGGAAAATATCCCCACCAATCCTATTGTTAGTTTTTAATAATTTTTTTAAAAAGCTTGAGCATTCTAACTAATCAAAATAATTTTTTTTGTAAAACACTTGAACATTAGAAATGTGGAGAAGTGGTGTAACGTGGCATCTCGAGTAATTTCAATTTCGTCAAGTTTATGGATGTCTACATGATATTTTATAATTTTTCAAATGTTGTACTCAATATAGGTTTCCTCATTGTATTAATATCATGTGTTAAAGCTTGATGTATGTATAATATGAAAGTATGAACTTCAACAACTTGTATTATCGTACTGCATTTCCAGAGATAAAACATGGTAAAGTTTGAATTATATAAGATCGTATTAGGTATAAAGTGGGTAATATATATATATTTTTAAGAGAATAACACCTGACCCACCCTATCTGCATTTAACTTATATTATTATTTTACCATGTGAGTACCTCTATGTCACTTGTTATTTGACTGCTGAAAATATTAGATTCTTTCCATGATAGCAACATGTGACCATTATTTTACAAATCAAATATTTGATTCTCTCAAGAATTGCTAGATTCTCTCAATATGACTCTTAGATGCTGCATGAAGGGAGAGGAATCCAAGGCAACCTCTTTAAATAAGAGTACACCTCTATTCCTTTATTTGAATGACTGAGTGATATTTTCACACAATGTCGAGTTAAGATCATACTTATACACAACGTAATCTATCTGTTAGAATTTTTGGAAGGTTTTTTGACATATTATGAAGTGAAAATTTCTTAAAATCTAGGAATGATTAGCTATAATTACAAATTTGAATTCTGAACTCTCACAATCCTAGTGTCCCATGAGTTTTTCAAAGTACTGAATTCATATATGCAGTGAAAAACCTAGTGATGGGCCTCCAAACTAGACATAAATTAAGGCCCATCTGACCATCCTTCAACACATTAAGCCTATATTTTTGTATTATATGACATATTTTTATCTTTAATATGTTCATTAGGAAGGTTTAGAGATAATTGCATATTTGTGCCTAATATTACTTATTTTTGTAGAATATTGTGATAATATTGGGCAGATTATGAACATTTGGTGGAGGAGATAATTGTTGAGCCTCCAATTTGTCATAATTTTGTTCATGAAACCATCCATTTTCGCATCATTCCATTCACTCGTTGTCGTCATTTTTAACCATATTTATTCATAAATACACAAAATTACCCCATACATGTTTACATGGTCTATTATTATTATTTCTATTATTTTTAACAAATTAAACAAAATTATGCATGGCTTTACTAATGATTGTTCGACAATTCAATTTTCTACAATTTCCACAGTTGTCTCCATGGTTGAGGTATTAGAACCACTCTAGAATGAAATACAACACATGGAAATTGTTTCTATAAGCTCCAATATGGATTGTTGTTGGTCAAATTCCAACCAGCTCACACATGTGCACCTCCAAGAAAAGATCAAGGGAAAATTGCAGCAGCTTTGGCCAGTCAAATTCAAACGCATTTTATGAGAAAAATAAAGCAAATATTGCAAAACAAAAACATGGGTTTTGTTCAGCATGGGCCCAATAAAGTTCTTTGTGGCTAGTTTTCCCAAATTAGTTACAATTTTGGAAATACTGCAAGTTATTTGGATCCCTATTTTGCAGTTGCATGAGCAAACATTGCGCCCATGTGTCAATAAACACCCAATCAAGAAAAAAGAGGTTGGAATGGACTCTGCTTCATCAAATTCGTGGAAAATAGGTGTCCATTCAATTATTTTATTTATCCATATGAATCTCCATGAAGTTCCATTGAAACCCCTATATAAACATTCCATTGAAACAAAGAGGAGAGGTTAATTTTATGAAGCATATTGTCATGTTTTAAAACTCTATTTTTAATTCCTTTTTAACGAAGAAGTACCTTAAAGAGTTGATGCACAAATAACTGTTGGAGTAAATATTTTACCACCTGTTTGTGAAGGGCCCCTACAAATAGTGAAGGTTTTACATTTTATTTTTTTAACGTAGTTGTTTTCATGTTTTCATTTTATCATTTGATGTAGTTATTTTTAGAATTCTAATTTTTCATTTGCCATAGTTGTTTCTAGAATTCCAATTTGCCATTTTTTTTAGTTACTTTCAGAATTTCATTTTTCTATTTGATGTAGATTCTTTCATAAGTCTTATTTTATCATTTGATGTAGATTCGTCAATCTTTCCTTTCTAATTGTCAAATTTCAGAGGATTCATAGGTTTACATCTAGAGCAACAATGATTTATTTTAGAGTAGTTTTACAAGTTCATGAGTGGTTTATTTCAAGATCATGAGTGATTTCTTTTCAAAACATTAGTGATTGAGTGATTTCCTTTCAACATATGAGCACCTTCTTTTTAGTTCATGAGTGATTTCTTTTCAAGAGCTATAGTGATTTATTTACAAGTTTCGTTACCATAAAATTTCATTTAAAAAACATAAAAATGTATAAATTCTCTTTTCTAGAATTCGATTTTATCTTCATGCACAAGACTGTTAGAGAATAAGAATTTTTAGAGACTAAAAAATAAATTAGTTAAGGTTTCTTCATAAGATAGAGAAAGTTTGTTTCATTTTTTACAGAGTACAAAGAATGTTGATTTTAGGAACTTAGTTGTAATTTAAATTTATCAATTTCATTAGGAACACAAGATTAAAAACATCCTTAGAAGTAATCTCTACAAATCCAATCATCACGCCAATAAAATAAATGAATAAAAGACGTTTCTAGCATACTTACACTTCACAAGTTTACCAACTCCGGTCGATAATTTATGTAATCAATTCAAGACAATTAAATTGACTAAAAATTTTGGCGTCGTTTCCACGGAAGTGTAAATAACAACCTTTTTCTTTTCATTAAAAAGAAAGAAAGAAAAAAAATTCAAACACCTACCACACCCACTATATCACGTGGTTCGGTAAGAGCCACACATCCACAACATGAATTCTTATTTTCTTAGGTAGAAGAAGATGTGTCAAAGGAGGTTGAAGAATGGACGAAGATGATGAAAATGAGGAAGATCCTTTTGGATTTCCCATTCAAGAAACTAATTTCAATGGTCATATGAAGAGAATCCCTCCATATGTACTTCCTAATTTCAAAGGTATGAGATCGTAAGACCCAAAAGCCTTTCTTTTTGAATTTTAAATTATTTGTGGATCTTAAGAATACTCATTACACATTAAAAAATTGAATTTATTTTTGGAAGCATTGAAGGATAAAGCTCTTAGATGGTTCATGACTTTAGGAACAAATTCTATAAGGACATGGGATGATATGAAAAGAGTATTTTTGGATAAATATAAATATTATTGCATACACCATGACTTTAGAAATGATGTCTTTAAGATGAACCAAAAAGAGGATGAAAGCCTAGAAGATTTAATGGAGAGATTTACTTATAATATCAAAAGATATAAATTGCATAATTTAGGATCAGACACATTGAAAACTCTCTTACTAAATGCGATAAAGGATGAATGGATTGATCTTATTAATCTGGTGGGAAAATGAGATGTCTATCAATTGTCATTTCAAGAGATTTGTGAACTGTGCAAGAACATATAAAGAGAAAAAGAAAAGTATTTAGGATCCTCTCAAGATCCATTAATGGAAAGAGTAAGTAAGTCGACATCAAGATTGGTAAGTCAAAATGAACTTAACAATTTACTAAACATTCTTGGTAATTTAAATGAACAAAATGAAATGCTAAGAATGCAAAACAAGTAAAAAGGTGAAAATGTTGCTTTATTTTTCCCTAAATGTACAAAGAAACATTTTTTTGCATGAATGTCTACTTGATAGCATTAAAATTTGTAAAATTTATGCAGGATCACATCCTACTGAAGATTTCCCATCATTACTAGGGTTGAAGGCAGTTTACTAGAAGGATAATGGAGCGAATCAAGAAAAAGAGAAACTTTGTTATGTAGCTCCAAGAGGACTATGGCGGCCTCACCAACCCAATATGATAAAATATCCTTATGCATGGTTTCAAGGTTATGCATAACAATCTCAAAGTAATTAGAAAACACCCTTGCCTTGGAAACCTTGGAAATCTTAATCCCAACCTCAAAACCAACCTTGGAAACCTTGGACATCTCAATCCCGACCTGAAAACTAGTCTTGGTAAAAAAGTTGGTAAAGACCCTATAAATGAAATCCACCATATCCTCAATATTTCCCTCTCTATTCTCAATAAAAATATCAATGTTATCAATACCATTCACCTCCACCACAACATCAATTTCACCATCAATCGACCTCAATTCAACCTTTCCTAATATCAACCACACAAGCACCCCAAAGATCCATTCCCACTCCACTACCTGCACAATTGTTTCGAATCCCCAACAATAAAACACCTCAATCCACTTACAATTTTGAGGTATTGAAAAATGATTCACCAACTTTCATTGAAGAACAAAAACCAGAAGAAGATTCAGATAAGGTCCAAGGATCATGGATGCATTTTGATAAAGAGAAGATGTTGGAACCTGAGATTGAAAAATTTCTTGCATGCTTATCACTAGATTTTATGAGTGAAGATCACATCTCTGAAGAATTGCATGAGATGATATGAGGAAGTGAAGGAATAAAATATTGCAGTGAATCTTGGTTCATGGTAGTTATCAGATCCCAATGCTCAATTCTTCAGTATCTTCTGACATCATCTCAATCAAGGCAATCAGTCTCTCATATACTGGTACATATCAAAGAGTATCTTTAAAACCTGCATATGTGCTTATCTATCATCTTGTTACATACATGGTTACATTGGAAGTATTCATATACCTGAACAATATTTATTTTTCAAGTAGAGTAGGAAATATAGAAAATAAAAAAGTAAAGCGAAAATAAGTCCTATTGTGAAAACTAGCTTGCTGGTGTAATTGGACATGAGTTTTGCTTGAAAACTAGAAAACTGGAAAGAAATGTTCATAATAAGTTTTGCAATTTCATGATGGCTTCAATCTTTTATTATGGTTCTTCAAATCATTTTTTGTTCTATGCTCGAGTTGAATGATGTGGAATTCCTTAAGGCCCACCTTCCAACAGATGTTGTCCCATCGACATCAACACCTTATCTAGGATCAAGATCAGAGATTATTGGGAGTGCCTTGGAACTTGCATACATCAAGGGCAAGCCTCCTTGTTGATAAAAATGGGAATATAACAATGTGTCTCTATTTTCCAATCTTGCAAGTGACTCGGATTTGACACATTCATTCGTCCCCATCAAGATGCACTCAGGTACCTTGACACTTAGGTTAACGATTTTCATCATTGATTGGTAATCCAATGATTTCTTCCAATGCTCAACTTCGACACATTCATTCGCATGGTAGGAATTGTACCAAGAATTTTGGCTTTGATGAAGACTAATGGTTTTATGGAATCAACAACAACTTGCAGTAGTACATTTTATTGGTTTCTTGTAGCAGCATGTTCATCTTTTTTCATTCAACAACAAAATGATGGCACCATTACAACACTTTTTCATTCATTTTAATTTTCACGAAAAAAAATAAATTTGGGCCTATTTCAGCCAATATGTATTATGTTTCATGGTTTCTACTTCAGCATGCAGTACACAATCCAAATCAACAGTTCAAACTCGGAGAAAAAAAATTTCTGCAAAACTTGATATTTTTTGTAATAGCTGTGGAAAGTTACAGTTTCTGCGGCTATTATTGCAGCAACCTATTTTTGTTGTAGCAGCTTGTTCTAGAGGCAGTTTTGGCACAAATATTGCGAGAGATTGGAGAAAAATAAAAAATTTTGAGCTTCTAGGTTTTCCCAGAATATAGTAAATTGAGTAATAGGCGGGCATAGTTTAAAAAAAGTGCAAATTTCCAAGACTTTTCAGCGAGTTTTAAAGGCATATTTTCATTTATCACCATTTTGGACAAATTAGGACAGATTTCGGTATTTTTTCACAGCATCACTTTTTATTCATCAGAATGGGATTCTGAAGGTATGTGGTGGTTGGAAAGGTAAAAATACATGGTTTTCCTTTTGAATCACTCAATTTGGCCCTAAAATGAGTTTGTGGCATATGTTTTTGTTGCAACATTGGGCAACGTGAAAGGTGAAACGTGGAAGAAATTGATTTGATCATAACTTGCAAACTATATGTCTATCGGGATTGAAATTTTTATGGTAAATGCATTGAGGTAGTGTAAATGAACACATAAAATTTCAAAAAATTTAAGTGTGTATTTTTTAAGAAATTGACCACTTTCACATACATCCATTTCTCATTTTTATCGAGATACATGCACCCATTGGCTGAGAATTTTTGTGGGAAGATGTATAATATTAATAGTAACAACCTCATAAAATTTCAGGAGAATCTAATTTACCATTTGGGAGAAATTGGAAAAACAAATCTGCTACATGAAAAAGATACATTTTGTGGAGGAAGTTCAAAGTGGAGGTCAATGCATCATGGAGCAGAGTACATGAGCCAAATCAAGACCAAATCAGTCATCAGATCATGTTCTCTTCTCCAATTCCAAAATTTAAACTTTAGTTAAAACTAGCCTTAAACTTTTTAATTTGTTAAATATTCTAGAAATTTTGATGAAAAGCTATTGTAAACATGCAGTTCCAATTTTTCTCCCATTATGTTTTGTCATACCTTTTAACAAACAATCCACAAGCTATGATTGATTCTTTGTCAACAAACTCCTGCCACCCATGCAATCATCTCATTGTTTTCCATGGTCATAATGATGTTCTTCTATGCTTTCACCACTCTCTTGTTTAAACTTTCTCTTCTTATTAATCCATGCTTTCCTTAATGTTCCATCAACATGATTTTCTTGAGAAAAAGAATTATTTTACAAATAGAAAAGCTTGAATTCATGGCAGATGTTTGTAGCACATGATCAAAAAGTACACGGAGCACTTAAATTATGTGTCATATTTCTGATCTTCAGATTTTTAATGGAAGCTAAGAAATGATGAGTACAAAGCCACAAGAAAAATATTACAACAAGACTTTGTTCACACACTCTTCAAATCACTTGGAAGCTATAATATTCCCAAATTTTCACATGATATTTGGAATATTAGAGTTCTTAATAAAATTAATTAAATAAGTAAATAAAAGGGTGGAGGGACCCACAAACCTCAAACATGAATAAAATCCACTTTTAATGTGTGTATGTGGATATTATAGATCTAGATCTAAAATCATGGAGTAGTGGAGTAGCTCCATTAATGGAGATCATGTCTCATTTGTGAGATAGATTATGGAGGATGAAACAGTCAAATAAGGTCATGGATCTTAAATGAAAAAACTTGAGAATCTTTGATAAGGTCAAGTAAGATCATAGTGCATTCAAACGAGATCAAAGCACTTATGATAATATAGTGAAGGAAGTGATGCATTTAATACACACATGATGGAGCGGGTGATAACCCCATGTCAACATGATGGAGGACATGGAGAAATAGCACAGTCAACCATGCAGACTTATGTCCATAAGTACATCACAGTTTTGGAGTGGGCCTAGGCTATGGAAGGCTCATATCTATATAATGAAGGTGAAGGCACAATAGAAGGCTTGATTTGGATTATTCATTTCTTGATCTGTTTAGATCTAGATTTATCTTAAGACATTTATATGCATTCTTGAGTTGTTTAGCTAATATTGCAGTGCTATTTAGAAGAGAGTATTCCCAAGAAGGAATCACTCCTCTTTCATTGAGTAGCTCTTAGAATATGGTTGTACTACATTCCTTATCAGGCATTGGTACCATCTTCAAGAGGTTGTTTCTAGCATTCAACTAGGAAACCAATGAAGGATTCATATTTGTTCTTCACATTCGTCCTTTCAGGAGAAATATATCTATATCTAGTGTTGAGGCCATTGGGTTTTACCTCCATGCAGCAGCAGTCCCTTCAAGGATTGTGAAGTCCAGTCCTGTAGATATATTGGAGGAAGTAAGTTTCCATTATTTCAGCTCGAAATCCTATGAGGGATCATCTCCTCACATTGGATCTATTGTTTCCATCATTCAGGAGCTTATTTGACACATCTAGCAGTAGGCTATTGAGCCTCCCCCTCTGACAGCGCACTTTTCTGAAGCTGTTGTTCATCCAACAACTATTTTAAGTGGAGGAGATTGGAGGAGCTAGATCTTGCTTTTAGCCCAAGGATCTAGAGAAGGGATCAACCCTTCTAGCCTAGATTTGATTGTGCATCATTGAAACCATTATATCATCAGATCTAGCTTCAGATCTGCATACTCAGCAAAATATATGTGAAGCCCTAAGAAGGTGGTTTTATTATATTGACAGATCTGAGAAGCCCTTAATGGGTTATCTTGGGTATCCATCATAGAGCTGGATCTCTCTTTTTAGCAGCATTGGAGCTCCCATTCTGCCTAGATATAACTTTCCATCTTTGAGGTAGTTGTAGTCCAGAAAATTGTAGTAGGGACAGCGCAGTTTACCTTTCAGCAGCTCAACAGTTATGCAGTCCCTCTTGTGGGATCATTGTAGGGTCATTCCAGGCCATCCCTTCGGCTTGAGTGTCTCATATTTTGAGCACTTTTGTACTTGCTTTTTCACCTCTTATATAATAAAATGGCTCAACTATTTCTGTGCATTATGATGTGTATTTAGATTTATTGTTTACTTTGCTGCAATTCTTATGTTGTGTTTCAGTATTACTGCATTCTCCCTTTTGGGATATTACAGTGGTATCAGAGCATGATCTTTGGCTCAGCTTGTGGACACTTCATCTTTTGCATCAAAATAAGAAGCAGATAGATGAGATCTATCATGAAGGAGGATTATAGTTTTTCCACTCCTCTCTTTAGCTCCATGTAGGATCTCTCCAAAGAGGTCAATAAAATGAAGAGGGAGAAGAAAAAAGAGGATCCAAGAAGAGGATTTGATGAGGAAGGTCCAAGCACTTCCTATCAACAAAAAAGAAAATCAGAGAATCATAGATCTCCTCATAGACCTACTATTCCTAATTTCTTTGAAGAAGGTGAATGGTATAGCAGTGAAGAAATAAGAAAACCTAAGATTCATGAGACTCTTAGTATGTATCTTGAAGAGTACAAAGCACAGTATAGATAATTCAAGGAGAGTCTAACTCTCCAAGAATTCTTCGAACTCAAGGAAGAAAGAAGATCATATAGCAGCAATAGAAGAAAGAGGCACAATAGATTTTATTTTCTTATATTTGATGGATCTTCCTCAAGCACTGTTAAGGCTTAGAGGAAAGATTTAGATACATTTTTCATGCTACATCCTATGGCTAAAAATGAGGTTGTCGAGATTGCATCACTTCATCTTTATGGTGAAGCCAATGATTGGTGGTTTGGTCACATAGAGCATGCAAAGGTGACTAAATATTCAAATTTCTTTCACAAGTTGAGGAAGAAGATTGATGTGAGAAACCTTGATATGTGTCAAAAAGAGACATTTCCTCATGAAACAAAGGAGGATGTCAATCTTGTCACTCTGGAAAAAGAGTCACTACATTCACCACCAGATGCATACGTACTTGCATTCGAAGAAGAGAAACTTGCAACTTTGCAAGATAGTCTTGAGCTATTGACACATAGAGTCCCATGCATGATTCAAGAGATGCATGAGGAAGAGGAGGAATATTATAGCGCTGGTACATTGTTAGAAGAGCAGCCATCTCTTACCAGCAGCTAGAGACACCATTGTCCCGGTTGGAGGAACTCTTGTGTTCTAGCAAGAGGTTCCCACACATCAGTTGATCCAAGGTATGCATGAACTTTCAGCACATATTGTTTTAGTAGATCATATTGAAACTTAGGAGAACATGCCATTGAGGCCAATACATAACCAAGGGTTAGAAAAAAATGCTAATTTTAAGAAACAACTTATCATAGTGCATAGGACCCTTGATCTAATAAAGGAGGAGATGAAAAGTTATCCCCATTCATCATTTTTGAGGTACATTCAACCCTTTGAGTTGAAGTGTAGAGTTTCAAAAAATGGGATGGGCATGATCCTATGTACAATGACTGGTTATCAGATCAGCATTATGCCTTGCTTTGAGACAGCATATGTATTACCATGTAGATCTACATCATTGTCACTTATCAGCAATGATAATGAAGGGGGCCTATTATTCTTGGAGAATTCTGAAGGTAGCTTCACTCATCAAGCAATGGAGGTAAAGATGATTGTTACACCATTTTTTGGTCATCTAACTCTTCATCATTAGATGGACCCAAGTACACCATGTAAGACCAGTTTTACCCCAAGTAAAACTGCTCTCACTATGTTAATTAGGAAACCCCAAAAGGAATAATTAATTAAACCATAATTTAATTATTATTCCCAGTCATGTTTAAATCAAAAACAAAGAAATTAATGAGATAAACCCATAGTTATCTTATTATTTTCTAGGAATAATTATTTAAATAATATTCCTTGTTAAATATGACCAAATCAACCACCATTAATCAACTAAATCATTATTTATTTGATTATATCCCAACCACTTCCTTAAAAAGATAAATAAATCATTTATTTATTTATTTTTCACTAATCAAGGGATTTGACCCAAGTCAAACACCCTTTCCCTCCAACAAATAATAATAAAATATTCCATAGAGGTAGATCTAGATTTGATTAACATTATTTTAATCATGCACCAAGATCTAGAATGACCCAATATTTTGTTATAAATAGGAGGGTTTTCCCCTTTATTCTTCACCTTTTGTTGCATACTAGATCACTCTGGATCTATACACTTGGTCTCATTTTCTGCCATTTTGCTCCCATTGAGCTCTACCTTCTACATTGGGTTTTCTACATCTACAAGAGAGAGAAAGCTTAGATCTGAAGTGCCGAGGACTACAAAGAACCCATCCCATTGAGGAGATCTGGATACACCTTCTTGTTTCCTCCCAGGTGCCCTGTAATATAAAAAATTCATTCAAAAATCGTGTTCTTGTCTTGTCTGTTGGATGCATGGAGCAAACTCTTTACTTCACTGCTTAATATCTTTCCATTTATAGATCTGTTTGTTGCAGCACTTTAACTACTAATTGCAGATCTGAAGATGTTTTGCAGCCATTATTGTTGTTAGGGCTATTAGTTATGCATAGCTAAAGTGGTTCTTTTTCGTACGCTTCGACAAAGAATTCATACTAACAATGATAAATGGTAAACATCTTGAGATGAGGAATCTTTTATCCTTTCTAGATGATACTTTCTCAATGAGCATCTCATAGCTCAAAGAGAAACTTCTACCTGTAATAGATTCATAACCTCTTTGGTTTTTGAGGGCCTTTGGTGAATAGATAATCTCATTGAGAGATCTCATCAGAGGTGCACTTCAACATTTCATGGAGTGAAAATTTCTTCATTAGTTTGGGGAGGATGGTATTCTACAAAGGGAGGATACCATGTTTATGTAGTACATCATTCATCATCCACATTGGGATGAGTGGGTGAGGATGATAAGAAAGGGGTTGCATGACCACTTGCAGATATATGACATGGGCCAAAAATATTGGTTATGTTGGTTGCTCTTGGGAGAGTTTAAATACTACCCAAAGGGTCGTATTTATTTTATCCATGCCTTGAAAAACACTGATGAAATTAAGAAGGAGGCATGGCTGCGCTGGATTCTCTTGGGTGAGTATGGTTACCACCCAATAGCTCATATTTATTTGACTCATGCGTTGTGTATCCATGACAGAATGAAGCAGAAGAAGGCATGTCTAATTTTATTGAGATATTTTGGCCATCACATGACATCTCCCATGTTTATGTGTTTTATATTGTTTGTAATATGGCATAATACTCTCATGATGTGTGGTAATGGAGTTTGTTTTTATTGGGCTGATATGACATTCCATATGTCCTTCAGTATGTTGTTGATGCTCCATGATTCACATAATGATGTGAAGAGGTAGCAAGATATCTTTTTGTTGTGGCTTTTATTAGGGGACTTTGGTCCTATATACTCCCCTACTTTTCATGATAGTGTTGGAGGATGGAAGCAAGAGGCACTCCTTTGATGGCTCTTACTTGGAGAGTATGGACACCATACTTGGTATCTTGATGGCATGGTGTGGTAGTAGGGAGCATTGCTACATTGGTTACCAGTGGGAGAATATGGTTTAACACCTTTGTCTACCCATATATCTCTACTTCTTCTTTGGTACAATGTTGGGATGATCCTTAGATCCAACAAGGCCAACAGGGCTAAGGATGGAGGCATGAAAAACCTCTATTTACTTCATGTAGGATGGGATGGAGGTATACTTTGTGAGTTAGATTTTTCCTCTTATGGAAAGAACCATGTATCTTCATGTATCTCATGTATTATGGACGATGTTAGACAATTTATGGTTGTCACTTGGAGCTTCATGATTAATGAGGGACATCTAGCTACACAGTTAGAGATCACTCTAGACATCCTAGAGAGGCAAATTTGATGATGGACATACATAATTCATTGCAGAAAATGGGGAGACCTTCCTTGTGTGGATGCCATTTGGAGGGGGGTAGATTTCTCTAGCATCTAATTTTGGAGTTGCTTGAGGACAAGCAACATTTTTCCGGGGAGGACTGTAATATTCCCAAATTTTCACACGATATTTGGAATACTAGAGTTCTTAATAAACTTAATTAATTAAGACCCACAAACCTCAAAGATGAGTAAAATCCACTTTTAATGTGTGTATGTGGATATTCTAGATCTAGAGTAAATATCATGGAGTAGTGAAGCAGCTCCATTAATGGATATCATGTCTCATTTGTGAGATATATTATGGAGGATGAAACAGTCAAATAAGATCATGGATCTTAAATTCAAAATCTTGAGGATCTTTGATAAGGTGTAATATTCCAAAAATTTAGCTTTCAGTTAAATGGAATATTATAGATTGTTTTGTCACAAGGTAGGTAAATAAGTGTGTAGGAAGGCCCATAAATCTCCTTAGCAACAATAAAAACACTTCGAGTGTGAAATGAGACCATATACGTAGCTAAATAAAGCACCTTTGAGTATGAATGGGGGATGGAGCATGTTGAATAGGTTAACTTTGGCCAAATCAACAATGTTGTTATGGAGGAGTGGACATTTAATGAAAGACAACATAGTTTTAGTTGGAAACACCTTGCATGGAGATAGTGGCACTAATGAATGGGGCCCAAGGTGAGAAAGCTCACCAATTTTATAAGGAAGGGTAAGGAAGCCTTCGAAATAAGTTTTGATATTATTTTGTTTATGGTCTGTATGACTATTTTCATTCTTCAGTTGTTTAGTTGAGCTTGTAGTGCTATTTAGCACAGGGTGTTCCTGAACGGGAAACCCACCTCTTCCCTTAGGGTAGCCTCTTGGGAGAGCATTGTACTATCATTACCACACATCCAAAATTCTGGACAAGCTTCATTCTTCATCTATAGCATAGTTTCTGTTCATATTTGTGTTGTGTTGCATGGTGTTGCAGTGGAGGGTTGAGAAACCCACTTTCTGAGCTAGTTTTTAAGAGGAGGAAACATTCTTCCCTTTGGGAGATCAGAAAATAAGGTCCTTGGGAATATTTAAGATCTTCGGCATCAGGCCAAGCTATTACACCCAGTGACAGCACAATTTCGGTCTAGAATTGTGTTATTTTGGAGGGCAGTTTTAGAGGAGGATCTATTGGCTCTTTTGGAGTGTTTTCTTCTAGGTGAAAGGTTCAGCCTTTCATTGGAGGATACATTTAGAGGAGATATACATAAGATCCATATTATTTCAGCCTTCTATTTCATGGAATTTAGTTGTAGTGACCCTTCAGTCCTAGGGTTGAACATCACCATTTGTATTTGAGTGTATTTTCGAAAACCCTTTTTGGGTATTCTTAGAAAAGTGTTGTGTAGCATTATTCTTCATGTAGATTATATTTTGAGGCTTACATCAGTCCTATTTTACCATTATATAGTCCTAGCAGTATTTATTTCATATTAGACTGCATTGTAGTAGCCTCTCCGATAGTTTGTATTGCAACAACATCTCACTTTTGAGAGTGTTTATGGATTGGAGGCTTGTATGATCACAATCTATGATTTGTGCCTCATTATTTTGTACTTATTTTCTGCATATATGATCAATAAAATGGCTCCATATTGGTCTCATGGTTTCATATGTTAAATATTTTCTACTTCTTTCATTTTATGAGTTGTATTGCTACTATTCCCATTTGGGAATATTGCAGTGGTATCAGAGCAGAACCTTGGCTCAGCCTATGCATTCACCCAATATGTCACCATAAGGAGAAGCTTCTCACAAGAAGAGAAGATGTACAAAAGGGACAAATACAAGACTCTATTATTTATAGGGAGGGAGGAAGAGGAGCTCTCAAAGCTTCTTTTTCAAACTATGCAGAGCATCAATGAAGATATAAATAACATGAGAAGGGAGAGGTGTAGGAAATCTCCAAGGGGGCTTGAATATGAAGCAAACCCTATATTTTTACATGATGGGTGTGATCATTCAGCCACACAATTTGATCCACAATGCATTTTTATGACGATATTCACAGCAAGAGAGATGGAGGGAGAATATGCACTAAAGGAGGAGACTTTGAGTGACTATCTTCAGGAGTATGAATCTCAATCTTGGAGATTCAAGGCGCACTTGAACTTCCAAGGGTTTTTCCAACTCAAGGAGAATAAAAGGCCCATCAATCACAGCAGAAGCAGAAGAGGTAGAATCTTTTTGCAAAATTTTGATGAATCATCTAAATGCACAACCAAGGATTGGATAGAGCAGCTAGACTCATACTTGCAGCTGCATCAAGTTTCAAAAAAGGAAGCCCTTAGGATAGTAGTGTTGCATCTTAAAGGTAAGGCTTATACTTGGTGGTTTTATGAATCTTATTCATTTAGTCATGCAAATATCACTACTTATGCAGGATTCACTAAGGGATTAGTGAGGAGATTTGATGAAAAACAATTTGAAAAATCTTTGATTGAGCTAGCCAAACCTAAACATTCAAAACCTTTGCATGAGTTGGAAAGATCCATTATACCAACACCAATCCAAATTTCTATTGAGGGGGATAGAAACTTGTATGATACCTTTCCAAGGGAAATATCCCCATTGCAGGAAGAGATTTCTTCTCAAAAGGAAGACATGGAGATTCCTCCTTCAAAGGAAGACCAAGATCTAGGGTCTCTCATTATTGATGAGGTATTCTCAAATATTGATGAGGAGGAAGAGCATAGAGGAAGTAATAGCATTGTCACTTCACGAGGAGAACCATCACCACATGGAGATGGGGATGAAGCTATTGCTTTAATTAGAGGAGATTTTGCATCCTTGCAAAAAGTTCCCAAGGAGCAGCATGTGACAGTAGTGATGGGAAGTAAGACCTTGATAAGAGGAGGGGAAGAAGAGGTGGATCAAAATCAAAGGATGGGGATAATATACCCTTGTTTATTTTAGGAGGTTTATATACAGAAGAAGGAGACTAGTTTGCGTAGTGAAAGGAGGGACAAATCATTCCACTCACCTATACAGTTTATTTCAAACTTTGATGTCTCATTACATGGAGGCATTCCTCCTGAAAGGCCACCAGATTAGGAGATGAGAGACATCTCACAATAGGTTTCACCACTCATTGATTCAGGAGGGGTGAGAACCTTGGGAGGATTTGGCACAATGCAAAGATTCTTGGGTAGGCTGAAGGAGGAGGGAGACATTGGTCCAATATCATCATTACCCACTCTCATCAACTATTCTACATTGGGAAAAGATGTTTCTGGGATGGAGGATGGGACCATCATGGTGCAAGGAGACCACTCCATGGAATTGGATAACCAGAGGATACTTCCACATAGGAAGGAATCTTCCCCATTTGGTAGAGGATGGTGGCCACTCATGCATGCATTGACCAGACTTAGGGTATTTTGGATAGGTGATAGCTTCCTATGAAAGACTAGCCTCCAAAAGCTTCAAGCTTCAGTTGAGCATGAACATCTACAGGAGGGGCAACAGGAACATGTTAGCAACATATCGGTGCTTGACTTTGGCATAGGAGATGTCAAAGAAGAGGGCAGCCACATGGTAGGGGCTACAAAGTATAGATCATCAGCGCTGTCATTAGGGATTTTAGATCCTTATTGGAGATCCTAGCTATTGGTGAAATACTCCAAGGATCTCCTTACATGAAGTATACTTGATGACCAGTTTTTAGATGGGAGATATACAGTGAGAGATGGGGTCAGATTTTATCAGGGTAGGATCTTCTTGAATAGAGCCTCAAAGCTCAAGGAGAAACTACTACATGCAATCTATGAGGTCTTGCTCTCCAATCCCACTTGTTTCATTAGAGCATACAATACTATCTTGGAGGGGTTCATGTGGGAAGACTTCAAATATGAGATGCACTATCATATGAGAAAGTGCATAGTTTGTTTGCAGGTTGAGGAGAGACAAAGCTCTTGGAAATAATTATCATCACCACCTCCTAACTCATTGGGTGTGAGAGGGAGCTCATCCATGAGCTACCTCACTAGCTTGAACCAAGTGTATGGTAAGGATTGTATTTTTGAGCATCATGATATACTTACTATATACTTGCATTTTCTTACCACTCATGTGCAGGGCATTGATCTGAGAGGGGGAAATCTTCCTTATTGGCTTCATGGGCTACTTGGGGCCATGAGCAGTGATGATATTGGCCACTCCCTACAAGATTTTTGGGAGATGATGTATTCCTCGTGATGTGCTTCATTGGCACCAAACATCATACACCTTATCCATGTATGTGAGAAGAATGGGGTTGCAAACAAGTGGTGGGGGAAGCACTTTTTATATCATATTCTATGGTAGTTAGGAGTAAAAATGCGCTGGTTTCACTTAAGGGACCATTGCCCTTCCCCAATACTACACATGGAAGCTAGCATGACTTTGATTGTGATCCCATATGTTGATGATTTTCCTATCTTTGTTGGGAACATGATTGGAGAGAAGGCACATTGGTTGGATGTGTCCATTGGGAATGAAATTTCCTGCATTTTTTATGCTTCATGCTTTAAGGGGAGTGTGGCAGATGATATGGCCACTATTGTAGATCACTTGTTTCTTTATGGGGTGAGCCATATGATTGATTGGAGCAATTTGGAGATGCCTCTCATGAACATTTGGGAGGAAATTTTCTATGAATTACCCTGTTGGAAGGTGATTCATTTCATTTGGATGATAGCATGGAGATGGGAGTCCCTCATTGGGAATGAGATCCTCTATGCTTGTCATCACTCCTACCTTGAAGAGGCCATTGGACAGTAAGAAGGTTTCCATATAGACCTTCCATTTTCTCATGATGAGAACCATTTGGTTTATCCACCAAAGGCCAACTTGCACATTTGGGAGGAACCATTGGGAGACAGAATTGTTGTGAAATATCTGAAGTAGTGGTGGAAAATATTTGATGAGGAGGTCAGGAGGAGGGGATAATTTTTCTCAACCCTTACAGTTGCTTGAGGACAAGCAACATTTTGGAGGGGAGGACTGTAATATTCCAAAAAATTAGCTTTTAGCTAAATGGAATATTATAGATTTTTTTTTCACTAGGTAGGCAAATAAGTGGGTAGGAAGGCCCATAAATCTCCTTAGCAAAAATAAAAATAATTCATGTGTGAAAGGAGACCATCTACGTAGCTAAATAAAGCAACTTTGGGTGTGAACAGGGGATGGAGCATGTTGAATAGGTCAACTTTGACCAATTCAACATCGTTGTTATGGAAGAGTGGACATTTAATGAGGGACAACGTAGTTTTGGTTGGAGACACCGTGCATGGAGGTAGTGGAACTAATGGATGGGGCCCAAGGTGAGGAATCTCACTGTTGTGTAACCAACTCCAAAAATAGAAGAAAAAAGATATCAATGCCTTAGAAATGAGCCACTTCAAGGGGGAAACCTCCATACATTACATAAATGAGCAATTCTTGGATGATACAATTTACAAAACCTCCTTTCTATATATAGGAGTCCATGGGGCCATAAAGTAATCCTAGTGGGCCACAATGTAATTCTAGCCGACCTAACAATAATAATTTAAGGGCATAATAATAACAAAATGGGGGTTACAAGGGTACAATAATAACAATAAGGGGGTTACACTAACAACAATAAGGGACTATACTAGTAATATAGGGACCTAACATGCCCCTCTCCTTCAAAAAAGTGTTGTTTTCAATGCTTGAGTAGCTCTGGGTGCTTCTGTATAAAATTCTCATCCTCCCATGTAGAATCTTCAGTGGGTAAGTTCTTCCACTTGATGAGATACTCTGAAATTGATCGATTACGTAGTTGTCGAGTTCTTATTTCCGTGACTGCTTCAGGTTCCAATATGATTTTTCCTTCCTCATCAAGTTCTGGCAATATTGTTTGAACTGGAAGATTTTCACCTATAACCTTCTTTAAGCATGAAACATGGAAAACTGGATGTAATTGCGAAGAAGCAGGAAGCTCCAATTTGTATGCCATAGTACCAATATTTTGTAACACCTTGTAAGGACCATAGTACTTTGGCGATAATTTTTTATCCTTCTTAGCTTGCTTGAGGGACATTTGTTTATATGGTTGTAGCCGTAAAAATACCCAATCTCCTACATCAAAACTTCTCTCGCTGCGATGTTGATCTGCCTGTTGTTTCATTCGATTTTGTGCCAAATTAAGGTTATCCTTTAAGAGTTGGAGAACTTCTCGCTGATGCTCGATGTGATCTTCGACTGCTTGAACCTTCGAATTTTCCCTTAAAGATGATGTAATTGATGGTGGATGATATCCATAAAGTGCCATAAATGGGGTCATTTTTGCTGCAGTATGGAAGGAAGTGTTATACCACCATTCAGCGAGAGGTAACCACTTGACCCATTGTGTTTGTTTATCAGATACAAAACAACGAAGATATCCTTCAAAACATTTATTTACTATCTCAGTTTGACCATCAGATTGAGGATGATAAGATGAGCTATGAGCTAATTGAGTACCCAAACAAGAAAATAACTCCGTCCAAAAATTTCCAGTAAAAAATGGGATCTCTGTCGCTCACAATAACCCTTGGGCTTCCATGTAGCTTTTGAATTCTGTCCATAAATGTAGTAGCAACTGTACTTGCTTTAAATGGATGAGATAATGCACAAAAGTGTGCATACTTGGTAAGTCTATCAATTACCACCATGATGACATTCTTTCCTTCGGACTTAGGTAAACCTGTGATAAAATCCATTGAAATCTCCTCCCAACGTTGACTTGGAATGGATAAAGGTTGTAGAAGTCCAGGGGTCTTAATTGTTTCCACTTTATTCTGCTGGCAAACCAAACATTCCGCCACAAACTTTTGAATATCAGATTTAAGGCCATCCCAAAAAAATTCTTTCTTCACCCTGTGGTAAGTTTTTAAAAATCCTGAGTGTCCTCCTAAAGGAGAAGTGTACAATTCCAGAAGAATATTTTGTTTCAGTTGGGAATTCTTACAAAGATATAAGCGATCTTTGTACCATAAGGAATCATTTTTCCAACTAAATGTATCAGATGTACTAGGATCTTGCTGCAACTTTTGAATGAGTGTCCATACTCCTTGTCCTTCTTCCATTCATCTCTTGCTTCAGTTATCCAATCTGGTTGGATAATAGAAATGGCACAAAGCAATGCTTCCACCTCTTCATTCTTTCTTGAGAGTGCATCTGCAACCACATTAAGCTTTCCTTTTTTGTAGATTATTTCAAAGTCATAACCCAACATCTTTGTGACCCATTTTTGCTGCTCTTCTGAAGATAGTCTTTGTTCCAAAAAGTGTTTAAGACTATCATGATCAGTTTTTACCTTGAAGTGTCTTCCCTTTAGGTAAGTTCGCCATTTCTTTAGTGCATGCAGTATTGCTAACATTTCCTTCTCATAAATAGGTTTCTGTAAATACTTTCCTTTGATTGGACGACTTTCAAAAGCAATGGGTCTTCCTTCCTGCATTAAAACTGCACCAATTCCATTTCCTGAGGCATCACATTCCACAATAAAGGTTTTTGTGAAGTCTGGTGTAGCTAAGACCGGTGCTGGGCACATTGCCTCTTTAAGACGTTCAAAGGCCTTAGTTGCTTCAGGAGTCCATGAAAATGCATCTTTCTTCAATAATGTTGTTAGAGGTGCTGCTATTCTCCCATAATTCTTAACAAACTTGCGATAATACCTGTTATCCCGAGAAATCCTCGCAATTGATTTATGGTTGTGGGGACTTTCCATTCCTTAATGGCTTTAATTTTGTTAGGGTCTACCTTAACACCCTCGTGAGATACAATATGACCCAGATATTCCACCTCTTGTACTCAAAAGAAACATTTGGATGTTTTTGCATATAATTGTTTCTCCTGCAATAGTTTGAGCACCCTGTCAACATGTTGAACATGATCCTTCCAAGACCTACTGTAGATTAGTATATCATCAAAAAATACTAGCACAAATTTTCTAAGGAAGGGTTTGAAAATGGAATTCATCAACCCTTGAAATGTAGAAGGTGCATTGGTAAGGCCAAAGGCATGACCAAAAATTCATAGTGACCCTCATGAGTTCGAAACACTGTTTTTGGAATATCTTCAGTCTTCATTCTAATTTGATGATATCCTGAACGAAGATCCAACTTGGTAAAATAAATTGCTCCATGTAATTCATCCAATAATTCATCAATCATAGGAATGGGAAATTTGTCTTTAATGGTGAGCTTATTGAGCTCCTATAATCTGGACACATTCGCCATGATCTATCCTTCTTGTGTACCAATACTACAGGAGCAGAGAAAGAACTTTGACTAGGTTGAATTATACCCGCCTCTAACATTTCTGCAATCATACGTTCAATTTCGCTCTTTTGGAAGTAAGGATATCTATAAGGCGTGATGTTTGGAGGAACACTTCCTGGAATCAAATGAATAGCATGATCATGATCACGAATAGGTGGGAGTCCTTTGGGAGTTTCAAACACCTTGGAATGATTGTCCAAGACTTGTTGGAGACCTGCAGAAATAGATGATTTTGATGACGGAACTTCTAGTGAGGATAATTGTGCAATTACGCCTCGTTGTTATTTCTTTAGAAGCTTTGTCATGCCATTAGAGCTTATTATCCTTCCCGGCTTCCCTTCAATACCCCGTAATTCGACTTCCTTTCCTTCTGAAAAAAAATTCAAGAAAATTTCTTGAAAATTAAAAGCTACCGTCCCCAAAGATTGTAACCATTGTACTCCTAGTACAACATCAGCACCTCACATAAGAATGGAAAGCATTGGACTATTCAATACATATTCCCCCATGGTTAGCTTGATATTATGGCATTTTCCAGAGCAATTTATAGTTCCTCCATTTGCAACCATCACTTGACATTCTGGTGCTGGGTATAGGAAACAATTTAATTCCTTGGCTACCTTACAATGAATAAAATTATGGGTGCCACCTGAATCAATCAACACTATTACCTTTTTCTTCTTGATTTGTCCTTCTATCTTGAGAGTTTGAGGAGTGGTAATTCCTGCCAGTGCATTACACGATATGGTCGGATTCATTTCTTCCTCTTCTAGGGCTGGTTCCTCGTGTATATCCTCTTCTTGTTCATTTTCTTCTTCCTCTTCACAATCTATGTAAAATAATTTCTTCTCAGCACACTTATGACCTTTAGTGTATTTTCTATCACAACTGTAGCAAAGCCCTTTTGCTCTTTTTTCTTCCAATTGTTGCGGTGTCAACCTTGTAGGTTGTGGAAATCTAGGCGTAGCAACACTTCCTTCTTTATAGAATTGAGTGGTAGGCTTCCTTGTCGCCATAATTTTACATTCAACTTTTCTTGCCAACCTGAATGCCTTCTCCAATGAATCAAGTTCCAAAATGCGAACTTCATGTTGGATGTTATCCTTTAAAGTGCCCATGAAGAGATCAATCCTGTGTTCCTCTGGAATATCAGTTACCCTTATATTCAATTTTTGGAAGTCCTCAATATGCTGCCCCACTAAACCCTTTTGTTTGAGATTTATCAGTTGGCTAAAGAAGGTGTTGCTCTTTGTATCCTCATAATGTGCTATCATTTCCTCCGTAAAAATTGACCAAGTGACAATTTTTTTACGAGAGCAAAGCCATCGATACTATACAAATGTATTTTGTTCTAAATGTAAAGTTGCAATGCGTACCTTTTGTGTGTTTTGCACATTATGGAGATCAAAATATTGCTCCATCTGTAGTATCCATGTTACAGGATCCTTTCCATCAAACTTCCTCATATCCATTTTTGGAATATGGTGGTTCTTCCCGCCAACATTAGAGTTTATGAAATCACGATCAACATTTATTTTGTTCTCATCATGAGGTTCTTCTACTATCTTTTCACCATTAGGAAACATTTCTTGTATCAACTTTGTCAAACCTTCGATGTCTGTTTTGAGATCATTCTTCATGTTTTCCATGTTGTCTTTCATGTCCGCTTCCATGCCATCCATCTTAGCTTCCATGCCTTTCTTCAAACTGTCCATCTTCACTTCCACGCCTTTCTTCAAAACTTCCATTTCATTTTTTGTTGCTCTTTGCGAGAGTGAAATTTGTTGCACTTGCTCTTGTAATTTTGATAGATCATGTTGCAATTCTTCATCTTCATGAGTCATAGTAGAGCCTTCCGAAGGCTTAATGGGTGTTGAATTATTTTTACGGGGCATCTTTTAGAACCCAATACTGCTATATATTCTACAATATGCCCTTGGAATCAATTCAAATTGATTCTTCAAAGAAGACTCGTGCAATTTGGAAAGAAAAAAATATACACACCTTTTTCTTGCTTTTGAGGAACTCGATATTGAAATTGGATTATCTCTATGATTGAAGCACTTCAATATTTGAATTTTGGTATCAACGTAGCCCTCTAAATTATCTTTTGAATGCCATAGTTCTGACCTGATTTTGATTCTCCAAGACAAAGTTGTGTCCAATCTCCCACAATGACCTAATTTTGGACTGGTTCAGTAGAGAGAAGTTGTACGAATTGCCACGTGTCACTGTTTCGTCCTTTGTCTCTAAAATTTATAGCCAAGACACTAAAGTCTGTGTAATTGCGACCACTTTTTATGGCACTCCAATCCGATGCCTAGAGAGAGAGTTATTGAACTTTTCCCACGATCACCTCTTTGAGATGAAATTCAGGAGCCTGAAAACGCACTAACTTCCACAGATCATATCTCCCAAAATATTGCGAACCAAGCTCTGAAATTTTTTGATGAATTTCCTCAGGATTTCAGCTTCGCACCATATGAATTTCAGATTCTGAACCTTCGTAGAAAAAAAATTATAGTGAAAATGCCATAATGACCTGTTTAGGATCCTGAAAAAAGACCTAACTTCCACAGATGATATCTTCGAACATATTGCGAACCAAGCTCTAAAATTTTTATACAATATTCCTCAGGATTTCAGCTTCGCACCCTAAAAATTTCAGCTTCTAAACTTTCGTAGAAAAAAAGTTATAGCGCAAATTCCACGATGACCTGTTTGGAGCAACGAAACCCTAGAATCAAAAGCTCTGATACCAAATGTTGTGTAACCAACTCCAAAAATAGAAGAAAAAAGATATCAACACCTTAGAAATGAGCCACTTCGAGGGGGAAAACTCCAATACATTACATAAATGAGAAATTCTTGGATGATAAAATTTACAAAACCTCCTTTCTATATATAGGAGTCCAGTGGTATTTAGTAACTGCAATACAATGTAATCAGAAATACCTAACAATAATAATTTAAGGGCACAATAATAACAAAATGGGGGTTACAAGGGTACAATAATAACAATAAGGGGGTTACACTAACAACAATAAGGGACTATACTAGTAATATAGGGACCTAACACTCACCAAGTTTATAAGGAAGGGTAAGGCAACCTTCAAAATTAGTTTTGATATTATTTTGTTTATGGTCTATATGACTATTTCCATTCGTAAGTTGTTTAGTTGAGCTTGTAGTGTTGTTTAGCATAGGGTGTTCCCGAGTGGGAATCCCAACTCTTCCCTTGGGGTATCCTCTTGGAAGAGAATTGTACTATCATTCCTACACATCCAGAATTCTTTTCAAGCTTTAGTCTTAAGCTACAACATAGTTTCTATTCAGATTTTTGTTGTGTTGTAGGGTGTTGTAGTGGAGGGTTGAGAAACCCACTTTCTGAGCTAGTTTTTCAGAGGAGGAAACATTATTCCTTTTGGGAGATCAGAAAAGAAGGTAATTGAGCATATTTTAGATATTTGGCACCAGACCAAGCTATTACATCCAGTGACACCGCAGTTTCAGTCTGGAATTGCAGTATTTTGGACGGTAGTTTCAAAGGAGGATCTATTGGCTCTTTTAGAGTGTTTTCTTCTAGGTGAAGGGTTCAGCCTTTCATTGGAGGATAAATTTGGAGGAGATATACATAATATCCATATTATTTCATCCTTTTATTGCATGGACTTCAGTTGTAGTGACCCTTTAGTCCTAGGGATGAATATCACCATTTGTATTTGAGTGTATTTATGGAAACCCTTTCTGGGTATTCTTGGAAAAGTGTTGTGTAGCCTTATTCTTCATGTAGATTATTATCATTCTGTAGTCCTAGAAGTAGTTATTTCATATAATAATATGCTGTAGCAGCCTCTCTGACATTTTTTATTGTAGCAACATCTCACTTTTGAGAGTGTTTATGGATTGGAGGCTTATGTGATCACAATCTATGATTTGTGCCTCATTGTTTTTTACTTATTTGCTGCATATATGATCAATAAAATGGCTCCATCTTGGTCTCATGGTTTCATATGTTAAATATTTTTTGCTTCTTTCATTTTATGAGATTTATTGTTCCTATTCCCATTTGGGAATATTACATAAGGCCAAATAAGATCATAAAGCATTCAAAGAAGATCATAAGGCACTTATGATAAGATAGTGGAGGAAGTGATGCATTTAATGCACACATGATGGAGAGGGTGATCACCCCATGTGAACATGATGGAGGACATGGAGAAACAGCACAATCAACCATGGAGACTTATGTTCACATGTACAACGTATTTTTGGAGTGGGCCTAGGCTATGGAACGCTCATATCTATATAATGAAGGTGAAGGCACAATAGAAGGCATGATTTGGATTATTCATTTCTTGATCTGTTTATATCTAGATCTGTCTTAGGACATTTCTATGCATTTTTGAGCTGTTTAGCTAAGATTGCAATGTTGTTTAGCACAGGGTGTTCCTAAGTGGGAATCCCTCTTCTTTCATTGAGTAGCTCTTAGAAGAGGGTTGTACTACATTTTTTATCAGGCATTAGTGCCATCTTCAGGATGTTGTTTCTAGCATTCAGCTAGGAAACCGATGGAGGATTCATCCTACCATTTTTTTCTTCACATTCAACTTTTCAGGAGTAGTAGATATATATCTGAAATTTAGGCCATTGGGTTTTACCTCCATGCAACAACAGTCCCTTCAAGGATTTCGCAGTCTAGTCATGTAGATATATTGGAGGAAGGAAGTTTCTAGTATTTCAGCTGGAAATCCTCTGAGGGATCATATCCTCACATTGGATCTATTATTTCCATCATTCAGGAGCTGATTTGACACATCTTGCAATAGGCTATTGAGCCTCCCTCTCCGACAGCACAATTTTCTGAAGCGGTTGTTCATCCAGCAACTATTTTCAGTGGAGGAGATTGGAGGAGCTAGATCTTGAGCTTTTAGCCCAAGGATTTAGAGAAGGGATCAACCCTTCTAGACTAGATCTGATTGTGCATCATTAGAGCCATCATATCATCAGATCTAGCTTTAGATCTGCATACCCAATAGTATATATGTGAAGCCCTAAGAAGGTGGTTTTCTTAGATTGACAGATCTGAGAAACCCTTTATAGGTTATCTAGGGCATCAATCATAGAGCTCGTATCTCTGTTCTTAACATCATCACAGCTCCCATTATGCCTAGATCTAACTTTCTATCTTTCAGGTAGTGGTATTCCCAACAGTTGCAGTAGGGACAATGCAGTTTACCTTCCAGCAGTTCAGCAATTACGCAATCCATCTTATGGGATCATTGTAGGGTCATTCCAGGCCATCCCTTTGGCTTGATTTTCTCATATTTTGAGAACTGTTGTACTTGCTTTTTCACCTCCTATATAATAAAATGGCTCAGCTATTTCTGTGCATTCTGATGTGTATTTAGATTTATTGTTTACTTTGCTGCAGTTCTTATATTTTGTTTCAGTATTACTGCATTATCCCTTTTGGGATATTACAGAAGCATATTTTAGCCTTTGATGAATTTTATAACCCTCAAAAACAAATCTTATTTTGTGTTATGTGCAACTCATCTTTCCAAAAGCTTCACATTGGAAGTCTTCTTCATTCATTAGTTTTTGAGTTCTTGAAGAAACTATTTGATAACATTTTTGAAATATGATTGGTTTCTATGCATGGAAGATAAGATGACAATCATTATGGGCTGCAATCAATGATCATTTCCAACCATACTAATGGGGTGAACTTCAAAAGGATGGAAAAAATATTCTATATATGGAGTAAAAGTATTGATGTGTTCTTCACAATATGGTATTTGACCAAGGCTTGAAAAATTTGAGCATAGTTAAAATAGTGACAAGTACTTGGATATGCTACTATGTGGGCATCCTTTATTTTCACACAAGTTGCATGTAATAAATAATGAAGAGTTAGATAAAATTTCATCTTTTTGAGATAAAGGGTCAATATTGCTCTCTTGGAGCTTTTGGTCAAGGATTTAGTTGAAATGACAGAATAAAGGAACACAAGGAACGAGTTGGATTATAAAAGTTTGCAATGAATTTTTTGCATGAGGACATGCAAAATATCTGGTGTGAGGGAATGTTGAGCCTCCAATTTGTCATAATTTTGTTGATGAAACCATCCATTTTCGAATAATTCCATTCATCCATTGTCATCATTTTTAACCATATTTCTTCATAAACACACCAAATTCCCCCATACATGTTTACATGGTTTATTATTATTATTTCTATTATTTTTAATGAATTAAAGAGAACTATGCATGGTTTTACTAATCATAGTTTGACAGTTCAAGTTTCTACAGTTTCCGCAGTTGTCTACATGGTTGAGGTATTAGAACCACTCTAGAATTAAATCCAACACATGAACATTGTTTCTAGAAGATCCAATATGGATTTTTGTTGGTCCAATTCCACCCGGCTCACACATGTGTACCTCCAGGAAAATATCAATAGGAAACCATAGAAGTTTTGACTAGTCAACTTCAAACGCATTTTCTAAACAAACTAAAGCGAATATCGTCGAACAAAACATGGGTTTTTTTCAACATGGGCACATTTAAGTTCTTTGTGAGAATTTTTCCTGAATTCATTACCATTTGGGAGATATTTCAGATTCTTTGGAGCCCTATTTTGTAGTTGTGTGAGCAAACATTGCACCCATGTGTCAATAAATGCCCGGTCAAGAAAACCGAGGTTGAAATGGACCATGCTTCATCAAATTCGTGGAAAATGGGTGCCCATTAAATTATCATATTTAGCCATATGAATCTCCGTGAAGGTACATTGCAATCCCTATATAAACACTCCATTGAAACAAAGAGGAGAGGTTAATTTTCTGAAGCATATTATGATATTTTAAAACTCTGTTTTTCATTCCTTTATAATGAAGAAGTACCTTAAAGACTCGATGCACATATAAATGTTGGAGTAAATACTTGACCTCCTGTTTGTGGAGGGCCCCTACAAATAGTAAAGATTCTGCATTTTATGTTTTTAATGTAGTTTTTTTCATGTTTTCATTTTATCATTTGATGTAGTTATTTTTAGAATTCTGATTTTTCATTTTCCGTAGTTGTTTCCAGAATTCCAATTTTTCATTTGTTGTAGTTACTTCTAGAATTTAATTTTTTTATTTGATTTAGATACTTTCATAAGTCTTCTTTATCATTTGATGTAGATTCATCAATCTTTCCTTTCGAATTGTCAAATTGTAGAGGATTCATAGTTTTACTTCTAGAGCATCAATGATTTATTTTAGAGTGGTTTTACAAGTTCATGAGTGGTTTATTTCAAGAGCATGAGTGATTTCTTTTCAAAACATTAGTGATTGAGTGATATCCTTTCAGCATATGAGTGCGTTCTTTTCAGTTCATGAGTGATTTCTTTTTAAGAGCTATAGTGATTTCTCTACAAGTTTCATTGACATAAGATTTCATTCCAAAAACATAAAAGTTTATAAATTCTCTTTTCTAGAATTCGATTTTATGTTCATGCACAACACTGTTAGAGAATAATAATTTTTAGAGACTAAGAAATAAATTAGTTAAGGTTTGTTCATAAGATAGAGAAAGTTTGTTTCAGTTTTTACAGAGTAAAAAGCATGTTGATTTTTAGAACTTAGTTTTAATTTAAATTTATCAATTTCATTAGGAACATAGGAATAAAAAAATCCTTATAAGTAATCTCTACAAATACAATCATCACACAAATAAACTAAATGAATAAAAGAGGCTTCTAGCATATATTGTGCACTTGCACTTTACAAGTTTACCAACTCGGATCGATAATTTATGTAATCAATTTAAGACAATTAAATTGACTAAACAATAATCTAGGGAATTTCTCCCTACTATAGGAGGATCAATATTGGAGAATAAATGAAAAAAATATCATGAAATTATTGACAAAATTTTGAGCTCCAATGATTGAGAAAATATAGGAATGTGTTCTCTGTCATTTAATGCATATTCCTAGTGTTGGAAACTAGGTCCACTATTTGAGGGATTTGGAGGGGAAAGCATGCTCCTTTCAATAATAATGCTTCCCCGTCAATTTTTATAAGTACCAATTCTAATTTTCCTCTATAGACATATTTCTTAGTCTTTGTATTCATAAAACTTGTTGTTTAGTAGCTCCACTTTCATTTCTAGTAGGGATGTACTTGGATTGATTCAAGTAATGAAGTTTGGTACCATTTTTAGCTTCTAAATATTTTTTTCATTCATGGTACTCTAAGTTTCCTTTGGATTTTCCATCTCAGGAGCCTCATATCCCTCCTATACAATTTCTTTATGTACTTTCAATGTATTTTTCACTCGCATATCTTATTTATGAATTTACTATTATTTTTTCTTTTTTTGTAGGTTACATTGGTTAAATAATTGAAGGGAGTTGTTTTTCGAATTATTTATAGAGTCACGAGAATTATGTATCCTTGGAGTGCCTTAGAAAAATAAACTTCATCATTGAGCTACTTGAATTGGGTTACTTGTTCGCAAATCTAGAATTTCATGAAGTCCCTTATAGATAGTTGTAATTTTCTGCTATTTTTTAGAACATTTTATTGAGATTAATTTGAGTTTATTCCACTTGGATTAGATCATAAATGAGTTTAATTTAATAACAAAATCCACCCCATTTCATTTTAACTTGATTAGGTTAGGAATTTGATATGTTAAATAGCTCACTAGTTCTTGAATTTCCATTTTTTAGAGTAGTAATTTTCTGTTATTTTTAAGAATTTATAAAAATGGGTATTTTGGAGTGATTCCACTTGGAATGGAGACCTACGAAATCCTAATTATTAAAAAAAATTATCCCATCCCAATTTCATTTGATTTACTTGGTAATTCAACAATTTATCTCCTCATGTAGCAATTTTGTTTCACCTATAGCAACCTCCTATAACACTCTTGTAGCACGTGTAAACTTGACCATATTTCCTTCAAAAAAAAATATGTGTTTTAGGCTTGAAAAATTACCCCCTAGGCTTTGAATCCATTATTTTGGAAGAGCAAAGACCACCCTAGACCCACCTTTCCTCCACTACAGGTAAAAAAATGCAATTAGAATTAGAAGACAAATTTCCACATTTGAATAACAATTAATCTTTTCTTATTACATGTACATGGATTATGTTAGTAAATCTAAGTTTTCTTAACCACAGTGATACAAATGGTGATTCATAAATGAAAATTAGACTAGACTTGATTCTTGAGTTCATGCTTCCTTAATTTTTCAATTACAAGTATTGTTATTTAAAAGAACAAATTTTCTTTTTCAAAGCAACATCCCACATTCAACAAATAGAGTATTAATTTAAATTATGCAAGTATACTAATGTGTCCTTTTTTAATTTAGGTTAGGCTTTGATTTCATGACATTCACTATATTAAATCAGATAAAAAAAGCAAGGACACATTGTTTGTTGCACATATAGTCTCGATACCTCCTAAGTTTGTATGAAACCTGAGTTGATAATTAAAGGTGGTAGCACTAGGACTTGCAGAATTCTTGTTGCAATATTGAGGTTCATCGCTTTTTGGTGCCATTTTCGGGGAGGTGTGAAAGTATGAATTTTTTTCTCCCATAGTTTATTAATTTCTTTTACTTTCTGCAAAAACAAAAAAATATTTGCATTAGACCTTTTTCATTTCTAAAACAAAAAATTGCATTACATTATAATTATTATTCAAAAGAAAATAAAAATACCTTTTCCTACACTAACCCCCCCATTTGATCAAGTGGTGCAGTAAGAACCACATCACCATCCACTTTTGCAGGTAGAAGAGGAGGAGGCAAAGAAGGTATAAGAAATGGATGGAGGTGATGACAATGAAGAAGATCATGTTGGATTTCCCATTCAAGATACTGATGTCAGTGTGCATATGAATAATGTCCCTCCATCTTTCCTTCCCAACTTCCATGGTAAGAGTTTAGATGATCCAGAAACCTTTCTCTTTGAATTTGAAATCATTTGTAAATATTTTGGTTACTTACTAAACACTCAAAAGTGGAGATTGTTTGTAATATTCCAAATTAGGAAAAATAGGAATATAGATCATAAAAATGGAAAATGCAGTAAAATATCCATACATCAATAGGAGCATATCATAGAGCCATTTCATTACACATTATAGCATAAAAATGAGTAGAATATCTTGAGGAAAAAGACACTCAAGCTAGGCAAAACAAGCCTCAAATGACCCAGTACATAAAACATGAAAAGTTTCTGCTACATAAAATGCCAAAGGACATATGAATGTGAAGTCCTACCGAGAATAACTGCAGGGTAAAACTAAAAATAAATAGAACTGGTGATATATTTCTTATAAAATTTCAGGATCAAAGATCTAGGCTTTATAGCACCAATCTAGCACAACCTAGAAGGGGTTTCTAGAAATACACAAAATGAAAGTTGCATCCCTAGGGCTAAATAATGCACCACAACTGGATAGATGCTGGGAGGTGGCTGATATGATGAAAATTTCATTGATAATCCTCCCAATATATCCTCCAGATATGCCCTTGAGCACTAAGCCCTCAACTGCAACTACCCTGCAAAATAATGCAGTTTCTAAAGGAGACTACACTGTTGAATATGGCTAAAGCTTTGCCTAATTCCGGATGGTGGAAATAAAGCTCAGGGAACCTCCCAATAGGTCCTCCATATGAAGAGATGCTCCCCTCACTAGAACACAAGCTAATAAACTTGGATACTTGACCCTCCATTGCAACTACCCTGCAAAATAACGCAATTCCTAAAGGAGACCGTGCTGCTGATGATGGCTGAAGCTTGGCCTTATGCGGGATATTGGAATGAAGCTCAAAGGAACCTCTCTTGAGTGGGCACTCGAAGTCCCCTGAGGATGAGGGTGGGATTTTCGCTCGGAAACACCCTTGTGCTAAACAACACAATGGACTCTGCTAAACAGTTGAATCATTGCAGAAAATCATAAAATACTAAGACATAAAAAATAATAAGAATGCCTTCTATGGCTGCCATACACTTCCTTATATGCTTGGTGTGCTTCCTCACCCATGTTCCCACTCATTAAATATGCTACTCTCATGCATACACTCCTCCATCATAATTGTGTTTTCCTCCAATAACTGTCCACTACCTCTATGACAACGTTGTTGATTTGGTCAAACTTAACACCATCCACATGATTTAGCCCCTATTCACATCTAAGAGTGTTTTATTAAGCTGATACAATGATACACATTCACATTGGAAGTGGTTTTATTCCTATTAAAGATATTTATGGGTCTCTCTATCCTCTTATTCATCTATCTAAATGACAAAAGAAAAAATTAATATTCCAACTAGCTGAAAGATAATTAGGAATATTACAGTCCTCCCATCTTAAATGTTGCTTTTCCTCAAGAAATTTCAAGGATGGATGTTGAAAAATATCCTCTCCTTTCCCCGTGGCATCCTCATCCAATAAATTCCTCCACTCACTCAAATGTTCTTCAGTCAAACTTCCCCTTAGTTGCCCCTCCCAAGTGTCCAAGTTAGCCTTTGGTAATAAAATTAAATGGATCACATCATAAAGAAAGTGGGAGATCCATGGTGGAAAATAAATGTTTTCTAATGCCCTCATTGAGGCATGGGTCATGAAAAAGGTTGGAGATCTTACTCCCAATGAGGAGTTCCAACCCATATGCTGTTGGGCAATTTATTTGAACAAATTGCTGCATTAAATTATCGACCAGGGAAACTCGTGAGCTTGTGATGGTGCCAGCAATATATATGCAAGAGTATGCAACTAACTCTATGTCTAACTAAATTATTTATGATTCAATATAATATGCAAGGGAAGAGGCTCCTAACTAAGGAGGTCCTGGTTGTCCTTCCCTACAGTATCATAGAGAAATCATTCATAAAACCAGAAACTTGAAATAAAGACAAGAGAATGAACTTTAATTTTTGTTCAGATTCAAAGAGAGAGACTAACTTAGTCACTTGATTGTCCCTCTCATGTACTTACAATCCAAACTAAACTAAGCTTCATTCATAAGCATAAGAAATGAAATGACTTGAAACATAAAAGCAAACGAATGAATTTCAATTATCATGCAAATCAAATAGAGAGAGAGCCTAACTTAGACCCTTGGATATCCTCTCACATGTTGATAAGATTCTAATTTAAAACTCATTCATCAATCACACAAAAATCCTTAAACATCTAAGCAATGAAATGAAACAAAATCTAATATGAAATAAAATGTTTCTCTCATCCTTTTAGAGTGAGCTCAATTCTCGTAAGAACAAGACAAATTATTCCATATACTACATTAAGGAAACTTAAATCTAAAACTACAGAAATTCCATATTATATTACTACATTACACAATTTACATCTAAAACTACATAATGGAAATATATGAAAAATGAAGCTTTATTCTATTCCATCATTAATTGGATACAATGCTCTAAGAGCCCTCCCCTTGGAATGGAGGAGGTACTCCTATTTATACAATGAGATGAGATAACAAACTCATAATGATGATCCACTAATGTCTCTTTTAGTTCCATACATTTCTCAACCATATCTAGACACATAAGCCTATCCTCCATGATCTCCTCCATGATCTTTTCCATGAGGCTTATCTTATCAAATTCGAATTTGATCATTCGAGGCCACATAAAGATGCCCTGGAAGCTTCCTTTGTGCCTACACATGTCAACAAACTCATCTTTAATTGTTAGGTATAAGTATAAGCATATTATTTTCTAAGTTTTAGCCATAAATTCACTTTAAAATGTTAAGAATTAATAAACTTTGGAAAAATATAGTTATGACCCAATAATGAGGTGAATGTAATGATATGGAGGTGGAATGGAGGTGACATGATGGTAAAATGTGAAGATATTGATGAATAATGGACTGAAAATAGGGACTATTTTGAGGCCCAACATACCCCCAAACTGAAGGTATTGCATGTCCTCATGCAACCTATTACATTACTTTTTGGTACTTGAGCTTTGGCTTAAACTCTGCATGAGATCATTTACTTAACTTTTGCAGAGCGTTATTTTGATGAACTACAACTTGGTTGGTTCTTGTGTTTCAACCATATTTTGTTTGTTGCGTTCATTGTATGATCTTTGCATAATGATAATGTGCATTTTATGGCAGAGTATTTTTGTTGGAATGCATCATGGTTGGTTCTTGTGTAACAACCATGATTCTATTGGCATCCAATTAACTTTTAAATACTTTAGACAAAGCCATTTGTATGCTCATGTAATAGTAAATATATTTTGAAGGTAAGTGGGTTAGAATGTGATATATAACTGTGGATATGAATGTGACAAAGCATGTATGTAAATGTATCCTTCCCATTAAACGGATGGCTTTGGCAATGAAAGGAAAGGAAGTGAAGTTTTTTTCCAAAAATTATTATTCTAACATTTCAAGGAATTTAATGGTTAAAAGTTAGAAAATAGCATACCTTAACTGACCCTTCCAAAAATAGGTGAGAGTCGTGCATGTGTGACTGCAAACTGTTGTGAAAATGGTGGATGAAAGATGGATCTGCATTGTCGTATCAGCTGCTTGATCTGCTGCTACTAGATGAAAAATGCGAAAGTCTGTGAACCTTTTGATGAAAGTTGTATACGCTCTTGGATAGTGGGAATCTGATGAGTCTACTGAATATGGCTAAAAATCTATAAGGCTTGGAAGGTATACAAAATATATAAGTTACATTTTTCTCCCCCCAGCCTTATTTATTGACTTGTCCTCAAGTCAGGACAAACTAAAAAAACAATCAAAGGAATTTTGCTTCATCTACTACAAATATGGGTCTTCAAGTCTTCAACGCTCGATGGCACAAATATTACTATGTGAATAAATGTGTTGGTGTCGAACATAGCAAGAAGTTGTTGACTTAGTGGTCGTTAATGAATGCCACTAGCCAACACGAGAGCTCCCACCATTGATTCCAATGGGAGTCAAGATGCCTAACACATCTTTGTAGGTACGAAAAATTTTGTTGTAGTCGAGTCACCTACAAGATCCAACGAACAAGGGATATTAATGTACTCCCATTGTTCATTGGCAAGAGTACTTGCCATTAAGACATGCAAGCCTCTAGGTGTTTTTACAAAGATAATTAGACTCTAGGACTTTGACTCAATGATATACATAGAAGCAGGGCTTTATTGGCGGAAATGAAAAATGGTATGAAAAGGGAAATGGAAATGGAAAATGGCTTTTATTGATGAGCTAGGAATAGATGAAAGGAAATGCATGGTGAATGAAGAAGAACTCTTGCTGTGAAAAATGGATATGGAAATGTATGCTTTATGGATTGACAATTGGTGGAATTCAAAATCTTTTGCAAAAAGAGAGGTGCAAGGTAGTGGTTGTGGATATGGATTTGTCTTTAGAATTTTCCATGAATTTAGTCTTTTGAAGATCAATTGTCGTCACAATGTAATCTCCTTAATGATCACTTGATTATCCTGTAACCTGTAAAAAAAACTTGGCAGAAAGAAACATAAGTGTGTTCAAGAAGGAATGTGCATTTCCTTCATGATTTTACGCAAAAATTTTATACCAAATAAAACAAATTAAGGAAAATCAAAGTGTTGAAATTAACTTAATCATGATATTAAAATCAATCCATTTGTAAAAATAACCATGAAAAATAATACTCCCTGTCAGATAACTCATGAAATGTGCTTCGCAATTCTGTTCTGGAAAGCATACAAGAACCATGTGATGAGTTTATGCCATCTTGATGTTATCGAAAGAGAATTGAATCCTCCAATTGATAAATTGATCCTCAAAATTGTTTCCAAGTATGTCATTTTTCAAAGTTGTGTGAATTTTGTGAAAAAATTTAGATTTTTTAAATGAAAACATAATTTTTTTAGATGTTTCTTTAAACAATAAATTAAAAATATAAATTTTTAATTTATTATTTAAGTTGAATTTTTTATTATTTTTTATTTATTTATTTATTTTTTATTTATTTTTTATATTTTTTTAATAACAAAATTAAAATAGAAATTTTATTTTGTTATTTATTTTTTAACAATACAATGAAAAATCTATATTTTTATTTTTTTTTAAAACTAAAAAAAAACAACTTTTTTTTTTTTAGTTAAATGAAAAACTATAAAAATAGAAAAATGCCATGAAAGTCAAAACATTCGGCTTCGCCTCTCGCCCCCTCACAAACCAATTCATTGTTGCAGAGCACCATATTCTGATACTCTCCTTAAACTAGTTTAGAGGGCTTTATACAATGATTTTGATCATTGTGTTGGTGATTATGCAATTTCAAATACTCCATTTCATCTTGGTTCCTCCAGCCTTTTTGTAACCTTGATCAACAAGCCATTGGTAATAATCTGTCACGGGATCGAGAGCCTCATTTGGAAAGTTGCGCCGAGAGCGGTAAAAGTTTCTCGAATGGCAATTTTACCAAATCATCTTCCCGGTACTTAAAACGATACCGGTCTATGAAAAGTAATTTTATGCCCTCGGAAAACATCCCAAATGCGAAGAGGCTAAGGAAAAGGGAGCGAATTGGAGAAAAGTGCTACAAACCACGGGCTTGCATACATGCCTGGATTGATCATTTCCTGATCAAAATGTGTGCCTAGCTCTGGCAAATGCTCCTTTACCAGTTTTTCAAATTGGAAAAGGTATTGCTGCACAAGGGGCAATCCAGGAAAATATAGTCCTTGCATTGGTTCATTAACTGCACCTTTCAACATGGCAACCAGTAGCCAAAATGCATCCTCCTCACTCATGTAAAGAAGAAATAAACTTGCAACAAACCCCATGCCCTGCACATAGCCCCGTGAATGTTTTTTTTTTTTTATAATAATAATAATATATATATGATATACATATTATTATTATTTTGTGGGAAATTTTTTAATTTTTATTTTTTAAACTAAAATTAAAAGAAAACTAATTTTTTTATCACAAAATTCTTTATTGTCCTATCGCAGATTAATTTTCCAGCAAGAGTATTTTTATTTGAACAAAATCAACAGATTTTCTGATCTTCCTGATCGCACGAAGCGCAGGAAGAGAGCATACTCATCGCTTGATTTGTTTTTATTTATGTAGGGGGGGTTGTTTTTGAAATGACGAAATTTAAAACTATTAAAACATCAGAAAATTCAAACTTAAACTCCTTTGTGAAGATCCTGCTGTCACCAGGGTTCACAAATTATTTTGTCTAAAGAAAAATGCTAGTACTAAATTAAATTTCTAATGCCTAATCCCTTAGCACCATCCCCGGCAACGGCGCCAAAATGTTGGGCAATTTATTTGAACAAATTGTTGCATTAAATTATCGACCAGGGAAACTCGTGAGCTTGTGATGGTGCCAGCAATATATATGCAAGAGTAGGCAACTAACTCTATGTCTAACTAAATTATTTATGATTCAATATAATATGCAAGGGAAGAGGCTCCTAACTAAGGAGGTCCTGGTTGTCCTTCCCTACAGTATCATAGAGAAATCATTCATAAAACCAGAAACTTGAAATAAAGATAAGAGAATGAACTTTAATTGTTGTTCAGATTCAAAGAGAGAGAAAGACTAACTTAGTCTTTTGATTGTCCTCTCATGTACTAATCCAAACTAAACTAAGATTCATTCATAAGCATAAGAAATGAAATGACTTGAAACATAAAAGAAAAAGAATGAATTTCAATTATCATGCAAATCAAATAGAGAGAGAGCCTAACTTAGACCCTTGGATATCCTCTTACATGTTGATAAGATTCTAATTTAAAACTCATTCATCAATCACAAACAAATCCTTAAACATCTAAGCAATGAAATGAAACAAAATCTAATATGAAATAAAATGTTTCTCTCATCCTTTTAGAGTGAGCTCAATTCTCTTAAGAACAAGACAAATTATTCCATATACTACATTAAGGAAACTTATATCTAAAAATACATAAATTCCATAAATTCATATTCTACATTAACACAATTTACATCTAAAACTACATAATGGAAATATATGAAAAATGAAGCTTTATTCTATTCCATCATCAATTGGATACAATGCTCTAAGAGTCCTCCCCTTGGAATGGAGGAGGTACTCCTATTTATACAATGAAATGAGATAACAAACTCATAATGATGATCCACTAATCTCTCTTTTAGTTCCATACATTTCTCAACCATCTTAGACACATAACCCTATCCTCCATGATCTCCTCCATGATCTTTTCCATGAGGCTTATCTTATCAAATTCGAATTTGATCATTCAAGGCCACATAAAGATGCCCTTGAAGCCTCCTTTGTGCCTACACAAGGTTGTAACCCATGCTAATTACATATAAGTATAAGTATGAACATTTTCAAGTTTTAGCCATAAATACTTTAAAATGTTAAGAATTAATAAACTTTGGAAAAACATAGTTATGACCCAATAATGAGGTGAATGTAATGATATGGAGGTGGAATGGAGGTGACATGAAGGTAAAATGTGAAGATATTGATGAATAATGGAGTGAAAATAGGGACTATTTTGAGGCCCAACATATGCTACTCCTCCAACAAGATCGATCACCTTGTGTGGCTCATAGAAAAACTACTCAATCTCCTTATTCTGCAATATGAATGGTCTGTATGGCTGAAAATGGAGGTAGACCAATTTTTACACCCCATGCTATCTCTCTCCCCATCCAGATCTGTGTAGAAATCCTATTGATCTTGTGCTACAACAGTGTTGTCCTTAAGGGACCAGAATACATCCTGACTCTCTAGGATCCAATATTTGGTTATAGGAACCTTACTTGTCCCAACCATTCTAACAACATTGATTAAAACATCATCATCATATGGAATAAAAAATAGAGATGCAATGATGGGAATATAAAATTATGGATGGTAGCAATAGTTCCCCAAGTGGAACTAGCGCAGTTCAACTCCTTTCTACCCTAGAACACATTGTGGTAAGTAGCTTCCTAGCCATTTTCTTGTTGCCTCTATCTTCTCATCTGCCTGGTGGTAGTAACTGATGTTTGGTGTCAAATGAGTGCACCCCAAACAAGATAACACCTATCCAAAGCCCTCTGGGAAGTGGCCACCCCCATCACTGACTTTGGTCCCAAGAAGACCATGAAGTCAAAAGAGAGGCTGGACCTCATGTACTATTGGAAAGCTGGTGATGAGGTCCATAGATGAGCTCTCCCATCTCTCTCCCAGAAAATTAAGTGGCTGTAACAACCTTGTAGGATGGTTTTTTCCCTCCTCATTCTTCAAGAAAACTACACATCTCCTGATATGATGGAGCTCATCCTCCTTGAAACCCTCCCATGAGAATCTCTCCCAAATGGCTTGATATGTCTTGATGAAATCTTGATGACCAAAAAGGAGTGAATCATGTGTTGCATGTCGAACCTTGTCCTTGAGATTAAACCTTGTCCTTGAGATGGAACCTTCAATCAAGAAGATTCTAATCCCGGTAATAGATGAATCTAACCATGACTCTCAGGCACCTCTCATCACTACCGCCATCAAACTTCATGAAGTGGTTCTTGGAATACTCCACCAATACCGGGACTCCCAATATTTATCCCTAATCATCAATGACAGGCTTTCCAACCTCCGTGATAAGGCACTGTCACCTTCTTGCTTCCTCTTTAGCATGCTTAAATGTGATATCCAAAAATGTGTGACTGCTATCCTACTTTGACTACCTTTGCAACATTGCTTTCCGTCAAGAAAATATTGAAGTTTATGGTATTACCCTACTGAAGTCATTTCATCCAAACCTCCCGAGTTTGGCCAATATGATGTATGAAGGCCAGTAACCCCACTGATATGGAATACCTCCTTCTCATGTGGAAGTATCTTCGAAATCTCAAAGTCATGAATAGCCCTTTCACCATACTTTGTGCCATCGTCCAATCCTCGGGCATCACCTTTCAAAGATAAAAGGATTTCGTTAGAAAGTTGGCAGAACCCATACCCAACAAATATTCATCTCCTCATTAAGCCAACCGCGGCCCACTTTGGTCGTGTTGCCCCATATGTTCTCTTCCTATCCAGATATGTGAGTGGTTTCACTTGTTGTGAGAACTCTTTAACCAACTTCCAATTCAGGGGCCTTCCTGATGGAATGCCTCCAAATAATATAACATCATTGTCTAGATTAAACTGCATATCTTAGTGTATGATTTGTCTTGTCTTCCTCTGCACAATTTAGTCTCCATCTTATGTTCCAAGGATTCCTAAGGTGGATAGGTGTGCAGACCCCTTATCATTTGATGATTACCTCTCTTCTTATCTATCCATGCCATCTACAAGGCCTCCTAATCTGTAGTGACCTTCCCCATTGCAATCAACCACTGCACACCCAATATCACATTAGTGTCAAGGGTCTTGACAACAAAGCAGTGATATATCAGGGTGTATGTCCCCAAAGTTATAGTTAATGCCGAAACACACTTCCCCCACTGCTTAGTCTCAGGGACCACAACTGATAATGCTTATTAATCATTGGTGGGTATGTCTCCCCTCTGCACTAGTTGGGCATCAATAAAATTGTGGGTAGTCTCACTATCTATCAATACCTACACATGTTTCTCCTGGACTATGCCTCAGTCTCCCAATGTTAGATTATTTGGAGCTTCCTGCAAGGATGCAAGGGCTCCTCTAGTTGGAGCAATTTCTCCATTTCCACCTCTAGGTGGTAGTGGATCTCCTCCTGGTGCTACAACCATGGTATCTCCTTCCAACTCTTCTTCTTCCTCTTCATCATTATCGGAGCATACCTCATCATCACTAAAATATATTTTGTCTTGGTTCTCTCTTGAGGGAGGAACCTTCATAGCTTCCCCTTTTGACTAAGAGGAGAACTCTTGCTAAAGGGGGAATATTTCCCTTGGAAAAGTATTTTGCAAGTCTCTAGCACTCTCGATAGAGTCGTGGAGAATAATTGGTATAGTGGAGTCTACCAACTTATTCCAAGGCTCTGCTAGTCCATCAATAAACATATGTACTCTTCTAGCTGCAAATAGATCTGGAACCATGACTGAAAATTCAGAGATATAAGTCTCTGGATCTCTTGGTTGCTTCAGCTTAGCTAGCTTAAAAAAATGAGATTCTGTCTCTCTTTGCTCAAATATTTTCACAAACCTTTGGGTAAATTCTACAAAAGAAGTTATACTAGCATGCCCCAATGTAGATAGGCCCTGAAACCACCATTCATGTGCTTCAACTTCAAGGTTCAACACTTCTATCTTAATGGCCTCCATATCTAAAACTCGGTTCAGCTGGAAATACATGTCTAATTTCTCTACCCAAACATGGTTAAGCACTTAGTGTTATCAAATGAGTGCCACCCCAAACAAGAATAACACCTATCCAAAGCCCTACTAGAAGTGGCCACCTCTTGACTTTGGTCCCAAGAGAAGACCATGAAGTCAAAGGAAATTTGGACCTCATGTACTATTGGAAAATTTGGTGATGAGGTCCATAGATGGGCTCTCCCATTTCTCTCCCAAAAAAGTAAGTGGTTGTAACAACCTTGCAGGATGGTTGTTTCCCTCCTCATTCTTCAAGAAAACTACACATCTCTTGATATGTTGGAGCACATCCTCCTTGAGACCCTCCCATGAGAATCTCTCCCAAATGGCCTGATATGTCCTAATGAAATCCTATTGATCGGAAAGGAGTGAATCATGTGCTACATGTAGAACCTTCTCCTTGATCTTAGAACCTCTATTCAAGAAGATACAATCCTGGTAATAGATTACTCCATACATCACTCTATACCTCTCATCAGTCACTTGCCCATCAAGCACTTCACATGTGAAGTGGTTCTTGGAATACTCCACCAATAGCTAGGACTCCCAATCTGGATCCCTACTTATCAATGACAGTGTTTTTGACCTTTGTGATAAAGCACATGTCACCTCCTTGCTTCCCTCTTTGACATGCTCAATGCCATAGCCACATGCCAGAATTATGCTATCCTACTTTTGTTGACTCCCTTGCAGTTGTTTCTGCGCAAGAAAATATTGAAGTTTATGGTGGTCAATCTTCACTTGGAAGTTGTTGCCCATCCAAAACCTCTTGAGTTTGGCCAATGCATGTATGAAGGCCACCAACCCTCTACCATATATGGAAGACTCCTTCCAATGTGGAAGTATCTTCTGACTCCCAATGGCTATAGAATAGCCCTCTTACACCGTACTTGTGCCATCACCCACTCCTAAAGCATCACCTTTCAGTGAAAAAGGCTTGGTGGAAGTTCTTAATACCCATACCAAACAAATATTCATCTCCTCCTTGAGCCAATAAAAGGCCCGCTGCACTGTGTTGGTCCCATACAAGGCTCTCCTCTTATCTAGATCTGTGAGTGGTGTTACTTGTTGTGAGAACTCTTTAACCAACTTCCAATCTAGGGGCCTTCCTGGTGGAATGCCTCCAAATAATATAACATCATGGCTTAGAGTAAAATTCATATATGAGTGGACTAATTTGTCCCTGCTTCATCTGTGCAAATCAGTCTCCATCTTATGTGTGGATGTTTCCTAAGGTGGATATGTGTGCATGCCCCCGATCCTTTGATGATTACCTCTCTTCTTATCTATCCATGCCATCTACAAGGTCTCCCAATCTGCAGTGACCTTCCCTAGTGTAATAAACCACTACACACCCAATATCACATTAGTGTCAGGGGTCTCGACCACAAAGAAGTGATCTATCAGGGTGCATGTCCATAAAGTTATAGTCAATGTCGGAACACACTTCCCCCACTGCTTAGTCCCTGGGACCAAAACTGAGAATCCTTCAGAATCATTGTTGGGTATGTCTCCCCTCTGCACTAGTTGGGCATCAATAAAACTTTGGTAGTCCCACTGTCTATCAATATCGACACATGTTGCCCCTGAACTGTGCCTTGGTCTCCCAATGTTAGATTCTTTGGAACTCCCCACAAGGATGCAAGGGCCCCTCTAGTTGGAGAAATTTCTCCCTCTCCAGGTGGTGGTGGATCTCCTCTTGGTGCTACAACATTGGCATCTCCTTCCAAGTATTCTTCTTTCTTCTTATAATTGTGGGAGGATACCTCATCTTCATTAGAGATCCTTTGTGTTGGTTCTCTCTTAGGAGGAACCTTCATAGTTTCCCCTTTTTGACTAAGGAAAACTCCTTGCTAAAAGGGGGCTCTTTCCCTGGAAAATTATTTTGCAAGTCTCTATCCCTCTTGATAGCATCCTGGAGTGTAGTTGGTCTAAGTGGATTTATAACTCATACAATGTATGCTCCCTAACCCATCAATATACATCCATACTCTTCTAGCTACGGATATATCGGCACCATAGTAGAAAGTTTCGGGAATTGAGAGATAAGTCTACGAATCTCTTGACTATGAGAGCTTAGCTAGCTCAACAAAATTATCTTCTGGATCTCTTCGATCAAATATTTCCACCAACCTCTGGGTAAATTCTACATAAGCAGTTATACTGGCATGCCCCAATGTAGATAGAGCATGAAACCACCACTAATGTGCTTCACCTTTGAGGTGCAGTGATGCTATATTAAAGGCCTCCATCTCTGAAACTTGGTTTAGATGGAAATATATGCCTAATTTCCCTACCCAAGCCTTGGTTGTGCACTTAGGTGACCCATCAAATGAGTGCACCCCAAACAAGATAACACCTATCCAAAGCCCTCTGGGAAGTGGCCACCCCCATCACTGACTTTGGTCCCAAGAAGACCATGAAGTCAAAAGAGAGGCTGGACCTCATGTACTATTGGAAAGCTGGTGATGAGGTCCCATAGATGCAATCTCACCATCTCTCTCCCGAGAAAATTAAGTGTTTGTAACAACCTTGTAGGATGGTTTTTTTCCCCTCCTCATTCTTCAAGCAAACTCCACATCTCCTGATATGCTGGAGCACATTGTCCTTGAGACCCTCCCATGAGAATCTCCCCCAAATGGCCTGGTATGTCCTGATGAAATCTTGGTGACCGAGAAGGAGTGAATCATGTGTTGCATGTAGAACCTTCTCCTTGAGCTTAGAATCTCTAGTCAAGAAAATCTGATCCTGGTAATAGATGACTCCATCCATCACTTTATACCTCTCATCAGTCACCTGTCCATTAAGCACTTCACATGTGAAGTGGTTTTTGGAATACTCCACCAATAGCCGGGACTCGCAATCTGGATCCCTCATTAATGACAGTGCTGCTAAACCCTCTGATAAGGCACTTGTCACCTCCTTTCTTCTCTCTTTGACATGCTCCATGCCATAGCCACCTGTCGTAATTCTACTATCCCACCTTTTTTGCCTCCCTTGTAGCTGTTTCTGCTCAGGGAAAGATTTAAGTTCATGGTGGTCAATCTTCACTTGGAAGCTATTGCCCATCCAAAACCTCCTGAGTTTGGCCAATGCATGTATGAAGGCTAGCAACACTCTACCATATATAGAAGACTCCTTTCGATGTGGAAGTACCTTCTGACTCTTAAAGGCTACAAAATAGCCCTCTTGCACTAGACTTGTGCCATCATCCACTCCTGAAGCATCACCTTTGAGTGCAAAAGGCTTGGTGAGAGTTGGTGATACTGATACCAAACAAATATTCATCTCCTCCTTGAGCCAATCAAAGGCCCTCTACGTTGTGCTATCCCATACAAGGCTCTCCTCTTAGCCATAGCGGTGTCACTTGTTGTGAAAATTCTTTAACCAACTTCCAATCTGGCGTCCTCCCTGGTGGAATGCCTCCAAATAATAAAACATCATGGTCTAGAGTAAACTATATATTTGAGTGGACTGAGTTGTCCTGGCTTCCTCTGCGCAAATCAGTCTCCATCTTGTGTGTGGAGGCTTCCTGAGGTGGATAGGTGTGCATGCCCCTGATATTTTGATTATTACCGCTCTTCTTATCTATCCATGCCATCTACAAGGCATCCCAATCTGTAGTGACCTTCCCCAATGTAATCAACCATTGCACACCCAATATCACATTGTTGTCAAGGGTCTTGACCACAAAGAAGTGATCTATCAGGGTGTATGTCCCCAAAGTTATAGTTAATGATGGAACACACTTCCTCCACTGCTTAGTCCCTGGGAACAAAACTAAGAATCCTTTAGAATAATTGGTGGGTATGTCTCCCTTCTGCACTAGTTCGGCATCAATAAAATTGTGGGTATTCCCACTATCTATCAATACTGACACATGATACTCCTGTACTATGCATCGGTCTCCCAATTTCATATTATTTGGAACTCCCCACAAGGATGCAAGGGCTCCTCTAGTTGGAGAAATTGCCCCATTTCCACTACCAAGTGGTGGTGGATCTCCTCCTAGTGCTACAACATTGGCATCTCCTTCCAAGTATTCTTCTTTCTTCTCATTATTGTCGGAGGATACCTCATCATCATTAAGAGATCCTTTGTGTTGGTTCTCTCTTGAGGGAGGAACCTTCATAGTTTCCCCTTTTGACTAAGAGGAGAACTCTTGCTAAAAGGGGGCTCTTTCCCTTGGAAAATTATTTTGCAAGTCTCTATCCCTCTTGATAGCATCCTGGAGTGTAGTTGGTCTAGTGGATTCTACCAACTCATGCAATGTATCTACTAGCCCATCAATATACATCCATACTCTTCTAGCTACGGATATATCTGGCACCATGACTGAAAGTTTCAGGAATTCAGAGATATAAGTCTCTGGATCTCTTGACTGCTTGAGCTTAGCTAGCTCAACAAAATTATCTTCTGGATCTCTTCGATCAAATATTTCCACCAACCTCTGGGTAAATTCTACATAAGCAGTTATACTGGCATGCCCCAATGTAGATAGAGCATGAAACCACCACTAATGTGCTTCACCTTTGAGGTGCAGTGATGCTATATTAATGGCCTCCATCTCTGAAACTTGGTTTAGATGGAAATATATGCCTAATTTCCCTACCCAAGCCTTGGTTGTGCACTTAGGTGACCCATCAAATGAGTGCACCCCAAACAAGATAACACCTATCCAAAGCCCTCTGGGAAGTGGCCACCCCCATCACTGACTTTGGTCCCAAGAAGACCATGAAGTCAAAAGAGAGGCTGGACCTCATGTACTATTGGAAAGCTGGTGATGAGGTCCATAGATGAGCTCTCCCATCTCTCTCCCAGAAAATTAAGTGGGCGTAACAGCAGGATGGTTTTCCCTCTATCATTCTTGAAAAACTACACATCTCTGATATGATCGGAGCTCATCCTCATGAAACCCTCCCATAAGAATCTCTCCCAAATAGCTTGATATGTCTTGATGAAATCTTGATGACCAAAGGTAGATCATGTGTTGCATGTCGAACCTTCTCCTTGAGCTTAGAACCTCTGGTCAAGAAGATCCCCGTCACCTTTAATAGATGAATCTAACCATCACTCTACACCTCTCATCGGTCACACACTTCGCAAGCCGCCACCGCCAAGTGGTTCTTCAAGAATATCACCAGCATTTGGGACTCCCAATATGGATCCATGCTCATCAATGATAGCGTTGTTAACCTCTATGATAAGGCACCTGTCACCTCATTGCTTCCCTCTTTTACATGCTCAATGCCATAGCCACATGCCGGAATTCTACTATCCCACTTTTCCTGCCTCCCTTGTTGTTGTTTCTTCTCATGAAAATTTTGAATTTTATGGTGGTCAATCTTCACTTGGAAGCTATTGCCCATCTAAAACATCTTGAGTTTGGCCAATGCATGTATGAAGGCCAGCAACCTTCTACCATATATGGAAGAATCCTTATGATGTGGAAGTATCTTATGACTCTTAAAGGCTATGGAATAGCCCTCTTGCACTATAATTGTGCCATCATCCACTCCTGAAGCATCACCTTTCAGCGAAAAAGGCTTGGTGAAAGTTGGTAATCCCACTACCAAACAAATATTCATCTCCTCCTTGAGCCAATCAAAGGCCCTCTACATTGTGTTGGTCCCATACAAGGCTCTCCTCTTAATCAGATCTGTGAATGATGTCACTTGTTGTGAGAACTCTTTAACCAACTTCCAATCCGGGGGCCTTCCTGGTGAAATGCCTCCAAATAATATAACATCATGGTCTAGAGTAAACTAAATATCTAAGTGGATTGATTTGTCCTTTCTTCCTCTGCACAAATCAATCTCCATATTATGTGCAGAGGCTTCTTGAGGTGGATAGGTGTGCATACCCCTGATCATTTGATGATCACCACTCTTCTTATCTCCATTCCATCTGCAAGGCCTCCCAATCTGTAGTGACCTCCCCTAGTGTAACCAACCACTGCACACCCAATGTCATATTGGTGCCATGATTCTCGACCACAAAGAAGTGATCTATTAGGGTGTATGTCCCCAAAGTTATAGTCAATGTTGGAACACACTGCACCCACTGCTTAGTCCCTAGGACCAAAATTAAGAATCCTTCAGAATCATTGGTGGGTATGTCTCCCCTCTGCACTAGTTGGGCATTAATAAAATTGTGGGTAGTCCCACTGTCTATCAATACTGACACCTGTTGCCCCTGAACTGTGCCTCGACCTCTCAATATTAGATACTTTGGAACTCCCCGCAAGGATTGAAGGGCTCCTCTAGTTGGAGAAATTTCTCCATTTCCACCTCTAGGTGGTGGTGGATCTCCTCCTGGTGCTACAGCGCTGGTATCTCCTTCCAAATCTTCTTCTTTCTCCTCATTATTATCGGAGAATACCTCATCATCACTAAGAGATCCTTTGTATTTGTTCTCTCTTGAGGGAGGAACCTTCATAGCTTCCCCTTTTGATTGGGAGGCTAAATCCTTCTAAAGGGGGGCTCTTGCCCTTGGCAAAGAATTTTGCAAGTCTCTAGCCTTCTCAATAGCATCCTAGAGCGTAGTTGGTCTAGTGGATCCTACCAAATCCTGTAAAGGCTCTGCTAGTCCATCAGTAAACATATATACTCTTCTAGCTATAGATAGATCTAGCACCATGACTGAGAGTTTCAGAAATTCAGAGACATAAGTCTTTGGATCTCCTGACTGCTTGAGCTTAGCTAGCTCAACAAAATTATCTTCTGGATCTCTTCGATCAAATATTTCCACCAACCTCTGGGTAAATTCTACATAAGCAGTTATACTGGCATGCCCCAATGTAGATAGAGCATGAAACCACCACTAATGTGCTTCACCTTTGAGGTGCAGTGATGCTATATTAATGGCCTCCATCTCTGAAACTTGGTTTAGATGGAAATATATGCCTAATTTCCCTACCCAAGCCTTGGTTGTGCACTTAGGTGACCCATCAAATGAGTGCACCCCAAACAAGATAACACCTATCCAAAGCCCTCTGGGAAGTGGCCACCCCCATCACTGACTTTGGTCCCAAGAAGACCATGAAGTCAAAAGAGAGGCTGGACCTCATGTACTATTGGAAAGCTGGTGATGAGGTCCATAGATGAGCTCTCCCATCTCTCTCCCAGAAAATTAAGTGGCTATAACAACCTTGTAGGATGGTTTTTTCCCTCCTCATTCTTCAAGAAAACTACACATCTCCTGATATGATGGAGCTCATCCTCCTTGAAACCCTCCCATGAGAATCTCTCCCAAATGGCTTGATATGTCTTGATGAAATCTTGATGACCAAAAAGGAGTGAATCATGTGTTGCATGTCGAACCTTCTCCTTGAGATTAGAACCTCTAGTCAAGAAGATCTGATCCTGGTAATAGATGAATCTAACCATGACTCTACACCTCTCATCAGTCACCTGCCCATCAAGCACTTCACATGTGAAGTGGTTCTTGGAATACTCCACCAATAGCTGGGACTCCCAATATTTATCCCTAATCATCAATGATAGCGCTTCCAACCTCTGTGATAAGGCACTTGTCACCTTCTTGCTTCCCTCTTTTACATGCTCAATGTGATATCCACATGCTGTAATTCTGCTATCCTACTTTTGCTACCTCCCTTGCAGTTGTTTCTGCTCAAGAAAATATTGAAGTTTATGGTGGTCAATCTTCACTTGGAAGCTATTTCACATCCAAAACCTCCCGAGTTTGGCCAATACATGTATGAAGGCCAACAACCCTCTACTGTATATGGAAGACTCCTTCTGATGTGGAAGTATCTTCTGAATCTCGAATGCTGCGTAATAGCCCTCTTTCACCATACTTGTGCCATCGTCCAATCCTGAAGCATCACCTTTCAGCATAAAAGGATTGGTGAAAGTTGGCAATACCCATACCCAACAAATATTCATCTCCTCATTAAGCCAATCAAAGGCCCACTTTGCTGTGTTGGTTCCATATAAGGTTCTCTTCCTATCCAGATATGTGAGTGGTTTCACTTGTTGTGAGAACTCTTTAACCAACTTCCAATTCAGGGGCCTTCCTGATGGAATGCCTCCAAATAATATAACATCATTGTCTAGATTAAACTGCATATCTTAGTGTACTGATTTGTCTTGTCTTCCTCTGCACAATTTAGTCTCCATCTTATGTTCCAAGGATTCCTAAGGTGGATAGGTGTGCAGACCCCTTATCATTTGATGATTACCTCTCTTCTTATCTATCCATGCCATCTACAAGGCCTCCTAATCTGTAGTGACCTTCCCCAGTGTAATAAACCATTGCACACCCAATATCACATTCGTGTTAGGGGTCTTGACCATAAAGAAGTGATCTGTTAGGGTGTATGTCCCCAAAGTTATAGTCAATGTTGGAACACACTTCCTCCACTGCTTAGTCCCTGGGAACAAAACTAAGAATCCTTTAGAATAATTGGTGGGTATGTCTCCCTTCTGCACTAGTTCGGCATCAATAAAATTGTGGGTATTCCCACTATCTATCAATACTGACACATGATACTCCTGTACTATGCATCGGTCTCCCAATTTCATATTATCTGGAAATCCCCACAAGGATGCAAGGGCTCCTCTAGTTGGAGAAATTGCCCCATTTCCACTACCAAGTGGTGGTGGATCTCCTCCTAGTGCTACAACATTGGCATCTCCTTCCAAGTATTCTTCTTTCTTCTCATTATTGTCGGAGGATACCTCATCATCATTAAGAGATCCTTTGTGTTGGTTCTCTCTTGAGGGAGGAACCTTCATAGTTTCCCCTTTTGACTAAGAGGAGAACTCTTGCTAAAAGGGGGCTCTTTCCCTTGGAAAATTATTTTGCAAGTCTCTATCCCTCTTGATAGCATCCTGGAGTGTAGTTGGTCTAGTGGATTCTACCAACTCATGCAATGTATCTACTAGCCCATCAATATACATCCATACTCTTCTAGCTACGGATATATCTGGCACCATGACTGAAAGTTTCAGGAATTCAGAGATATAAGTCTCTGGATCTCTTGACTTCTTGAGCTTAGCTAGCTCAACAAAATTATCTTCTGGATCTCTTCGATCAAATATTTCCACCAACCTCTGGGTAAATTCTACATAAGCAGTTATACTGGCATGCCCCAATGTAGATAGAGCATGAAACCACCACTAATGTGCTTCACCTTTGAGGTGCAGTGATGCTATATTAATGGCCTCCATCTCTGAAACTTGGTTTAGATGGAAATATATGCCTAATTTCCCTACCCAAGCCTTGGTTGTGCACTTAGGTGACCCATCAAAAGTAGGAAAAAAGAATCTACCCAAAGTATGATGCAAACCATTGTTATGAATGTACACTCTACCTTTATTGTGATTACTCAGTCTTCTATTATCCTTGATCGAATAGAACCCTTCAAATTTTATATGCTCTTTGAACCTCTGAGATTTAGATTCATATTCTAGGAGATAATCACCAACTGTCTCCTCCTCTTGTGTTCCTCCTACCTCATTTCCTATTGCTAGGAATGAAGGCATGATGGATCATTGTGGAATAGGCTGTAATGTTGATTTCTCACACGAATAATGTGAGGTGCCAGAACTCTCTCCATTTTGAGACCTTCTTGGGGTCTCTTTATGTCTTTCCATCCTCATCTCCTTGATTTCTCTTGTTAAAGTGAATTCTAATCGCAAGTGTACGAAAAAATCTCACTTTAGCTGTGTATAAAAAACAACCCTAACATCAAATGTGGATCTCAATTTCCTTATATGTGCAGTAGGTGATCATAATAAATTCTACAAAAATCTAGATCTATGCAGTTAAAGACACAAAACAATGAAAATAAACAAGATTTTACCCATACATCTAATAGACAAGACAATAATTTATAAAGATTTTTTTGTATCATGACACTTGGGAAGGGAACACAGAAACGCGTTACCAGTCCCCCTCAATTGAATGGGTTCTTGTATGTCCTTAGCACTTCAGACCCAATATCTCTCTCTCTTGATGGCACAGAAAACAAAAAAAAAATAGAACTCAAAGGGATTTGACAAGTAAACATAGAAAAAATATGGCAACGATGGAGAATCAAAGTTAGACCAAAATTATAGATCAAAAGGTGATAAAAAAGATAGTGAATGAATGGAAAACCCATTCTATTTATAACAAAATAATGAGTTAGCCTAGATATTGGTGCAGAGTTAAAATATTATTAACCAAATCTAGATCCTACTTACTTGGAATATTTTATTATTTTTGGTGGAGGGAAAAGGAAGTTAGAATTGGTTAAATCCTTTTATTTAGAAATAATAAATAAATAATTATTTATTTATTATTTCAAGAATGAGGTTAAGGAATAATGAAATAAATAATGATTTATTTAATTATTTAAAAATGATTTAGTCAAATTCAACAAGGAATATTATTAAATAATGATTTAAATAATTATTCCTAGAGAATAATAAGATAAATAATAATTTAACTAATTAATTCTAATGTTTTGGGTTAAATAGGACTAGGAATATTAATTAAATAGTGGTTTAGTTAATTATCCCTAGAGGAAAATCAAACAAATAAGGATTTATTTAATTATTCCTCATGGGGTTTCCTATTTAGACGAGAAATAGTTTAATAAACTATGGGTTATTAAATTATTTATCATATCAAAAGAAATTTTACCATGGTAAAATTGTTCTTACATGGTGTACTTTAGTCATGTAATAGTAACAGGTTAGATGACCAAACAATTTTGTAACATATTTCCCCCCAACATGTGAGCGTTACAAGCTAATCATATGACCGAAGTATGTTGTAAGAACAAAATCACTAAACACCGAAAGGGAGACAAAGAGAGAGAAATATAAGATGGGTTGAAGCGAGAGAGGACAAGACCCTAACATGGTGAGACTTATAGGTGTGACAAGTATCTTTTATGAGTGAGTACCTATTCTCAATGAGGCAGGGGAGGCATACCTATGCCTGCGGAGATGACAAAGTACAAAGAATAATGGTGCGCCCAACAAACATGGGACTGAGCTATATAATACATGTTGGCATAAACATGGGCCAGATAAAAAACATAATGGATCCCACATACCTACTGTGCCTGGGAAAAAAACCAGGACTTATACAATAATATATGAGTACATGAGATATAATAGCAACCAAAGAGGCCCTCTAAAATAGGAAAGGGCCTTGAAAATTTGAATGATATATGAAAACTAAAAATTCGTTGCAAGCGTCTAAGGCTAGAATCATCAAATATGCAGAGCTGCATCCAAGGTTGTACTAAAGAGGTCATCTGGGTATGTGGGGGCTACCTGAAGGGCACCCCCTCATGAGGTCTAAAACATCTCACACACACATGGGAATCATTGGTACAATATGTTGCATCACTAAACCATCAAGTATACGGATCTTGATCATGCCATAAGGAGCTCAAACTGAGAAAAAATCAAGTCAAAGGGCAATAAAGGGTCCCTTTTCCTGTTTTGAGGCACCAAACAAGAGTGGAAGCTAGACCTAAGGTATGCTTCCCTCTAGACCTATCTTCTGGAATGAATAAACTGATGTCTACAGAAGGAGGTTCACCATAGGTGAGGCAATAAGAAATCCTCAACTAAGGCACAAGGGATAATAGTACAGTGACGGATAGACTGACACCAAGGATGATGGTGGAATGGGGGGTACTGAGTAGCGGGTTGACGACTTCCCTTGTTAGAGCATAAAATGCATGAATGACCTGGCAGCTACTAACTCAACTCTAGAGGGAATAGGGGATAGTATGACTGAAGGCCAAAATGTGTGACATGAGAGAGGTACAAAGCAATGAAGGATGGAAGATTGTGACGAGAGACAAAAGGAACTCGGGACAAACTCCATGGATGTGATGATGACTCAACTCGGATGCTCTAAACAAGGGCGGCGTGATGACACTGCAACACATAATAGGCCCTGTGGGGACCATAAAAACATGAGTAAAATATGGTTACTCACGATGAAAATTGACACGAGCATTGGCAAGTATGAAGGCAAAGTGGTGCTCCAAGTACAAGTATTCCAAGTGAATAAATTCGATTTTGAGAAGTGGCGAAGTGACCCTTCTTAGAAAAAAAGCTTTCGGGTGAGGTATCAAATCACCAAAAATGAAAGGATACCAATTTGAGTGTTTGGTGAGAGCTTTCCAATGGTTCAGACGGTTCGTCAAACCAAGCTATGGGTTGTTCCTAATTGGCGAAAGAAAAATTTAGGGTTTTTATTTTAATAAGGCAATTTACCTCCAATTTGATTCATTTGCAAGTGTAGTTGTGGTGAATGTAGAGAGGAGAAAAGGCCTTAAATCATGCAATGATCGTAGTAGAAAAACCGACCATTAGAAGCGAGATATGTCAATTGTAGGTAAGAGGCCTAACCATACTCTTTCAATTCAATGGATTAAAGTTTCAGATTAGGCACCCAGAGAACAGGAACATACCTATGCTCCTCCTCACGGCCAGGTCACACTTTTTTGGTTTTGTTCTGTGACCTGGGTAGCAGGTACTAGGTAGAAAATTACATGTCCTAGGAAATGGCCTAAAAAGTGCGACCTGTCAGAGAAAGGGGTTTTAGTTCTATTTTTGGCTGAGAGTTGGGATTTTTTGGTTATGATGTAGTATTTCCTTTCTGTATGCTGAAAAACATGATGGTTTTGTGCAGGTACGAAAACGTTGAGGATCAACTAGAAAGAGAGATAGAATTGGGTGCATTACATTCTGAGATCCGAGAGGATCATGTAGTTTGCTTCACATTGGTTAGGTTCAGGGTCCTAAAATTTGTTGAGAGCCTATTGATGAGGGCAGGAGAGCCCTTGATAGCTTGGATAGTAAGCTATTGGGACCCGAATCATGAGATCTTTATAGTGCAGGGGCACTGGATCGAGATGAAAGTTCAGAACATATATTTCCTGACTGGTCTCTTGCCACTGGGGATGGTGGGAAACATACATCCAGTGTTACCACGAGGGCGGAACATTATGTAATTTGTAGAGCACCACTATCGACTAGGTGTCCATTTGAAAGGCACATGGATAACAATCAGAGATATAGAGAGGCTAGAGACTCGTACTGTGGTCGCAGCGGTGCTACGGATCCTGGGCAACTAGGTGCTCCACCACATCATCAGAGGGCAGATGATGTTGGTTGAGGGTGTATTGAGTGGGACCTACTATGGGTGGGCCCAGATGATGTTGTCGTCATTGAAATGATAGCTGTCGCTGTGCAAGTGGCAGGTGAACCATGTCTGTGCATATGGGACAGTGCTTTGCTCGCTCTTCTTTGAGAGGATCCCTACACTTTGTCCTCATATACAGATCTAGGATGGGGGTCTGTGAGAGCTCAAGATGCACTGTTGGGGGCAGTTGTTGTGTATAGGAGGAGGTGGGGTAGTCAGACGGTTCTTCCAACCTGATTTTTTTCGTATTGGGATCATATTCGATTATACATAGATGACTATCCATATAGTGGGATGAACTATCATGGGGACTCGAACTTTCCAATTTCGCCAGGTTGAGCATGGGGGCCAAATGGTAAGTGAAAGGTTGCTTATCTTGTATGGTGCATTTTAAAATTTCAGAATATTGTATATGGTACTAATACATTTACTTTTGGCATTCAGATATAGCACTGGTGAAACCGGCCGGGTATATGGGACGGGTTGTAGTGTCACAAGCTGCAGAACCTAGTGGATCAAGGGGAACACAAAATGAGGATGTAGTGGAACTCCTAGAGGATTTATATCATAGATGTGAGAAGCTGTTGACAAGTGTTTTTGAGCACTATTGGCAAGACCTTGATGACCAGAAAATAGATCCATATGTTGGTCTACCCTCAGAGTGGGAAGGAGTCATGCAGTGCATAGCAATGGATGGACAGGGGATGCGTGATTTACAGGCTATAGGAGTCAAGCTATTGGCTCGGGACCCTCTAGATAGTGATTAGATTTAGGGGCATCAGATGGACCTAGTTTTTTTTTTTGTAACATGTTATGGGCATGTCATATGTATCAGAGTTAATGGAATCCAAAACATTGTATATTTGGATGACACATATTATGGATATGCATCGTTTTATGGTTTATGGTTATTGTCTTGTGTTAAATGTATGTGATAAATGCCAATCTAGAATATCGTTTGAAATTCTATCTACATAGTGATTCTGGGCTCTAGGTTCATGAATTAATGTAAATGTTTCAAATTCACACATTAAGAGCTTCACTCGTAAATATCTTCTAAAAAGGACAGGATTATGCACACGATAAACACCATTCAATTGCATGACAAGAAAAAAATAATATAAATGAACATGAAGGTGAAGGATGCAATGATCAAGGGAATCAGCTAACAAACCTATCACTACATCATATTTTTTCTGGTTATTGGTTGCAACACCAATGCATATGCTGTTAGAGAGGACAAGAAAATGAAAGGGGGTGAAAATGGCCCACGCTGCTGAGGCTAGATTTTGGGAGTAGCGAATTGCACCATCAACATATATGATATACAATGTGGATGAGGGATCCATTTGAAAGGTGCCACAAGTCAACATATGAGATGATGATGAACAATGCTGGCAAACTGAACACAAGGAAAAAATAAAACAATCACTGCTAGGGGGAATGCTATGGGTAGAATTTCTACACCCCACGCACTAAATAGTGGATGTTGTGGGGGAACTCTCTTGGGGAAAGCTTTTTCTCAGGTCGTGAAAGTCACTACAGACACTGATGGTGCAATTTTTCTTATGGGATGGATATATAAAGTCAGGGGTGGTAAATGTTTCTATAATGTCATCATCACAGTAGAAGATGGGGTGAATGGTGGAAGGATGATCACATGACGCGATGAAGCTACCTGAATCATCATTATGAGAAGTGAGGTTCACATACACATCGTCACGGAGGGTGAAAGAAGAAAAAGTAGATGACTTATCTACTGATGTTGAGCCCAAGGTGATCATTGAAGGGAGGTTAGGCGAAATAGAAGGGGATGCCGCAGAGGGGTCTTCCACCATGGATCTCATAGATGATGATAGGTAGAGGATAATGGTTGAAGACTCCTTGATCTCGACATCGGGAGGGGGTATGTAAATGGGAGTGGATGTATCCTCTGGTTCTGCCGAATAAAAAATCACAAGTAAGGGAGAAATGGACGTGTTGTGCTCAACTTTGAATTGGCGAACCGCTTCTAATGAGGTGTCGAAATCATCGAGGCAGGGACAGAGGTGAGTATAATGGCCATGGAAATCACACAAAGCACAAGGTTTATTTGTGTGCAAAGTCTTGAGTTGATTGGTTGAATTCAGTAAAGTAACGTGGACTTCTGGAATATTAGGCTCAGGAAATGCTTCGTTAACCATGGGTTTGAGACGAGGCAATTCAGGACAATTGTGTATAGCATGACAAACAACATCACATAAAGAACATGGAGGTGTGCGTTTTGGAGGCTTAGGAGGAGCAGGTTTTGTCTGGGCATCCTTGTCCTTAGGTGCCTTTTTGTGGGCTTTTCCCCCCTCACCCGATGCTTTCAAAACAAAAGTACATTCGTGTTGAGGTGGTTGAGGCACATAAACGAAGGGAGGGGTCATAACGACCGGTTGGACTGGGGTCAAGGTAGTGTAAGGTTTTAGCTGACCAGGTGGGGTATTGGATGGGGGATCAATGTACCAGACTAGGATCCCCAAGGTTGTGTTGGGAAGGGTCAAGTTAGCCATAACAGGTACCGAAAATAATCTGAAAGGGGAGCAAGAAATAGTATCTGACCGGGTGGGTAATGGCCATGCTGAATAACTCCCATATGGTTAAGGTTAGGGGGAATCGTTCCATGAGGAAAAAGAAGATCAAGGACTCCAACTACAGATTAAGGGCCTTGAGGAGGAGGTCCCGAAGGCTGAGTCGAAGTACTAGAAGCAGGTTGCAAAGCGCTAGGATGTTGACTAGTCGAACCAGACCATTTGAGGTCGGACCGAGATGATTGCATCATCCAAACATTCAATGAGCTAGAGTAGGGGATGAGAAGGGGGAGACCAAGGAATGAACCAAGAAAAGAGGAATATTTATAGACTCTAGGTGAGACATTGGTTAGAGGTTTGACTATTTCTTTATTGGCCACCAAAGAAATAATGGACTCTGGAGAGGTCTGAGACTTCGATTTGTAATATGTCAGTTGATCTATAGTGAAGATATTTCCATTGTGAGGAAAGAACATCTTATGGTGAACTACAGATGGGACAAAAAACATTTCATAAGTATAGCTACAACCGAATAGAATGTTGTAGTCTAAGGGGGCATCAATGACTTAAATGTCAACAAAAATAGTTTTTCTCGCAAGAGTATTAGGACAGTTGTGGAACATGCTAAGGGGTTGGGAAGAGTGGACATCCCACACACAGAGGGTGATAGTGGAAGGGGATAACTCAGGCGATCCGAGATTTTTCCAAATAGAAGAGGACATCATGTAGGTGGATGCCCCCTCGTTAATGATACATTGGGAGACGTTGGCATTCCAGATATTGATAGGTATTTGGAAGGCGATGGATGTCGGAAGGGGTGGATGCTCTAACTTGTCAACATCAAAGACAATCAAATGATCATCAAAAGGATCCACAATTCCCATGGCAGTTAGTATAGCATTACATTGTGAAGGGAATGACTGGAGGACTTCTAGCATTTACATGGAGGTAGGGGATTGAGCCAAGTCATCTACTATACTGTAGGTGTAGGCGGCTTTATCGGAAGTATTATTTTGACGTAATGGTCCTTTATGGATCTTGGTATGTATCTCTACCTTAGGTTGAGGGATCTACAAAGGACCATTGGGTGTCAAAATTGGCTCTGTGGTACCTAAGGACTGGGGCTCGATTGCGGACATAGCGGGAGGCTTGGTGTACTGGTGTGGTTGCATCTAAAGGTTGAGATCGGCAATATTGGAATAGTCAAATTGCATCATAACGATATGGTAATCAGAGGTGCTAAGTAGAGGAGGTTGAGCGGCTGCCTGACCTTCGGGGGTTTGGGAAGCCACATATCCTTACTAGGGGAAGGGATTGGTAAACGCAACCTGTTGAGTAGGCGCAACATTAGGAGGAACCGAAGAAGAGGCTTGTTTTCCTCAAGATGTTGCTTGAGCTTCCCATAGTTGACGCAAAAAAGGGGAAAAACATGGGTATAGTGACCATGGACACCACAACTAGAACAAGGCTTATTCGTACAAAGAGGCCTTTTCTACTGGGGTTGATCACCCTGTTCTTGAGTTCCAATGTTAGTTGTATTCCCTTGGGGATTATTTCCTTGATTACCTTGAGCAGGTTGGTTCTGGTTTCCTTTCCTCTTATTTTTGGAAGTGGGAGGATTATTTGCACTCTGCTGCACATAAAATTGACCCTGAGGGGGCGGTGGCTACTGCTGCGGAGCTTGAGAAGGCATGGGAGGCTGAGGTGTTTATGTAGGAGGAGCTAGAGCACCTAGCTGTGGATATAGATAGTAAGGATGTTAGCAACATTAGGGTAAATAGGTTGGGAAATAACAGGCCCTGGAATCAGAGGATGCGATTGGGTAAAGGCGTGAGGCATGCTATGTTCGGGATACATGCTACCGGGAAGGGGAAAAGTGCTAGAGGAGTTGGACCCTCCCTAAGGGAAACCATAACCCATAGGATGATGAATGTACGGATGTGAAGGGGTCCAACGATACAGTTGAAGGCATGACATGCCCCAGTGCGTTGGCACCACCAGGTTTAGGGAGATCAGGTAAGATGGTATAAACATAACCAGATTGCACGTAGATCAAGTCATATTTAAATGTAACTTGGAAGGCTTCTTCCTCAGTCTAAGGAAAGTGAGACACAACATCTTTAACAATATAGGGAAAAATGGATCTGAGAAACCAGTCCATGTAGACATGGTCTTCGAAATCTAGAGCTTGACATAAGCTCTTCCTTCTAGACCATTGTTGAACATGGTCAGATACGCGGGTGGTAGAAGTTTGACGAAAAGTGGTCAAAATTTCAGTATCAATGTCATAGTGAAGGGGAATCTGGAAGTAGGATAGAACCTTTGCAAAGGTCATAAAAGTAGCATGAGAGGCAGCGACCTGGTTGAGATACCATTTATAAGCTTCTACTATAAGAATACGCTGGAATAACTGAAGATAGATAGAGTCATCAATGATAGAGTTGGAAAAACACCACATGTGAAAATAACAAAAATGGTTGGTAGGATCCTCTCCAGCATTTCCTTCAAACTTAAGGATGTTTGAGGAAAGCTTGGTTGGCATAGTAGGCCAACCTAGATCATGGTGTATAGGGTCATTAATCAACTGTCTGAACTCGGGAAGGCTTAGGCCTGCCATATAAGGAAGCAAGGGAGTATTCAGGATCATTCCTGTTACGGCTCCACTAGTAGTAGCTCCAGAATTAGAGCTAGGGCCACCAGCAGTGGTAGGTCCTGCACCAAACATGATGAAGGTGAAAGGTGGAGGACAACTGGGGATAGGAACAAAAGGAGAACCCGATGAACCAGAATCATATTCGGAATGGGGACTCAGTAGAGGACTAACTCAGACCCTATGCGGTGGAGTAATTCTTCCTAAAAGAAACAGAGGATGAAGGCCTTGCAGTCTTTGGGATGAACACCTCGGGGGGCGTAATTATGGAAAAAATACATGAAACCCAATAAGGAAGAGAGGTAAAAAAGGGCACGTAGGTGCCGATTAATTAATTAATTACAATGTTTTAGTCTTGGCCTGGCGGTGTAAAACATGCGCTCTTCGCTTTAGGTGTCCGTGTGTGTGATAAGTGTGTTAATTTTAATTAAGCCCAGACGTGTGTGTAGAGAAAAGAAAAAATATGTTGTATAGCTGTAAATCAAATTTAAAGTGACAGTAAATAAAAATGAAAGCAGTAGTAAAAATAAACAGCTAAAGATGCATAAATTTAAACCCAAAAAGGAGGGCTTCCCGAAAACTAGTCTAAGGATCGGCGAAATCTACTCAAAACAAAAAATATGGCCGATAGATCTAAGGTCAAGAGGGATAGGGATCTAAAGATTATATCTTCTGAAAATAGGTGCAGAAAACAACAAGAAACTGGAGGGGAATATGCTGAAAAATAGGTGGCGAAAGGCTACAACCTAAAGGGAAATGTAGGGAACCCTAAAGGGAGGACGAAACAAAACTGAAAAGAGGTATTTTTGATGGAAAAATAACTGATCTGAAATGGATCTGAAAATGAAGGTTCAAATCTAAAAAAATGGCTTAAAAACATTGAAATCTCAGAAGACCTGCGCCAGCTAAAATCCTCCTAAAAAGGTGGAAGCGTACTGAAGCCCTAAGGGGCTTGGTTCCTACTTCGACGAGTAAAAATAAGCAAGTATAGGTCCAAGACGAGAAAATATGAAGGTAAAAGAACCCTAAACATTGCCCCAGACAAACTCTGAAAAATAACAGAAAATTCCCGCAAATATTTGAGGTTGTGGTACTTATTATCTGCTACCCGAGAGCTGAGGTCGCATGTTTTGGGCTGAAAAATGCGACTTGTACTACCGGTTGTCTTGGCAACATGTTTCATAAAAATTTGTCGTCTCTATCGTGGTTGATACCCGTTACTTGCAAAAATGGCCCAAAAACACACAGAAGTTATAATTTTTACTGTTTTAGGGTAAAAAAGGTTAAAAACAACATCAAGGAATGAAAAATAAGAAGCTGAAGAAAAACCCTAGTGGTTGAAGTAGCTGGTCATCCAGGGATCCAAAAAATGACAACGGTCATAATTAAAAACCCTTGTGTAGTCGCTTGTTGTCAGAGTGAATTATAATCGCAAGCGTACGAAAAAATCTCACTTTACCCGTGTGTTGTGGCTCATCTGCATTTAGTTTTGAAATATTTCTAAAAACACCAAAAAAAGCATATATGTTAGAAAATGTAAAAAACAATTATACCAAAAAATAACTTTTGATTTATATGTTGGTGTATTAACATTATGTGCAAAGATGTGAAGGCAGGTTGAGTCAGGCTTATTCGAGTGCCGAGCAATTCAAGAATCAAGCCGATTAATGCGTTTAGAACATTGCACACTAGTGATGGTCGAGTCATGCAAATATACATGCAAAACAATGTTTGAAGGATTAATTGCAATCACATGTGGAAGGCCTGCCCACATATCACAAATCAAATTCATAAAGCTGAGGAGGAATGGCATTAAGGAATATGTTATAAAGGCTGAAATGAAAAGTGCGACAAGGTTTAATATCACCACTTGCGATTTGTGATCGGCCCCACCTCCACTTGCCATGGCATCCTTACCTTTATCGCACATTGCACATTGCAAGCTCAGGAGGAATGGCACTAAGGAATATGTTATAAAGACCAAAATGCAAAGTGCAACAAGGTTTCATACCTCCGCTTGCGATTTGCAATCGGCCCCACCACCACTTTCCACATCATCCCTACCTTTACCGCACATCACACATCGCAAGCTCAAGAGGAATGGCACTAAGGAATATGTTATACATGTTGAAATGCGAAATGTGATAAAGGGATGGGTGAAATAATTTTCAAAGGGAAAATTGAATTTATTTGAAGTCCAGGATTATGTGCAGCTGCATTGTTTTATGAAGAAACGTGAAAGCGGGCAGTGGACTCGGGTAAGTGACCCAATACAGAGCAAAGGAGAAGAGAGGACGAAATGCTGCAGACACAAGCATAAGATGTAGAGTCACATAGAAGGAGACATGATAACATAGTTTGAAATGTAGAGGCATACGCAGAGTCGGGAAAAGGGAGCACATGGTGGCACGGTTGGAAATGAAACATTTGGGTCAAGTCGGACAAAGAGGCGTTATTGCAAAAATGTTCAAATACCACATTAGGAACAAAAAAGACATGAAAACAAGCATAACAGACAGAAATTGAACTTTGGAAGCAATACAGAGCAAGGATGTCTAATCTGTTAGGCAGACACATCAGCACTTCAGGGAGATGCACCATCAACAAATCAGATTCAACAAAAGGAATAATATTTCAAGTTTTAATTTGTTTCTTTTTTTGTTAAGATCGAAGCTATAGTGATGTCCTCAATTGCAATGTAATAAGTAGTTTTAATAGTTTATGTAGTTTAATTAGTTTCAAGAAGTTCTAGCAGTTATGAACTATTTTTGATGTATTTAAGAAAGACAAAAAGAAAGAAGAGAGGTTCTGTGTTTTGGACCTCTGGAAGACTAAAACTTTGGTACTTACTTTTCTGAGGAATTAATGAAAGAAGCATGAAGTTTCTTGCAACTGTTGATGGTGATTCATTTTTCCTGTACCATTTTGTGTCCCTTCTTCCTGGAATGAGGTGAAGTAAAGTAGGTGGCAGTCTCTTAATTACACCTATGAGTAAGAGTTAAATAGCCTTAATTTAGGCTCCACTTCAACTCCTCTCCCTTCACAAATTTTCTCTGGAACTTAAAAGTAATATATTGTATGTTTACAACATATTATTTTGAGTTTCGTCTCTCTCCATAAATTCATTTTGAAATTTAAAGTGGTAGATTTTGTGTTACATCATATCATTTTTAGTTTCTTCTACAGTTCTTCTTTTCCTTTGAGATATTAGTAGTTAATTTCATTGTAGATTCTTTTATTATACTAGATTATTAAGTGTTTTAAAGAATTTGTTTCCAAAGGGACTAAACGAAGACCACCTGATATAATTACTTCTGTGACGCATTGTTAAAAAATGTCTTCAGCACTGATTCCTTTTCACAGCCAAGGAAATGTCTCTTAAGATACAAAATTTTCTAGCATCGTTGTCGGGGATGAAGAGATAGAGATTATTTTCCTTTGGTTTTTCACATTATTTCCTCTAGTTGTTAAGTGAGAAGAAAATATTTGGTTTTTTTTTTTTATTCTCAGAATTCTGGCTCACAAAAGGCCTCACACGGGGTCAGATACCTCACAGCAGAAGGTCCCTCCTTTGTCCAACCCTGAAAGATTGGTTTCTAAAAGGGTTCGAAAACAAAAAACCCCATAAACACTTAGTCCTACACTGTCTTCTCCTAGAAATATTTATAGTAATCGTTTATTTGAAGATATCTCTAAAGTACTTCCTTTCTTGGAGCAAGATTCACCTTTCAGACCAATTTATTTTCAACAACCTAAGTTGGAAGAACACTCCTTTGAGTCTATTTCTTTTAATTTTACTCAAGCTCAACAAACTCAAGTTGTTGGTCCCTCTGCCATTGCCCATCAATCCATTCCCATATCATTTTTACCTCCACCTCCATTCATTTTCACAACAGGCTCATTGTTTGCATATAACCAAGGAATAGTCAATCAAGGAGAAAACATGGTAGCACCACCCTTTCTTTTGAAAAAATATTCTCCACTTCACCTTCCACAAACAATGAATGCAATTCCTCAAGAGTATCTTAAATTAATCCCACGTTTTACTAGAGAATATTAAATAAATGCATAAAAGCTTGCTTGTGTTTCATAATTTTTCTGAAAATTTGAATGTATAACATCTTGATGTTGTAAGGAGGCTTTTTGCTCAATCTCTGGATGGAGAGGCTAGAAAGTAGTTTACAGGATTGCTAAATAATTCTATTAATACATGGGAAGAACTAGAAAATAAATTCTCTCAGAGATCGGGTGAAAAAAGGGATCATGGATATTCACTAACCGAATTCAATGCAATCAAAAGAAAACCAAATGAGAATATATCAGATTTTATCAAAAGATTCAATAAATTGTATAACATTTTGCCTGTAGAAATGAAGCCCCCTCCTTTTGGAGCAAAGCTGGTTTTTTCTGGGGCTTTTGAAGCCAATTTTAGTTTCATACTTAGAGAAAGGATATCCCCTACTCTAGAGCAGATACAAAAAAATGATTTAGAAGTTGAAGTTGGCTATAGCTGGGAAGGTGAAAGGAAAACATCCAGTCCAGGAGAAGTGGAAACCAAAAGAAGAATCATCACAAGATCAAAGAATTGAACATATGACAAAGGTGATAAAAAAATTGTCGAATAAGCTAGTTAAGATGGAATTGGAAATTAAAAAATCCCAAAGGAAAGTACAACAAAACCGAGGAGGATTTAACCCTCAATTCAGAATACAACCCTTGAAAATTTTGCAGAGGGAAAGAAAAGATCAAGACTAGGTTCAAGCACCATTTTTTATAGAAGCAACACCTAGAGAGTCAACAAAAAATGACAAAAAGGAAGCTGAAGATCAAATATATGATATGTACACAATAGAAGAGGATGAAGAGGAATATTGTGAGGGAGAATATGTTGAAGTTGAAGTATCTTTTGATCAATATGAAATGGATGAATATTGTAGGAAATTTGCAGATTTCATGCAAGCCGAGTTACATAAAAATTATGATTTAAGGCATAGAAAGAGATCTAGAGTGCAGGATAATGAAGGTGAACAATAAGATTCCATTCCTCCTCCAATGGCGACTGGACAAAAAAAAGACCATGTAAAACAAGTTAGTAATGGGGAGAAAACTGTAAATTCCATTAATAGAACAAATGTGCAGTAAGGTGAACCTTCCTAGAGAAAATCAGTTGATAATAATATTTTGGAGAGAGTTGCTCCTGTACGCGAACAAGCGGAAAATTCTAGAAAGAGTGAAGAAGAACCTGAAAAGAATGTTAAGAAAACTCATGTTTTCAGTTTGACAAAAGAGTTGGAGAAGGTAAAATTCAGGTACCTCTTCTAGAATTAGTAGAAATACCAGCCTACAAGGAAGAAATTTCAAAATTTATTAATCTCACACAGATTGAAGATATAAGTGACACTGTGAACTTACAAGAAGAGAAGCCAATGGTCACCTTTGGTCCTCATGTAGAAGAAGCAGATCCTTCTGTTCCACCATTCTATACTTCTGTATTGCTTCATGATTTTACTCTCCATAATTGTATGCTAGACTCAAGAGCATCCCATAATCTCATGCCATTGTATTTTATGAAGGAACTAAACTTGCAAATTACCAAAGCATACAAGTACCTGTATTCATTTGATTCCAAAAGAGTGAAATGTGTTGGGTTAATTAAAGATGTAGCAGTTTCTTTGGCACAAATTCCAGCAAATAGTATAGTCATGGATGTAGTGGTTGTTGACATTCCAGCCAGGTTTGGAATGCTCTTGTCAAGATCTTGGGGAGAAAAGTTGGGAGGTGTTCTAAAATTGGATTTCACTTATTCTATCATTCCTGTTCTCAATGGGGAAGAAAGGAGATTTTAAAGGGAAACAAAGTTCATGAAGAACACTACCAAGAAAGATGCGGGAAATTCCTCTATTTATAGTAAAGAAACAAAAGATCTTTCATGTTTCATGCTGCATGAAGATGCAGGATTTGCTGAAGACACAGGGAAGTAGCTGCCTTCAACAATTGTATTTGGTGACTCTGAATTGAAAATTAAACAGATTAAAAATCAATGTTAGACCAAGCATTTGATATTAAGGTGATATAGAAATGAAGTATGGGATCTAATAGCGAACTATTTTGAAGCCCTCAATCTTTAGTTCATTATGAGGGAGGGGAATAGGTTGGAAAACTCATTAGCAGTTGCAGGTAGTACCTTTAAGCCAACAATGAATCCCAGGTTAAGGTATGAGATTGAAATTAGACATAGACCCTCTATTCTTGACAATGTGAAACATTGGTAGGTGTTTGAAGATGATGAGCAGATAAACCATTTCTTGACAATGATTGGAAACTTTGGAGATGCTCAGATAGATCAAGAAGAAGAATAGACAGAGCATAAAATATATAGAAGAAACCTTAAGGAGTCGATGGGTGAGTAGAATATTATCCAATTGAAAGATAATATGCTCCCTAAAGGACTTGTTCCCCTTGAAAGACTTTTTGATTCAAATTATGTTGTTGTTAATTCAAAGAAAATACATCAAGAGGAAGAGATGGAAGATTGTAATTTGGGAACTCAAAACGAGCCAAAAATGGTGAAATTATTCAAGGGTGTTCCCAAAAATTATAAGGAAAGACACATTGATCTTTTCAAGAAGTATATGGATGTGTTTTCTTAGTCATATGAAGACTTGAAAACTTATGATAAAAGCATAATAAAACATAATATCCCTTTGAAATAAGGAATTAAATCATAGAGGAAAAAGCTCAGACAAATTAATCCATTACTGTTAGCTCTAATTGAAAAGGAAGTGAATAAATTGATGCAAGAAAAAATCATAGTTCCTTTCAGATATTCGGATTGGGTTTCTAATATAGTTCCTGTGAGGAAGAGAAATGGAGAGATGATATTATGTGTAGACTTCAAGAATTTGAATAGAGAATCTCTAAAGGATAATTATCCTTTAACTAATATGGATTATGTCTGACAAAAAGTGACAAGAGCTTACAGAATGTCCATGATTGAGAGATTCTCTAGGTATAATCAGGTGGCAGTGGATAAGGAAGATCAGAAATAGACTACTTTCACAATCCCCTGGGGTAATTTTATGTATGCAAGATTTCCATTTGGTGTTATGAATGTAGGTGTGAATTTTCAAAGGGCCATGGACATGGCATTTGTAGGTGATAAGTATGTGGTTATATATATGAATGATGTAATGGTTTTATCAGGGTCAGATGATGAACACCTGGAACATTTGCAAAAAACTTTTGAAAAATGTAGGAAGTTTGGTATGTCACTAAACCCTAAGAAGTCTTTGTTTGCCTTAGAAGAAGGTAAATTATTGGGCCACATAGTTTCAAAACAAGGAGTGAAGATTGATCCAACAAGGGTGGAAGCACTTCAAACAATTCCTTTACCCAGAAGAAAGAAAGATATTTAGAGATTTTTGGGAAAAATAAACTTTTTGAGAAGATTTGTACCAAACTATGCAAAGATTGTGACAAATATAACTTACATGTTGAAGAAAAATGCAGAAGTCGAATGGGATAAAGAAGCAATAGAAGCATTTTCCAGAATAAAATAAGCACTCAAGGAAGCTCCTGTTCTAATAAGTCTTGATTATCAAAAGTTATTTCAAATATTTTCATTAGATTCTCCCAGTACTATTGTTGTTGTGTTATTGCAGAAAAATTAGGATACTAAGGAGCAGCCATTGGCATTATTAAGAAAATTTCTCAAAGATGTTGAGCTCAAATATAACATTTTTGAGAAACAAGTATATGCATTGTTTAAAGCACTCAAATAATTTAGGACTTATGTGTTAGAATCCCAAATAACCTCTTATGTACCTAATTATGATGTCAAGGACGTGCTGGTTCAAAGTGATGTTGAAGGAAAAAGAGGGAAATGGATAGCTGAAACCCAAGAGTATGATTTGGAAATTAAACTCACCAAGTTAATCAAAGGAAATTTTTTATCAAAGTTGCTAACAGAAACAAATTTTCAAGAATTGGGAATTAACCTCTTGGCACTAGTGGATGGAGCTGTCAACAAAGAAGGTCACAATAAGCCCAAAAAAAGTAGTCAATACAAATTTTTGTATCCATATTGGTATAAAGATGTTGTTCATTACCTATGTTTCTTTTCTTGTCCATCTGCACTGAATAGAACCAAATATAGAGCTCTCAAGCTTAAATCTTAGCCATATGTCATAATAGAAGAAAAGTTGTACTGGAAAGATCTTGCTGGTATTTTTCTATTGTGTTTAACCAAAGGTAAATCCATTGAGGTTATCAAGCAATATCATGAAATTTTATGTGGAGGACATTAGAGTTTGAAGGTCACAGCCCATAAAATCCTCAAGTCAGGTCTCTATTGGTCCACCCTATTTGTAGATGTATATAGATTGGTCGGAAGTTGTTAGAAATGTCAGTTGTTTGCTAAGAAGAAAATACTTGCTCCATTACCTCTTATCCATGTATTCATAGAAGAGCCCTTTAGGCAGTGGGGAGTGGATTTTATTGGAGAGATCAAAACACCATCAAGTGGGTAGTTCAAATGGATTCTAACTGCTACTAATTAATTCACAAAGTGGGTTGAAGCAATCCCTGCCAAGAAAGCAAATGACCAAGTGGTGATGAATTTTTTGGAGGAGAACATCTTCAGTAGATTTGGTTGTCCAGTCAAGATTTTAATTGATAATGCTCAGGTATTTAACTCTACTCAATTCATTAATTTTTTCCAACCATATAACGTAACTTTTTCACATTCCACAGCCTACCATCCATAAGGGAATGGATTGGCAAAGTCTTCAAACAAGACATTGGTCAAGATTCTGAAGAAAACAATCACTGAAAATAAAAAAGACTGAGACTCAAAATTAAAATTTTCTCTTTGGGAAGTTTGAGTAACTACTAGGAGGTCCACCGGAAAATCACATATTGAGTTAGTATATGGAACTCAGGTGTTGTTTCCTAGTTAGTTTCCAAACCAATGATTTCTTTCCTTTAAGAAGTTCGGGAAGAACCTAATGCTCTAGTAAGAAGAATGAATAAGGTGATTGAGTTAAATGAAAATAGAGACAAAGTTAGAGATAATTTTATGACTTATCAGGCAAAAATTAAGCCTATTTTTGACAGGAAGGTGAAAGAACTCCTCTTTCATACATCAGATTTAGTACTGGGATGGGACACTAGGAGGGGGGATAAAGGAAAACATGGAAATTCTGACCCTCTCTAGTACAGTCCGTACAAAAATTCAGAATCCAGATCAAATAATACTTTCATCCTAGAAAATTTATATGGAGAATCTCTGTAGCTGTCTGTGAATGGGCAGTATTTGAAGCATTATTTTGAGCATTTAAAGTCAACATTCCACCATTGTAAATACTGGATTTCTCATTGTCCATATGTCACCAAGAAATATTTGACTCCATGCCCAATGGATAAGGAAATAATCTGCGGTTCTTAGCGCTTTCATGGAAAAATCATTATCCCCAAGTGAAGCCAGATGTTGTGGCTCATTTGCATTTACTTTTGAAATATTTCACAAAACACCAAAAAAAAGCATATATGTTAGAAAATGTAAATTTTTTGTATATCGAAAAAATAATTTTTGATTTATATGTTGGTGTATTAACATTATGTGCAGAGATGTGAAGGCGGGTCGAGTCAAGGTTATTAGCGTGCAGATAAGTTCAAGACTCGGGCTGATTGATGCATTCAGAACATTGCACACAGGTCAAGGTCGAGTCATGTAAATATACGTGCAAAACAATGTTCTAAGGCTTAATCACAATCGCATGTGGAAGGCCTGCCCGCATATTGCAAACCACAATCGTAAACCTTAAGAGGAACGACACTAAGGAATATGTTATAAATTTCGAAATGCGAAGTTCGACAAGGTTTCATATCGCTGCTTGCGATTTGCGATTGGCCCCACCTCCACTTGCAACGTCATCCCTACCTTTATCGCACATCGCACATCCCAAGCTCAGGAGGAATGACACTTGGAAATATGTTATAAAGGCCGAAATGTGAAGTGTGACAAGGTTTCATATCGTTTCTTACGATTTTAAATCAGCCCCACCTCCACTTGCCATGTCATCCCTACCTTTATCGCACATCGCACATTGCAAGCTCTGGAGGAATCACGCTAAGGAATATGTAATACACACAGAAATGCAAAATGTGATAAAGGGATGGATGCGATGATTTTAAAAGGAAAATCTGAATTTATTTAAAGTCCAAGATTATGTGCAGTTACATTGTTTTATGAAGAAACATGAACACGGGCAGTGGACTTGGGTAAGTGACCCAATGCAGAGAAAAGGAGAAGAGAATATGGAACGATGTAGGCAGGAGCAGAAGATGCAGAGTCGGCAGAAGGAGATATGATAGCATCATTTGAAACGTAGAGGCATAGGTAGAGTCGGGCAAAGGGAGCACATGATGGAATGGTTGGAAACGCAACAGCTGGGTCAAGTTGGGCAAAGAGGCACTATTGCAGAAATGTTCGAATACCACATCAGAAACAGTAAAGACATGACAACAAGCAGAAAAGAAAAATATTGAACTCTGGAAGAAATAAAGGGTAAGGATGTCCGATCTATCATGGAGACACATCAACACTTTAGGGAGATGCATCAACAACAAATCAAATTTAGCAAAAAGAATAATATTTCAAGTTTTAATTTGTTTCTTTGTTTGTTAAGATCAAAGCTATAATGATGTCCTCAATTGCAATGTATTAAGTAGTTTTAACAGTTTAGGTAGTCAAAGTAGTTTCAAGAATTTCTAGCAATTACAAAATGTTTTTGATGTATTTAAGAAAGATAGAAAAAAAGAAGAGAGGTTCCGAGTTTTGGACCTTTGGAAGACTAAAAATTTGGCACTTACTTTATTGAGGAATTAATGAAAGAAGCATCAAGTTTCCTGCAAATGTTGATGGTGATTCATTTTTCATGTGCCATTTTGTGTCCCTTCTTCCTGGAATGAATTGAAGTAAAGTAGTTTTCAGTCTCTTAATTACATCTGTGAGTCAGATTTAAATAACCTTAATTTGTGTTCCTTCGCTCCAACTCCTCTCCCTTCACAAATTCTCTTTGGAACTTAAAAGAAATAGATTATTTTTTTCCAATACATTATTTTGAGTTTCCTCACTCTTGATAAATTCATTTTGAAGTTTAGATTGGTAGATTCTGTGTTACAAAATATCATTTTGAGTTTCTTCTACAACTCTTCTTTTCCATTCAGATATCATCAGTTAATGGCATTGTAGGCTTTCTAGCACCAATCCAAGATAACCGAGAAGGGGTTTTCGGAAATACAAAAAATGAAAGTTGCAGCCCTAGGGATGAATAACGCATTGAAATTGGATAGATTATGGGACATGGTTGATATGTTACAAAATTGACTGATACTCCTATGAATAGATCCTCCGGATGGAGGGCTTCTCCCCTCACTTCAAACACAAACTCACAACTTCGGCACTATCCCTCCACTGCAACTTACAGGATGTCCATGATTGAGATATTCTCTAGGTATAATCAGGTGGCAGTGAATAAGGAAGATCAGAAAAAGACTACTTTCACAACTCCCTGGGGTACTTTTATGTATGCAAGAATTCCATTTGGTGTTATGAATGTAGGTGTGACTTTTCAAAGGGACATGGACATGGAATTTGTAGGTAATAAGTATGTGTTTATATATATGAATGATGTAACAGTTCTATCAGGGTCAGATGATGAACACCTGGAACATCTGCAAAAAACTTCTGAAAAATGTAGGAAGTTTGGTATGTCACTAAACCCCAAGAAGTATTTGTTTGCCTTAGAAGAAGGTAAATTATTGGGCCAGATAGTTTCAAAACAAGGAGTGAAGATTGATCCATAAAGCGTGGAAGCAATTCAAACAATTCCTTTACCCAGAAGAAAGAAAGATATTTAGATATTTTTTGGGAAAAATAAACTTTCTGAGAAGATTTGTACCAAACTATGCTGAGATTGTGACAAATATAACTTACATGTTGAAGAAAAATGCAGAAGTCGAATGGGATAAACAAGCAAGAGAAGCATTTTCCAGAATAAAAGAAGCAATCAAGGAAGCTCCTGTTCTAATAAGTCTTGATTATCAAAAGTTATTTAAAATATTTTCATTAGCTTCTCCCACTACTATTGTTGTTGTGTTATTGCAAAAAAATGAGGATAGTAAGGAGCTGCCATTGGCATTATTCAGAAAATTTCTCAGAGATGCTGAGGTCAAATATAAAATTTTGGAGAAACAAGTATATGCATTGTTTAAAACACTCAAATACTTCAGGACTTATGTGTTACAATCCCAAATAACCTCTTATGTACCTAATTATGATTTCAAGGACGTGCTGGTTCAAAGTGATGGTGAAGGAAAAAGGGGGAAATGGATAGCTGAAACCTAAGAGTATGATTTGGACATTAAACTCACCAAGTTAATCAAAAGACAAGGTTTATCAAAGTTGCTAACAGAAACAAATTTTCAAGCTTTGGGAATTAACCTCTTGGCACTAGTGGATGGAGCTGTCAACGAAGCAATTCAGAATAAGCCCAAAAAAAGTAGTCAATACAAATTTTTGTATCCATATTGGTATAAAGATGTTGTTCATTACCTATGTTTCTTTTCTTGTCCATCTCCACTGAATAGAACCAAATATAGAGCTATCAAGCTTAAATCTTAGCCATATGTCATAATAGAAGAAAAGTTGTACTGGAAAGATCTTGCTGGTATTTTTCTATTGTGTTTAACCAAAGGTGAATCCATTGAGGTTATCAAGGAATATCAAGAAATTTTATGTGGAGGACATTAGAGTTTGAAGGTCATAGCCCATAAAATCCTCAAGTCAGGTTTCTATTGGCCCATCCTATCTGTAGATGTATATAGATTCGTCGGAAGTTGTTAGAAATGTCAGTTGTTTGCTAAGAAGAAAATAATTGCTCCATTACATCTTATCCATGTATTCATAGAAGAGCCCTTTAGGAAGTGGGGAGTGGATTTTATTGGAGAGATTAAACCACCATCAAGTGGGCAGTTCAAATGGATTCTAACTGCTACTGATTACTTCACAAAGTGGGTTGAAGCAATCCCCGCCAAGAAAGCAAACGACCAAGTGGTGATGAAGTTTTTGGAGGAGAACATCTTTAGTAGATTTGGTTGTCCAGTCAAGATTGTAATTGATAATGCTCAAGTATTTAACTCTACTCGATTCATTAATTTCTACCAAACATATAATGTAACTTTTTCACATTCCACAGCCTACCATCCATAAGGGAATGCATTGGCAGAGTCTTCAAACAAGACATTGGTCAAGATTATGAAGAAAACAATCACTAAAAATAAAAGAGGTTGAGACTCAAAATTAAAATTTTCTTTTTGGGTAGTTCAAGTAACTACTAGGAGGTCCACCGAAAAATCACATTTTGAGTTAGTATATGGAACTCAGGTGTTGTTTCCTAGTTAGTTTCCAAACCAATGATTTCTTTCCTTTAAGAAGTTCGGGAAGAACCTAATGCTCTGGTAAGAAGAGTGAATAAGGTGATTGATTTAAATAAAAACAAAGACAAAGTTAGAGATAATTTTATGACTTATCAGGAAAAAATGAAGCTTATTTTTGACAGGAAGGTGAAAGAACTCCTCTTTCATACCTGAGATTTAGTATTGAGATGGGACACTAGGAAGGGGGATAAAGGAAAACATGGAAAGTTTGAACCTCTCTGGTACGGTCCGTACAAAAATTCAGAATCCAAATCAAATAATACTTTCATCCTAGAAGATTTATATGGAGAATCTCTGCAGCTGTCTATCAATGGGAAGTATTTGAAGCATTATTTTGAGCATTTAAAGTCAACATTCCACCATTGTAAATACCAGATTTCTCATTGTCCATATGTCACTAAGAAATATTTGACTCCATGCCCAATGGATAAGGCACTAATTTGCGGTTCTTAGCACTTTCATGGAAAAATCACTATTCCCAAGTGAAGCGAAATGTTGTGGCTCATTTGCATTTACTTTTGAAATATTTCACAAAACACCAAAAAAAATCATATATTTTAGAAAATGTAAATTTTTTGTATATAAAAAAAAAAGAAATTTTGATTTATATGTTGATGGATTAACATTATGTGCAGAGATGTGATGGCGGGTCGAGTCAAGCTTATTCGCGTGCAGATAAGTTCAAGACTCGGGTTGACTGATGCATTCAGAACATTGCACATAGGTCAGGGTCAAGTCGTACAAATATACGTGCAGAACAATGTTCTAAGGCTTAATCACAATCGCATGTGGAAGGCCTGCCGACATATCACAAACCGCAATCGTAAACCTTAAGAGGAACGACACTAAGGAATATTTTATAAAGTTTGAAATGCGAATTTCGACAAGGTTTCATATCACCTCTTGTGATTTGCGATCGGCCCCACCTCCACTTGCAACGTCATCCCTACCTTTATCGCACATCGCACATCCCAAGCTCAGGAGGAATGGCGCTTGGGAATATGTTATAAAGGCCGAAATGTGAAGTGTGACAAGGTTTCATATCATTTCTTGTGATTTTCGATCACCCCACCTTCACTTGCCATGTCATCCCTACCTTTATCGCACATCGTACATTGCAAGCTCAGGAGGAATCACGCTAAGGAATATGTTATACATGTAGAAATGAAAAATGTGATAAAGGGATGGATGCGATGATTTTCAAAGGAAAATTTGAATTTATTTAAAGTCCGGGATTATGTGTAGTTGTGTTGTTTTATGAAGAAACATGAACATGGGAAGTGGACTTGGGTAAGTGACCCAATGCAGAGAAAAGGAGAAGAGAAGATGGAACGGTGCAGGCACAAGCAGAATATGCAAAGTCGGCAGAAGGAGATATCATAACATCATTTGAAACGTAGAGGCATAGGCAGAGTCAGGCAAAGGGAGCACATGTTGGCATGGTTGGAAACACAACAGCTGGGTCAAGTTGGGCGAAGAGGCGCTATTGTAGAAATTTTCGAATACCACATCAGAAACATTAAAGACATGACAAAAAGCAGAAAAGAAAAATGTTGAACTCTGGAAGAAATACAGGGTAAGGATGTCTGATCTGTCATGGAGACACATCAACACTTCAGGGAGATGCATCAGCAACAAATCAAATTCATCAAAAGGAATAATATTTTGAGTTTTAATTTGTTTCTTTGTTTGTTAAGATCAAAGCTATAAAGATGTCCTCAATTGCAATGTATTAAGTAGTTTTAACAGTTTAGGTAGTTGAAGTAGTTTCAAGAAGTTCTAGAAATTACAAACTGTTTTTGATGTATTTAAGAAAGACAGAAAAAAAGAAGAGAGGTTCCGAGTTTTGGTCCTCTAGAAGACTAAAATTTTGGCACTTACTTTACTGAGGAATTAATGAAAGAAGCATCAAGTTTCCTACAACTGTTGATGGTGATTCATTTTTCCTATGCCATTTTGTGTCCCTTCTTCCTAGAATGAAGTGAAGTAAAGTAGTTGTCGGTCTCTTAACTACATCTATGAGTAAGAGTTAAATAACCTTAATTCGTGTTCCTTCGCTCCAAATCCTCTCCCTTCACAAATTCTCTTTGGAACTTAAAAGAAATAGATTATTTGTTTACAACATATTATTTTGAGTTTCCTCACTCTTGATAAATTCATTTTGAAATTTAGATTGGTAGATTCTGTGTTACAGAATATCATTTTGAGTTTCTTCTACAATTCTTCTTTTCCATTCAGATATCATCAGTTAATGGCATTGTAGGATTTCTAGCACCAATCCAAGATAACCGAGAAGGGGTTTTCGAAAATACACAAAATGAAAGTTGCAGCCCTAGGGATGAATAACACACTACAATTGGATAGATTCTGGGAGGTGGTTGATATGATGCAAAATTGACTGATACTCCTTCGAATAGATCCTCTGAATGGAGGGCTTCTCCCCTCACTTCAAACACAAACTCACAACTTTGACACTATCCCTCCACTACAACTTACAGGATTTCCATGATTGAGAGATTCTCTAGGTATAATCAGGTGGCAGTGGATAAGGAAGATCAGAAAAAGACAACTTTCACAACCCCCTGGGGTACTTTTATGTATGCAAGAATTCCATTTGGTGTTATAAATGTAGGTGTGACTTTTCAAAGGGCCATGGACATGGAATTTGTAGGTGATAAGTATGTGGCTATATATATGAATGATATAACAGTTTTATCAGGGTCAGATGATGAACACCTGGAACATCTGCAAAAAACTTTTGAAAAATGCAGGAAGTTTGGTATGTCACTAAACCCCAAGAAGTCTTTGTTTGCCTTAGAAGAAGGTAAATTATTGGGCCACATAGTTTCAAAAAAAGGAGTGAAGATTTATCTAACAAGGGTGGAAGCAATTCAATCAATTCCTTTACCCAGAAGCAAGAAATATATTTAGATATTTTTGGGAAAAATAAACTTTATGAGAAGATTTATACCAAACTATGCTGAGATTGTGACAAATATAACTTACATGTTGAAGAAAAATGCAGAAGTCGAATGGGATAAAGAAGCAAGAGAAGCAGTTTCCAGAATAAAAGAAACACTCAAGGAAGCTCCTATTATAATAAGTCTTGATTATCAAAAGTTATTTCAAATATTTTCATTAGCTTCTCTCACTACTATTGTTGTTGTGTTATTGTAGAAAAATGAGGATAGTAAGGAAAAGCCATTGGAATTATTCAAAAAATTTCTCATAGATGCTGAGCTCAAATATAACATTATGGAGAAACAAGTATATGCATTGTTTAAAGCACTCAAATAGTTCAGGACTTATGTGTTACAATCCGAAATAACCTCTTATGTACCTAATTATGATGTCAAGGACTTGCTGGTTCAAAGTGATGTTGAAGGAAAAAGAGGGAAATGGATAGCTGAAACCCAAGAGTATGATTTGGACATTAAACTCACCAAGTTAATCAAAGGACAAGGTTTATCAAAGTTTCTAATAGAAACAAATTTTCAAGCATTGGGAATTAACCTCTTGGCACCAGTGGATGGAGCTGTCAACGAAGAAGGTCAGAATAAGCCCAAAAAAAGTATTCAATACAAATTTTTGTATTCATATTGGTATCAAGATGTTTTTCATTACCTATTTTTATTTTCTTGTCCATCTCCACTGAGTAGAACCAAATATAGAGCTCTCAAGATTAAATCTTAGCCATATGTCATAATAGAAGAAAAGTTGTACTGGAAAGATCTTGCTAGTATTATGCTGTTGTGTTTAACTAAAGGTGAATCCATTGAGGTTATCAAGGAATATCATGAAATTTTATGTGGAGGACATTAGAGTTTGAAGGTCACAGCCCATAAAATCCTCAAGTCAAGTTTATATTGGCCCACCTTATTTGTAGATGTATATAGATTGGTCTAAATTTGTTAGAAATGTCAGTTGTTTGCTAAGAAGAAAAGACTTTCTCCATTACCTCTTATCCATGTATTCATAGAAGAGCCGTTTAGGCAGTGAGGAGTGGATTTTATTGGAGAGATCAAACCACCATCAAGTGGGCAGTTCAAATGGATTCTAACTGCTACTGATTACTTCACAAAGTGGGCTGAAGAAATCCCTACCAAGAAAGCAAATGACGAAGTGGTGATGAAGTTTTTGGAGGAGAACATCTTCAGTAGATTTGGGGTTCCAGTCAAGATTGTAATTGATAATGCTCAGATATTTAACTCTACTCGATTCATTAATTTCTACCAAGCATATAATGTAACTTTTTCACATTCCACAGCCTACCATCCACAAGGGAATGGATTGACAGTGTCTTGAAAAAAGACATTGGGCAAGATTACGAAGAAAACAATCACCGAAAATAAAAAATATTGAGACTCAAAATTAAAATTTTCTCTTTGTGCAGTTCGAGTAACTACTAGGAGGTCCACCAGAAAATCATGTTTTGAGTTAGTATATGGAACTTAGGTGTTGTTTCCTAGTTAGTTGCCAAACCAATGAATGCTTTCCTTTAAGAATTTCGGGAAGAACCTAATGCTCTGGCTAGAATAATGAATAAGGTGATTGAGTTAAATGAAAAGAGAGACAAAGTTAGAGATAATTTTATGACTTATCAAGCAAAAATGAAGCCTATTTTTGACAGGAAGGTGAAAGAACTCCTCTTTCATACATCAGATTTAGTACTGAGATGGGACACTAGGAGGGGGGATAAAGGAAAACATGGAAAGTCTGACCCTCTCTGGTACGGTCCGTACAAAAATTTAGAATCCAGATCAAATAATACTTTCATCTTAGAATATTTATATGGAGAATCTCTACAGTTTTCTATGAATGGGCAGTATTTTGATGCATTATTTTGAGCTTTTAAAGTCAACATTCCACCATTGTAAATACCGGATTTCTCATTGTCCATATGTCACCAAGAAATATTTGACTCCATGCCCAATGGATAAGGCACTAATCTGGAGTTCTTAGTGCTTTCATGGAAACATCACTATCCCCAAGTGAAGGGAGATGTTGTGGCTCATTTCCATTTACTTTTGAAATATTTCACAAAACACCAAAACAAAGCATATATGTTAGAAAATGTAAAATTTTTGTATACCGAAAAAATAATTTTTGATTTATATGTTGGTGTATTAACATTATGTGCAGAGATGTGAAGGCAGGTCGATTCAAGCTTATTCGCGTGTAGATAAGTTCAAGACTTGGGTTGATTGATGCATTCAGAACATTGCACACAGGTCAGGGTCGAGTCGTGCAAATATACGTGCAGAAAAATGTTCTAAGGCTTAATCACAATCGCATGTGGAATACGCAAACCACAATCGTGAACCTTAAGAGGAACGAAACTAAGGAATATGTTATAAAGTTTGAAATGTGAAGTCCGACAAGGTTTCATATCGCCGCTTGCGATTTTCGATCAGCCCCACCTCCACTTGCAACGTCATCCCTACCTTTATCGCACATCGCACATCCCAAGCTCAGGAGGAATGGTGCTTGGGAATATGTTATAAAGGACAAAATGTGAAGTGTGACAAGGTTTCATATTTTTTCTTGCGATTTTTGATCGGCCCCACCTCCACTTGCCATGTCATCCCTACCTTTATCGCACATCGCACATTGCAAGTTCAGGAGGAATCACACTAAGGAATATGTTATACATGCAGAAATGAAAAATGTGATAAAGGGATGGATGCGATGATTTTCAAAGGAAAATTTGAATTTATTTAAAGTCCAAGATTATGTGCAGTTGCGTTGTTTTATGAAGAAACGTGAACACAGGCAGTGGACTTGGGTAAGTGACCCAATGTAGAGAAAAGGAGAAGAGAAGATGGAACACTACAGGAACGAGCAGAAGATGTAGAGTCGGCAGAAGGAAATATGATAGCATCATTTGAAACATAGAGGCATAGGTAGAGTCAGGCAAAGGGAGCACATGTTGGCATGGTTGGAAATGCAACAACTGGGTCAAGTCAGGCAAAGAGGCGGTATTGCAAAAATGTTTGAATACCACATCAGAAACATAAAAGACATGGCAACAAGCAGAAAAGAAAAATATGGAACTCTAGAAGAAATATAGGGTAAGGATGTCCAATCTGTCATGGAGACACATGAACACTTCAGGGAGATGCATCAGCAACAAATCAAATTCAGCAAAAGGGATAATATTTCAAGTTTTAATTTGTTTCTTTGTTTGTTAAGATCAGAGTTATAATGATGTCCTCAATTGCAATGTATTAAGTAGTTTTAACAGTTTAGGTAGTCAAAGTAGTTTCAAGAAATTCTAACAATTAAAAACTGTTTTTGATGTATTTAAGAAAGATAGAAAAAAAAAAGAGATATTCCGAGTTTTGGACCTCTGGGAGACTAAAAATTTGGCACTTACTTTTCTGAGGAATTAATGAAAGAAGCATCAAGTTTCCTGCAACTGTTGATGATGATTCATTTTTCCTGTGCCATTTTGTGTCCCTTCTTCCTGGAATGAATTGAAGTAAAGTAGTATTCGGTCTCTTAATTACATATATGAGTAAGAGTTAAAAAACCTTAATTTGTGTTCCTTTGCTCCAACTCCTCTCCCTTCACAAATTCTCTTTGGAACTTAAAAGAAATAGATTATGTGTTTACAACATATTATTTTGAGTTTCCTCACTCTTGATAAATTCATTTTGAAATTTAGATTGGTATATTTTGTGTTACATAATATCATTTTTATTTTCTTCTACAATTCTTCTTTTCCATTCAGATATCATCAGTTAATGGCATTGTAGGCTTTCTAGCACCAATCCAAGATAACCGAGAAGGGGTTTTCGGAAATACAAAAAATGAAAGTTGCAGCCCTAGGGATGAATAACACACTGCAATTGGATATATTCTGGGAGGTGGATGATATGACGCAAAATTGGCTGATACTCCTTCGAATAGATCCTCCGGATGGAGGGATTCTCCCCTCACTTCAAACACAAACTCACAACTTCGGCACTATCCCTCCACTGCAACTTCCCTACAAAATAAAGAATTTTCTTAAGGATATTTCACTGCTAAATATGGATAAAGCATGGCCTGATGTTGGATGGTGGAAATTAAGTTCAAGGAACCTCCCAATAGGTCCCCCAGATGAAGGGCCACTCCCCTCATTGGAAAACATGCTCACAAACTTGGGTACTTGACCCTCTACTACAACTGCCCTATAAAATAACGCAATTCCTGAAGAAGACTGCACTGTTGATGATGGTTGAAGCTTGGCCTAATGATAGATAGTGGAATTAAGCTCAAAGGAACCTCTCCTAAGTGCGCACTTGAAGTCCTCTGAGGATGAGGGTGGGATTTCCACTCAGAAACACCCTTGTGCTAAACAGCACAACAGACTCCGCTAAATAGCGGAAGCATGCAGAAAGTTGTAAAAGACTAGGACATAAATAATAATCATAATTCCTTATATGGATGCCATCCCCTTCCTTATATGCTTGGTGAGCTTCCTTTCCCCTGGTCCCACTCATTAAATATGCTACTCTCATGCATACACTCCTCCATCATAACTGTGTTGTCCTCCAATAACTCTCTACTACCTCTATGACAACGCTATTGATTTGGTCAAACTTGACCCCATACACATGATTTAGCCCCTATTCACATGCAAGAGTGTTTTATTCAGCTAATACAATGATCCACATTCACATTAGAAGTGGTTTTATTCCTACTAAGGAGATTTATGGGTCTCTCCACCCTCTTATTCATCTATCTAAATGACAAAAGAAAAATTTAATATTCCAACTAGCTAAAAGCTAAATAGGAATATTACATTGTTTCCATAATAATTAAAGAATAGATCTTTTAAATGGCGCATGGGTTTAGGGACTAATTCAATAAGATCATGGAATGATATCTAAAATATATTTCTAGAAAAATATAAATACCATGATCTTAAGCAATAAATCTTTATAATTACTCAAACAAAAGATGGGAGCCATGAGGATATAATAGAGATATTTATGTACAATGTTAAGAAGAAAAAAGTACATAATTTAGGATTTCACACTCTAAAAGCACTCTTACTTAGAACAATTAGGGATGAGTGGATCGATCTGCTCGATCTCATGAGTAGAGGTGATTTACACCACTTATCATTTGAACAAATTTGTGAAACATGTAAGTGCATGTAAAGGGGAAAGGAAAGAGTAAGTAAATTAACATCATATTACTAAGTCAAGTTGAACTTGGAAATTTGATTGATACCTCTAAAACAAAAATTCTTATAAATCTAAGTGAACAAGTAGAAATGTTAAGAACAAAAAATCAGAAAAAAGAAGATCCTGGTATTTGTGTTATACATGCAGAATCACATTCTATTAAATATTTTCCATCATTACGAATGTTGCAGGAAGTTTACCAAGATGACAATGGATCAAGTCAATCACCAAGGAAACAATGTTATGCAAGTATAAGAAAACTATGGCAGCAAGAACCCAATTCACAATTTCAAGCTTATGTATCTCAAAGTAATTGGAACACACTCCTTCCTTGGCCACTTTGGCCATCTCATCCCCAAAACCAATATTGGAAATAAGGTTCAAAAGGAAATTATGGGAGTGATACACAATATACTTAATATTTTCCACAATATATTCCATACCCAACTCCATGTTATCCCTACCATCCATCTCCACCACAAACCCAACCCCAACCACATCCATCTCAATGATACACTCCCACTCAACTACCTTACCACCATTTCCAAACCCATACAAGGAATAAGCTCAACCCACTTACAATGTTGTTGTACAACACTTCCTAATATATCCCCCTGATCTAAATGGTATTCATCTTAGCACATGAAGAGTATTGCAAAAAATATATTCTCTTGATGTCATTGATGGAGAACATTTAGAAAAAGAAGATTCAAATGAGAAGACAAAATCACCATGGGTTGCAATTGATGAAGAGAAAACATCAAAATCAGATATTGAGAATGTTCCTTGATGTTTACCATCAGATCTTCCATGTGTTCAAGAGAATAATCAGTAAAAAGAGGAAGGTTTGAATGTCATGGTAGAAGAAGACATGAATAATGGTCTAGATGAACAAGTGAACCAAGGGAATCAAAGCTATATTGAGGTTTGGTTCCACTACAAAATTGTCCCAAGAGGAAACAATGTGTCCTATATTGATAATTATTGGCCAAAAAACCATATATTTTTTAAGGAGTCTACAAGGAAGGGGTAAGTACTTGATCTCTCACCTCTTACAAACAAATATTCTGTGAATTTTTGTAAAATTCCTCCACTAAAGATCTTGTAGCAGAACCATAAAAAATTGAAGTGTGGAGTTTTCTTGCGTGTATGAGAATTATGATAAAATATTACACTTATCTTGAAATTGACATACCTCACTTATAAAAAAAAATGACTCCTCCTCCTCCTGCCATAAGTTGAAATCCTAAGTTGCTCCAAAATTGATAATTGGCAGCAGGTTTCACTTGCTCAAACCATAAGAAAACATTCAAAACCTACATTAACAATTCTGTTGACATGGATAGAGGAGATTTTATGGAATACAATGTAAAATCATATTCGAACTTGAGGATACCAACAACAATGGTTTTGCAGAAGAAGAGGAGAAACAAGGAGGGCAGGAAAAAATTGTGCTAAAAACAAAAATAACAATGCCTAAGAGAGACCTAATCAAAACAGTTAACTCCATAGCCCATTAGGAAATCATCTAGTGCACAAAAGAGAAGGAAAAGGAAACAAAAGGAAAGAAGGCATTCACCATCAAAATAGAAACATTTTTATTTTTTTTATACATAAATAGGTTTTGGAAAAATGAGTGAAAATGGAATGAAGGTGTCAAGGGAGAGGGTGTAAATGGAGGTGTGTGGCATGTGTGTGATCCTTGTCTATTTTGATAAGTCAAGTATCTCCCCCAACATTGGTCGCTTTAGAGTATACCCAATTTGGAATCATACCCATAAGCATGGCTTCTTGGGATTGTCCCTCCCCATTTGGACAATGGGTTGAGGAGGTTTGGAGGCATGTGATCCTTACCTCTTGATAAGTCGGGCATCTCGTCCAAGATGGATTATGATGCAAGTGTTCTACCACTTGAATGATGAGAGTCATTGAAGGGAAGATCGATAGGTGAAAGGATTGGGTTGATATTTACTCCCCATTTTTTATTCCAGGTTGTGACTAAGCCCCTTGATGAAACTCCATGGTCAGATATGTGCTCCCCTATGACATGAGCTATCTTGTTTCTAGATGTAGGAGGAAGGTATTTCTCCTCGATTCTTCTTCTTCTAGATTCGAGAAAGTTTCGGCAGATGGAGTTGAGTTGTGATGACAACTCGATGCAGAGATCTACAAGAGGATATTACAAAGTGGAATTATTCCTAGTTGAGAGGGAGAGTTAATTTTTGCAACTAAAGTCAAATTGCACATTGGACAACTGAGATGATTAAAATAATAAGTTAATTATATTCTTATTTTTAAGAGGATAAAAATCAACCTATATATCATATGAATCAGTTAAGAGTAAGTTAAGTTATGATTTATTTTATTATTTTATGGGCCAGCCTAACAATATGTTGATTTGGTCAAAGCCACAAGTGGCCCCTCACAAAATTGTAAATAGAAGCGACCCCAAGTTCATTTTCACACATTCGTTCATGATATTTTCTTCATGTTATTTCTATTATTGGTTGTATTTTATGTTTTTGACTTGCACATGTACATCACAAGAGGCTCGCGCAGTGGATCGGGATCACAAACAGAAGCACATTTCAGATCTGGGTATTTTGGGCTAAGGCCGCGAATAGGAAGAGTTGAGGTAGAGTCTTTGTTGGGCCAAAGTCATGGGATAGGCTTGTTGAGGCTGTAGCTTAGATGTTAAATTCACTGGCTGGTTAGATTCAGGGTGTGGCGAGGGTTCCAAGGTGTTCAAATCCTAAGCCGGGGGCCCAAAGTCTTGTGGTAGCGGCTCAAAGTGCCAAAGCCGCGAGATGGGCATGATAAGGCCATGGCTTAGAGAGTTATTGGGTAGATCGAATTTGATTCTCAGTCAATTGCTTTCGATGCACCATTAGTCATCCGTCACATAGTCACATTCGCATCATATAAGTCATTGAAAGTATTCTGGATTCAGATCTAGAATTGGGTAGCTGAGATCACTTGGTATTGGTGATACATTGGTTTTGTGTTTTATTGTTGTAGATTTGCTGTTCCGTAGATCAAATCTGTTTATTTTATTTTTTCTACATGTTTTGGCCTCATTTTACTCTCTACTTAAGTCTTGTGAAGACAATTTATAGAAGAAGAAGATTTGAAAGGGCTTCCCCCATAGTGGGGTTTTCCCCAAGTCTTAGACCAATCTCTGTGTCTCATGCTTCTGATATTGTCTTCTCTATTATTTCATGCATTTTTATATCTAAAGTTAAAGTTTATGGTTATTTATATTGCATAGATCTAAATAGATTTTTAACGGAAATATAATTTGAGCTTAAGTAACTGATACAACATTGGTCAATATTGAAAAATCAACACATCCGTTATCTCCTTTGCTGGATCTGGGGATAAGGCCTATGGTACATGACTCCATAATGGAAAATATCTGACCATATGTGTAGGTGCCACATATGCATGTAAAGAATCATGTCATTAGAAACTATGTTCTCTAGTCAAAAAACCACACCCAAAAAAAATCAAATATTCCAAAAAATCCAAAAATTTACAAAACAAAAAATCAAATTTTTTTTACCCCTCCCATCAAAGCCTTCCATAGGGGGCAAGGATATGGTGGGATATCAATAGAAATCCACACCATGATATGGATTATCATCGAATAGCAATACAACTACCCTCATCCATTTCCAATATGTCATTAGGAATCTGGTATCACCATGTACTCCATAATCTCATGGCAAACTTAGACTCCATCTCACCATACGAGGTTGTCTAGCTGGTGGAGAGGATTCATAGTCCAATTTTTGGGGCCTCATCACTAGAATATTCCAAAAAAAAAAAATCTCACAAGTAAAATCCCATACCCGCAAGTGTCACTCCTTCTCCTCTTTAACCTTGTAAGGTGGTCCTTCACACTGGTCACTGTTGGGTGTCATTTTTATACTCATTTCCTACATTTTCTTCCATCATTTCTGCCTTTTTGACCTCCAAATTGCAGACTATACTTGCCTTTTTCCTTTCTTTTTACCTTGAAACAACATAAATCTACCTTGTTTCATTACTTTTCCATTCTCATTAATTATTACGATGTATTGTTCCTTTTTTGTGGCTAACTGAGATGAACACTGGGAGAAGTTCTTTGGCCTTTTTGTTGTTTCTTCCAAATACTATTTCAAGTAGAGGGACTTGGGACATACATGCACATAGAACTAGTTGGAAGCATGTTTTTACAACGTGTTGTTACACAAATTTGATACCACAAGCAGAGTCAACACATTGGTCATCACATGTTTTTCTTTTACATCGTGATGCTGTTACAGATCCACCGCTATAGTTGTGCAGTTGTTTGTGTATTGCTAGATTCTAGATGTTGATTTGAATTTGAAATATATTACACTACAACTGTTGCATTCCAATGAAAACTATAGAAGTTATCATGTATTTTTCTTAGAATAATAGCTTCAGGAAGTTTTGATTGAAATCAATGCTTTCCCATTCAGGATTTTTATTGAGGGAATAGGTTGTAGCTATATTTACTTTATTTAGATCACATGTGAATCCAGAGATTATCATGAATGATCTGTTCCTCATTTTTTGGAAATGTAATTATTATATAAACACTCAAACCTTCAAGGTCAAAGGGGTTAGCAAAAAACAATATCTCTATTTTGACTCTGTAACTTTTGATCACCATAATACAGAATATCATGTCGTTGCTATTACATGTGTTGACTCATCTAATTTTCATTTAGTTCTCAATTCTTCTTGTGCCCTACTAGGGAGGAAGGGCCCTCCTCTTTAGCAATTATTGCAGTCATAAGGTAGTTGTATTATATTTTATATTTATGCATATTTGTGGAGTGATATTGTTGACGTGTTAGTTATAAGTAGATCTACTTCAATTCTAGGTATTTATCATATTTCTACGCAAATCCAATTAGAGGTACTAGGTGGTGTAGTTAGTGTGTGGTGCACTAGATATTGGTTTAATTGAAGTGTGTTTACATTATTTTAGATCCTTTTTAATTGTGCATGAGTGTTAATTTCATCAATTTTTTTAGCAACGATTTCTTCTTGTTTTATTTCTGCTTCTGGTATGATGTGTCTGCACAGACACTGCAATTACCATTGAAATAAAATATGTCCCTGGTCGATAATTTATGTGTACCATCTTAGTCATTTAAGAGTGATTAATAGGACTCAATAGTCACCATCCCCTCACACCAGTTAAACAGGGTGGGTTCGAAACATCAAAAACATAAATCCAGTTATGTTATTGTTATTGCATGGGGTGCTACTGACCCTCCTACTCGAATCATTGTGTAGGCTATAGTCTGATGTGTTAAATCCTCTATCTCATCTATAAGGATAATTTTTTTTTCATCCCTTCCACCACCCTATAGTGGGAAACTCTCATGCTTTTGATTGTCTCTCCTGAGCGGCTACACACCCCTTTCAACATCACTGGAGCCCCAAGCCTTGATAAACCAGTAAAGAAGTAGATGTCTGATGTTTCTATGGTGAAACTCACTGGCCCAACAATGAATTGTTGGGTGTCCACATCCCACCACCTGATAATGTAGGTCAGGATATAATCTTGGATTTCCATGCTTGGGACCCTAGATAACTTCAGCCATCTGCAATATCTCAAGGCATTTATGGTTGGATCGTTAGCCATGGATTGAATATCATTCTCAAAATTTTTCCTCTCCCTCCATTCATACACCATGGTTTCCCATGCACCCCCATTATAGATATCAATCACTGTCATTTTTTTATGGAAACACAAAAAAACAAATCTCTAGGAGAAAAACTCTCAAAATTTCCTATTTTGCCCCTAGGTCGCGGCCTTGACATAGACAACCCACAACCCGATCTGAAAGCTACCCTTGAAAAGCCCACACACGAGCTTCCTAGGCCACTCTCTACCCATGCTAAGCTCATGGGCAAGGAATTTTTCCCTCTACCATGACATCCATTCACTTTAAAAACTTAGTGTCTCGATCTCTACATGACAAAATGACTGAGAGGGAAGGAATTTACCACTTACTTTCTTGAGATCACCACTTTCTCCTCTTTGCTCCACTTTGATCCTTCTTGCTCTTGCCCTAAAACCCTTGAAAGTTCACTCCTTTCTCACAAAATTCATAATGAGAAAATATAGAGGTATGAGTTAATTTTATTACCCTTTTTTGGCATCTTTTGGGCATATTCGAGAATATTCCTTTTTAAATATTTGGGTCCAAGCGGGTTTTTTGAGCTTTATGATCTGTTTTGAGTTGACCTTTCTCAAGAATAATTTAGAGTCATTTTTTCTTTTATCTTGAGAGGATAATTTTCCATTACACCGGACCTCAGGTATGATTCTTTAACGGCATATAGGGGTAGGTCATTTTCTCTAATTTTTCATTTTTACCATCAACATTTTTTATGCCTTAGGTGTGACCTCCTCAAACTGTGAATTTTTCCACTTCATGTATGCATGTCGTAGTTTGGCGGTAGAGCTTACTTACTCATGGCTACCATAGATAGCACCTTCTTTCCGTCATGGCTTCCATGTAGTCACTCTTTTTATCATTTTTAAAATTCCTCCTTCTAACCCACCACGACTTCAAATTTCAGCCTCATGTCCTCTTCTTCGTCTCTTTCTTGGCCATGCCCCAGGAGGATTCCAAATTTTATCCCTCATGATTGCCATATTTTGTGAGCCTACTATTGCAGTTTGAGCTTTGGATTCTGTATTCCATCATCTTCATCTTCTTAGCCTACCATTCACATTCGCTTGTTAGTTTACCATGTCTTGTAGGAACCACCACGATGAGTAATCCTATTAGCCAAATCATGTTTGAATTATGTCATGTGAAGTTCCACTAGTACCAATGCCCGTTGCTACCCTTTATACCACTAATTCATCAAGGAGGAGTTTTATTTAATCTCTTTTCATAATCCTTAACTTAGAAAATGTTTTCGAGTGAATTTGTATACTTGATGCTCGTAAAAGTATTTAAAGTGTCGTCTACCCAATATAAGTTTAACCCTTTTCTAGACTAGGATAGACTAGTTATGAAAAATGAATACTATGTTCTTTTATGGCTAGGAGGTTCTCCCTTGTATACTTTTATATCTTTTTTGGGCTTGGGGGAAAACTTTACGGAAAATGAAATTTAAAAAGAGAAGGGAGGGAACATTTATCTTCATTTTTCATCTATTGCCAGTGTCACTTGCGTCAACCTTGAACACGATACATATATTTTTCACTATATTACAGTTTGGTTTTAGATTTCCTAGGAGCCATACCATTCGTATGAGTCTTTTTACTCCTTCGGCTGGTTATTCTTCCAGTAATATAGATTGTGTCCTTATGCCTCTTGCATCATTGCATGATATCACATCGTGCTCATTCAGTTATGCTGCCAGGCCACTCTTGTATCATGTCATTATGTGTTCAAGGGAAGTCTTAGCCTGTGTCAGCCATCTACAATATCCTGTTAACCTTTTTGAGTCGACCATCCCTGTGTGAGTGGTATTTCATCGCTTCATGACTTCATTCATACATAACATCGTATTGGTTTGTTCCATGTTGATTGATGGGGGATACATCAAGGCCCTCCTTTGATGGATCTTCTCACGTTGACTCTAGCTCATTATCCAGGAGCTTGATCTAGGAATCATTAGTATCCTGGAGCTTGTAGTCCTCAGTGGCAGGATTCCTTGCGATCGATAGTGGGCTTACATCATTGATTCCTGATTGGTCGAGCTCATTGGTGTTCGACATGAGCTCCTTCATTCACACTTAGTGGAAAGTGATAGGTACCTTGGTATCAATATTCCTCATTGCTTGATTACCTTACATTTTTTTCTAGTTTACTTCATTGGATCGTATTCAGGTAGTTTCTACCATTGCTTGACTTCAGATCATCTATTCGCATGAGTAGATTCTTACCATCAGGGTCATGTTAAAGAACTTGGGTTAGGGTCATTCCACCCCTACATGTTGGCTCCCGAGTTGCGTGATTGTACCATGTGTTCCACCCCTTATGATTTGGTACTTGGAGATTCAACTACTTTTATGATCAGACATCTAGTTTCAGCATCATTGATCAGCTTTCTATATGTGATACTTGCACATTGATTCTGACTTGTACTTCTGGGCCATGCTCAGATGATTCATTGTGTACTTTCAGTTCAATTATACTTGTATACATTTTGGATCTATTCTATACTTTCGATATGATGTATTTTTGACTGAGCATGGGTATGCCCACCTTAGCATGAGTTGACTCTCTATTTTCTTTCATTGGTTTTTGGCAGGCTGAAATCTAGTGAAGTACTCTCTTGTCCTTGCAAATTTCTTTCTATGTGCATAATACATTTCGGCCATCATGTACCCCTTCTGACCTCATGTATTAGGGGGCATCTGTTATAGCATCATTTTTCACCCTCATGTGATTCATGATTATCACTTTGGCCTTGGGCACCCATTCCCACAGACTTTAACAAAATTCATAAAAAACAGTGTTAAAAATCCCATATGCGGGTATGCCCAGACTTTTCCGCGTGTATACGCGAGTCCATACACACTTTTCTGCGTATGCCATTAAAATCATTTAAAAATATATAAAAATTCCCTATTTTCGGGCTGGGTTGATGGTTACTCCAGTAGTTCAACCACCCCAGCACGTGGCCAACTGTTTCCAACTGATTGAAACTACTTTGAGGGAATATAAAATCCCCTCATGTGTATGGCCTAAGGGAGAGAGAAATTTATAGACATTATACTTTGTTGGAATCCCAATTCAAGTCTGATTTCCCGTGCCTCCTGCACTTTCTCAGATTTTTACAGGAAACCCTTGTTTCCTGGAGATGTTCATCCGTTTATATGTCATCTCATGTGCACAAGTCTTGAAAGTATCCTAGCGAGGCAAGGGCGGGACAGATCCGGAAGACGGTCTGTTCGAAGATCGGGGAAGGATTCAGGTGATCTCTCCACTTTTTATTACTGTACATGCTGTTCGTAATGAAGAATAACCATCTTGTTCATGAATTCACGTGTTAATATCTGCTTGCATATGTGAAAATATTATTATTTAAGCATTTATTATTGTTTATATGATGTTTCACATGGATTTCACTGACATTTAAGATAAATATATGCTGTACAACTAGATTTCTGTGCACGTTTCTTCTTGATTTTCAGGTTGAGGAGGAAGAAGGGTTGTTGGGGGTTTGGACCCCGCGGGATCTACATCAAACGTAGGATTACAGGTGAGTTCTACTATCGATGTTATCTAGGTTTTAGCATACAAGTATGGTTGTGTGAGTCCTTCTTGAATAGCATGCCCTGATCTGTGGAGGTTTTGACCCAACAAACCTCTAGGGAGTTATTTCCCGAAACATTGGTATAAAGTGGGCAATATCTATCTTTTTAAAAGAAAAACACCTGACCCACCCTATCTGCATTGAACTTATATTATAATTTCACCATGTGAGAATATATATGCCATATGTTATTTGGCTACTAGAATTACTAGATGATCTCCATCATAACAACATGTGACCATTATTTTACAAACCAAATATTTTATTCTCTCAAGAATTTCATGATTCTCTCGATACAACTCTTGGATCTTGCATGGGAGGAGAGGCATCCAAGGCAATTTGTTTAAATAAGAGTACACCTTTGTTCCTTTATTTGAATGACTGAGTGATATGTTCACACAACGCCTAGTTACAGACATACTTATACACAACATAATCCATCTATTAGAAGTTTTGGAAGGCTTTTTGAAATATTATCAAGGGAAAATTGCTTACAATCTAGGAATGATTAGTTAGAATTACAAATTTAAATTATCAAGTCTCACAATTCTAGTGTCCCATCGATTTTTCAAAGTACTTAATTCATATATGCAGCGAAAAACCTAGTGATGGTCCTCCAAATTAGACATAAATTAATGCCCATATGACCATCCTTCAACACATTAAACCTCTTTTTTGTATGAGATGACATATTTTTAGCTTTAATATGTTAACTAGGAAGGTTTACAGATAATTGCTTATTTGTGCCTGATATTATTTGTTTTTGTAGAATATTGGGAGAATATTGGGAAGATTATGAATATTTGGAGAAAAAAAGAAAAAAATATCATAAAATTATTGACAATTGTTTTAGCTCAAATGATCAAGAAAATCTAGGAATGTGTTCTATGTCATTTAATGCTTATTCGGAACCAGGTCCACTATTTGAGGGATTTTGGAGGGGAAATCTTCCTCCTTTTAAGGATAATTCTTCCCCATCAAGTTTTGTAAGTACCAATTCTAATTTTTCTCTATAGATGTCTTTATTAGCCTTCTTATGAATAAAACTTGTTGTTTAGCAACCCCGCTTTCATTTCTAGTAGGGATGTACTTGTATTGATTCAAGTAAGGAAATTTGGTTCCATTTGTAGCTTCTAAAAATCTTTGCATTCATGGTACTCTAAGTTTCCTTGGGATTGACCATCTCAGGAGCCTCGTATCCCTACTATACAATTTCTTTATATACTTTGAGTGTCTTTTTCACATGCATCTCTTATTTATTCAATTAGTATTCATGTTTATTTTGTTGTAGGTCACATTGGTTAAATGATTGAAGGGATTTTTTTTAATATTAATTACAAATTCACCTGAATTATGCATCCTTAGAGCGTCTTCAAAAAATCAATTTCATCATTGAGCTACTTGAATTGGGTTACTTGTTCACAAATCTAGAATTTCTGGAAGTCCCTTATAAAAAATAGTTGTAATTTTCTTCTATTTTTTATAAAATTTTAATTAGATTAATTTGAGTTTATTCAAATTTTATTAGGCCATAAAATAATTTAAGTTAATAATAAAATTCACCCCATATAATTTCAACTTAATTAGGTTAGTCATTTGATATGTTAAATAGCTCACTAGTTCTTGAATTTACAATTTTTAGAGAAGTAATTTCATTTATTTTTTAGCGCATGTGAACAAGGGTGTTTTGGAGTGATTCCACTTGGAATGGAGACCTACGACATCTTAATTAATAAAAAAAACTATCCAATCACAATTTCATTTGATTTAATTCGTCATTTGACAATTTATCTCCTCCTGTATCAATTTTGTTTCGCCTATAGCAACCTACTATAGCACTCTTGTAACACGTGTAAACTTGACCATATTTCCTTCAAAATATTCATTTATGTTTCTTAGGCTTGAATAATGACCCCTACTCTCTAAATCCATGTTTGAAGAAGAGCAAAGACCACCCTAGACCGACCTTTCCTCCCTTGCAAGTAAAAATATGCAATTAGAATTAGAAGACAAATTTCCAAATTTGAATAACAATTCTAAGTTTCCTTAACCACAATGATACAAAGGGTGATTCATCAATGCAAATTATATTAGACTTGATTCTTGAATTCATGCTTCCTTAAGGTTTCAATTACAATAATTGTTGTTTAAAATATAAAATTTCCTTTTCGAAGCAACATCATATATTCTACAAATAGAGTATTAATTTACATTCTACAAGTAGACTAATGTTTCATTTTTTTGTAATTAGTTTAGGCTCTGATTTCATGACATTCACTCCATTAAATCAGATCAAAAAATAAAGGAAAAATTTTATTCTGCACATACAGTGTCAATACCTCCTAATTTTGTATGATCCCCGAGTTGATAATTAAAGTTGGTAGCCTTGGGAGTTGAAAATTCTTGTTGCAATATTGAGGCTCATCACTTTTTGGTGCCATTATTGGGGAGGCGTGAAAGTGTGCATTGTTTTCTTCCCTAGTTGATTCATTTCTTGTACTTACTGTAAAAAAAAAGAAATATTTTCATTAGACATATTTCATTTCAAAAACATAAAATTGCATTACATTAGAATTCTTATTCAAAAGGGAAAAAAAACTTTTCCAACACCAGCCCCCCCATTTGATCACGTGGCACAGTAAGAGCCACATCACCATCCAATTTTGGTAGAAGAGGAGAAGGCAACAAAGAAGGTTGAAGAAATGGATGGAGGTGATCACAATGAAGAAGATCGTCTTGGATTTCCCATTCAATATACTAATGTCAGTGTGCATATGAAGAAAATCCCTCTATATTTCCTTCCCAGCTTCCATGGTATGAGATCAGATGATCCAGAAACCTTTCCCTTTGAATTTGAAATCATTTGTAGATCTTATGGTTACTTAATAAACATTCAAAAGTTGAGATTATTTCCGAAAAAATTGAAGGATAGAGCTATTAAATGGTTCATGATTTTAGGGACTAATTCAATAAGATCATGGAAAAATACCTAAAATATATTTCTAGAAAAATACAAATACCATGATATTAAGGAAGAAATCTTTAGAATTACTCAAACAAAAGATAAGAGCCTTGAGGATCTAATAGAGATATTTATCTATAATGTTAAGAGGAAAAAACACATCATTTAGGATTTGAGACACTAAAAACCCTTTTACTTAGACCAATTATGGATGAGTGGATTGATCTTATTTATCTCATGAGTAGAGGTGATGCATACCAATTATCATTTGAATAAATTTGTGAAACATTCACATGCATGTCAAGAGGAAGGGAAAAAGTAAATCAATATCAATATTAGTCAGTCAAGTTGAACTTGGAAATTTTCATGATACCTTAAAAAAAAAAATCTTAGAAATCTAAGTGAACAAGTAGAAATGTTAAGAATGAAAAATGACAAAAAAAGAAGATCATGATATTTGTGTTATCCATGCAAAATAATATTCTATTAAATATTTTCCATCATTACCAAGGTTGAAGGAAGTTTACCAAGAGGACAATGGAGCAAGTCAATCATCAAGGAAAATATGTTATGTATGTCCAAGAAAACTATGGTAGCAAGAACCAAATTTTCAAATTCAAGCTTATGCATCTCAAAGTAATTGGAACACACTCCTTCCTTGGAAACCTTGTCCACCTCATCACCAAAAAAAATATTGGCAATAAGGTTGGAAAGGAACTTATGTGAGTGATACAAAATATACTTAATATTTTCCTCAATATCCTCCATACCCAACTCCATGTTATCCCTACCATCCATCTCCACCACAACCCCAACCCCAACCACATCCATCTCAAGGATCCACTCCCACCCAATTACTTGTACCACCATTTCCAAAAGCATACAAGGAAGAAGCTCAACCCACTTACAATGTTGATTTACAACACTTCCTAAAATCTCCCCTTGATCTAAATGGTATTCATCTTAGCTCGGGAAGAGTATTGAAAAAAGAAGATTCTCTTGATGTCATTGAAAGACAACATTCAGACAAAGAAGATTCAAATGAGAAGACCAAAGAATCATGGGTTGCACTTGATGAAGAAAAAACATCAAAATCAAAGATTGAGAATGTTCCCTCATGTTTGCCATCAGATCTTCCATGTGTTCAAGAGAATAATTAGTATAAAGAGGAAGATTTTAATCTCATGGTATAAGAACACATGAATAACAGTCTAGATGAACAAGAAAACCAAGGGCATCGAATCTATATTGAGTTTTGGTTCTCGAAAATCACCAAGATGGAGCATCACTCTCTTCTTCAACAATACTTGATATCATCAAAGTCAAATAATTTGGTCTCTAAAATTCAAGTACATTTCAAAGTATATATTTTGAGCCTACACATTGGTTTATATGTCATCTTGATGTCCACATGGATCCATTGGAAGTATTCCTATACTTCAAAGAGCATTTTATTTTTTAAATTAGATTAGGATAGAAAAATAAATAAAAGATGAAAAATAAGAGAAGAAATAAAATATTAGGTGAAAGCCTCTTATTGGCTTAAGGAGGTCCTAACCCAGGTTCAAAGTATTTTCATAACGAGCAAAACCCTCCAACTAATGGCCCTTTTGGCAGTAATCTACTTGTGCATACCAAAGTCTCACCTAAAGCAGTATGGGGGGGGGGGGTGTTCGAACCAGGTTTCTGCACCCTGAGGTGGCTTTTGATGAGGTGGACCTAGTCAGAATTACTGCAGAAAATATATTATATTTGCACATGTACAATCAATGGGAACAGATCTAATCCTTCTGTATATTATCACAGACTACTTCGATTTAAGTTTGTGGGCATTATTTAATTGTACTTCATTCATATCTACTTATCTAGCATAGAATACTACTTGCGCATATATGCAATTAAACATTTACAGAAGTAAATAGGAAACAATAGAAAATATCTAGATTTAAGAGAGATAACAGATAATCTAAGACAATCAATCAAATAAGAATTTGGGTTTGTGAGGATTCCTTCTTTATTAAAATATTTTTAATTTAGTACAATCTATCTTTCTGTGCACAAAATAGCAGAGTCCTCACATAGCTTAGGAATTAGGTCTCCATGCACATATCTGGCAGGAGCCTTTCTACCCAGACAAAAACCCAGACTAAAAAATATGCATAACAAAACTGATCCAATATTTCATTCATGTCCTTCCTCACTCGACTCTTACATATTTATATTATAAAAAACACGCAAATATCATGATCTCAAACCATGTTTTGAGACTCATGGTTTTTCCCTTTAACCCTTTACAATATTTAAGGGAATTTTACCCTCCCCAAAGCCCCTTTGACCATCTACATGCTACGCGTACAAAAAAATTTAAACCAAATAATTCCCAAAAAATTACTCCAGGGGGTCATGGTCCAATAGGCCCCAAACAAAATCTTGTGACTCGTGTCGAGTCACTATAGGGAAGTTGCCTTCTTCTTTGCCTTCAATGCTTCCACAAAGCTCTTGAGTGGAACTATGAATTCAATGCTCTGTGCGGCTAAGCTCTATGCTTGATCCACCAATTCGGCTATTTTTGGCTCCTCATCTACCAGGATGATGCTACTATGAGTATGCTACATTCTTTTGAGGGTGTTGTCAAGGTTCTGTGAAAGCTGCAGGGCTTCCTCGACCCAATGCTGCATCCATGTTTCAAGTAGCTTCTCGCGTCGACGTAGGTCCTCAATCTCCATCTGAATGACATTTCCTTCATGTAGTTTGGAAATCCTTTGTGCTATCACTAAGGTTGGTGCCACCATTCTGATCTCTGTGAATTGCTGCTCTTTAATCTAGAATTTATTCCTTACTTGCTGGACCATTGGGTTATTCCGAACAGAAGTCCAAACACCCGTGGCCTAATCCAAAAGTTCTCCACATTCTGTAACTTCTGTTGCGATGTTGTCTTTTTCTACCTTTACTTCAGCTGCACGTTTTCCTCGGACCTGCAACGATGTCTTTGGTTGGAGCTTCATTTGTAGCTCGACAATCTTCTACTTAAATTCTGTGTGGATGGTCTGGATTTCTGTGTGCAATGTTTTTAGCATGGATACCAAGCTCTCTAGCTTTTCTATTTACGTGGCTGAGGCAGGGCCAGTGACTTCTGGAAGGTCACCACAAGTGATCAATCATGGCTTCTAGCGTGATGCATCGATCCTTAGCTCCTCAACGTGACTCCTCTGCATTTTTTTTGCTCCGTTTGCATCATTGCTTCTTGTTGTTGAGATTTTGTGACCACTTTGAAGGCGTGAACCTCTTAGTAATACAACTCAGCCACAATAATTGTGTGAATGGCGTGGATTTTTCATCTAGGTAGCATCGCCAGATCGATTCCAACCTCTGCACATTAGCATGCAAGTCAAGCGGCTCTATTGTAAAAATAGGTACTAGAATATGATTCATCTGACTATCGAAGGGAATAGAAGCACCGTATTGATGAGTTGTGTGCCCGTTTTTCTAAGAATAGATGTTGGCATGCTCACTTTCTCTAGGCTCACTTTCTTCACGCTCTCTTTAATCGCGCTCACTTGCATTTTAAGCTCCTAAAGACCCGACTGAACACCCTCGAGAACTGATTTATATTGTGCTTCCATATAATTGTAGAGGTCCTCAGTGGTAGTCTTGATCATGTTCTCAATATTTTTGAGGACATCGTTTATGAGGGTCAAGTCCTCTATTCCTGCCTACTTGGATTCCTTCCTATTTTTGCGCGGGCCTAGGGAGGCATGAGATCCTCTCTTAGTTCCTTTGGCTATCTCTATCATAGGTGCCCCGATACCGTCACCATATTTCTCCTCTGACTCCTTCTCTAGATCAATATTTTCCCCCATTTTGGTAGGCTCGGGCTCTCTCTATATGTCCTTTCCTTTCTGTTGAGTGTCCTTTGTCCTGCGTAGCTTGGTAGGAGTCTTCAGGATAGACAAGGAGGCACCCCCCAATGGTGTGTGGATCTAACCATTCAGGAAACCACTCCATTGTTATGTGCACTAGGTCATCCTCCATGACCAGGTGTGGTAGTTCATACCATACTCCTTCCACAACGCCCTTCACGTGAATATGCATGTTATGAAATGTGGGTTTAAAATTTGCGACATGTTTTTTTTTTCATAGAGGGTTGGCAACAACCAAAACCTTGACTAGATCGCCTGAAATAAGGTAGAGTCGAAGAGTATCTAGAAAACCTTATTTTCCATGATTCTGGAGGGAATCTTGGAATTCCATACTGTGACATATTGTGCGGCTTCACACAAGCCTGACTTAATTTCAGGGAACTGGGTGTCCTTCAAAATATTCCACCCAATTAGCACGGTGAGTAGCAACAACCAAGCATAATAGAAATGATTTCCTTCCTCATGTACTTCTCGAACATTGGCCAAAAATTCGGCACAGAGGTATTTGGAAAATTTGAATTGCATGCCCTTCTCACAATTCCCAGCTAACACGATTCTATGGGCTAGAACTCGGCCAACACTTCCACATTATCTTACCCATGAGGATCAGCGTGTCAATATGAGCTATTGGGTCATTGATCTCATGGACCAAGAATCCCTATATATTGTGTGAGACCTTGAATTTCTCCTTAAAATCCTCAACAACTTTGCGCTCTTGGAGTTTTCCTCCAAAATCCATCATAGGGTCCTCCCCCCAGTCAGGCAAGTTGGTGATACAATGTATTAGCACAACATCAATTGGAATCAAACCTCCTAGCCACAGGCAGTCGTCGTACACCATGCCGAGTAGCTGGCGCACACATATGTCGTTGATAGGGCTGTGACCAAAGTGAGGGACGTGAAAGAGGTTTAGCAACCCCGATTTCTGCAGGCCCAACGCCCAGGACTTTGGTTCACCCTCACCACCCCACCATCATATGGGATATTTTCCAGGTAAGTTGAAGGCACAAGGTCAGGGAATCTCTCCTGGTCATCTAGGACCGAGTCTTCCATATTTAATAATGGTGTTTTCACGAACATATCTCCTTTGACTGGTACATCTTTAGGGATTAGAGGCACATTGACATATGACCTCACCTTGTCTAATTATTTTGGGACCTCCACTGAGGATTTTCACGATGCTACATATGAAGGTAGCCACGATATGGGATTGAACACCTCCACAACATCCTCTGTAATATTCCCAAATTTTCACAAGATATTTGGAATATTAGAGTTCTTAATTTTCTTAATGAATTAAGTAAATAAAAGGGTGGAGGGAACCATAATCCTCAAGATGAATAAATATCCACTTTTTATGTGTGAATGTGGATTAATTAAGCTTATATCTACATAATGGGGTGGTGGAGAAACTTCTAATGTGAATGGATTGGAGATCATGTCTCATTAATGAGATAGATCATGGAGGTTCAAGCAGTTAACTGAGATCATGGAGGGAATATAATGTAAGATCATAGAGCATTCATGATGAAGTGATGGAGGATGTAGTGCAAATAATGCACACATGATAGAGAGGGTGTACATTTCATGTAGTCATGATGGATGACCTAGAGAGACAGTGCAGTCAAACATGGAGGATTATGTCCACATGCACAGTGCAATTTAGAGGTGGGCCAAGGCATGGGAAAGCTGATAAACTATATAAAGGAGATGAAGGCAACAATGGAGGCATGCTTTTTATTATTCATGTAAAGGTTTGTTTAGATCTAGAATTTTCATTTGAAATTCCATCCTTTCTTTGGTTTTTTAGCTAATATTGAAAGTGTTGTTTAGCACTAGGTGTTCTTGGTCAAGAATCCCACCTCTTTCACTGATTAGCTCTTGGAAGAGGGTTGTACTTCATTCTTCATCAAGAATTGGTACCACATATCATTTCCATTCTCTGCAAAACATCTACCTTCAGGAATTACACAATATCTGAAGATCAGTTTGGGAGGTGGAGGTTATCTTCAGTATTTCAGCTGGAGAACTAGTGTAGGATTATTATTGTCACCTTGGACTTAAATATTAGCATTCCCAAGGCTTAATTTCAGATCTGGCATCAAGCATAATATTATTGACCTCCTATTAATAGTAATCCCATCAAGGATTGTGCAGTCCATCATTGCAAATCTAAAGGAGGAAGGAAGTTACTAGTATTTCAGCTAGTAATCGTGTGAGGGACCATCCCCTCACCTTGCCATCACCATTTCCATCAGTATAGAACTTATTGCAGCACATTTCAGTAGGAATAGAGTGTCTCCCTCTTGTACAATGTAGTTTCTGTAGCAGCTGCATATTTAGTTGCTGCATCTTGAAGGAGGAAGAAGAGGAGACAATATGTCAAGCTCCTAGCTTGTATATTTGAAGGAGTGGTCAACCCTCAATGCTCAGATATGTTTGTAGAAAATATTGCAGCCATATTTGGATCATATCTAGCTTCAGATATGTATAACCTAGCAGTTAAAGGATCAAACCCTAGGAGGGTGATTTTCCAAAGTTGTAGATCTGGAAAATCCATCACATTGGCCAGATCTTGAATCTTGACATCATCAGAGCTCTTGAGCTCCATATATCTTCATTTCCTTTTGCAACAGTTCCATGTACATCAGAAAAAAAGGGGACAATGTATTGTTTCTTCCTGTAAGCTCACCAGTTACGCAATGCTAGTTGTAGCATGTTTGCAGAGTGATTCTGGGCCATCTCTTTGGCTAGATCCACTCATCTTTTGTACATTGTGTATATGAATCCTCTCCATATAATAAAAAGTCTCTGCTTCTCTATATATTATGATGTTGTCTTTAGATTTATTGTTTACATAGTTACAGTTGTTATATTGTGTTTCAATATTACTGCATTCTCCCTTTTGGATATTACAGTGGTATTAGAGCATGATCTTTGGCTCAGTTTGTGGACATTTCATCTTTTGCATCAAAAGAAGAAGCAGATAGATGAGATCTATCATGGAGGAGGATTGTAGTTTTTCCACTCCTCTCTTTAGATCCATGAAATATCTCTCCAAAGAGGTCAATTAAATGAAAAGGGAAAGGAAAAAGGAGGATCCAAGAAGAATATTTTATGAGGAAGGTCAAAGCACTTCCTATCAGCAAAAAATAAAACCGAAGAATCATAGATCTCCTCATAGATCTACCATACCCACTTTCCTTGAAGAAGGTGAATGGTATAGCAATGAAGAATGAAGAAAACCTGAGACTCATGAGACTCTCAGTATATAACTTGAAGAGTAAAAATCATAGTCTAGAGCACTCAAAGAGAATCTAAATCTCCAATAATTATTCCAAATAAATGAAGAAAGAGGATCCTATAGCAGAAATAGAAGAAAGAGGCACAATAGATTCTATTTTCCTACATTTGATGGATCTTCCCCAAGCACTGTTAATCTTGGAGGAAAGAGTTAGATACATTTTTCATGTTACATCCTGTGGCTGAAAAAGAGGCTATCCAAATTGCAACACTTCATCTTTTAGGTGAAGCCAATGGTTGGTGGTTTGGTCACATGGAGCATGCAAAGGTGATTAAATATTCAAATTTATTTCACAATTTGAGGAAGAAGTTTGGTATGAGAGATAGAGAGAGGTGCCACAAAGAGACATTTCCCAAGGAAACAAAGGGGGATGTCAATCTTGTCACTCTGGACAAGGAGTCACTACATTCACCACCAGCTACAGAAGTACTGGTATCCAAGGAAGAGACACTTGCAACTTTGCAAGATAGTCTTGAGCTCTTGACACACAGAGTCCCATGCATGATTTAGGAGATGCATGAGGAAGAGGAGGAAGATTCCAACGCTGGTACATTGATAGAAGAGAAGCCATCACTATTACTAGTAGTTGGAGACCTCATTTTCCCATTTCGAGGAATTCTTGTGGTCTTGCAAGAGGTTCCCACACATCAGTTGATCCATGGTATGCATACATCTTCATCTCATATTGTTTCAGTACCTCTTATTGAAACTTATGGGGACATGCAATCAGGTCCAATACATAACCAAGGGTTAGAACAAAATGCTGATTTGAAGCCACAATATATCACAGTGCAGAGGACCCTTGATCTAATCAAGGAAGAGAAGAAGAGCTATCCTAGTTCATCGTTGTTGAGTTACATTCAATCCATTGAGTTGGAGTGTAGAGTTTCAGAAGATGGGATGAGCATGATCCTATGTATAATGGCTAGTTATGAAATCAACATTATGCCTTGCTTTGAGACAACATATGTATTACCATGTGGACCTACAGCACTGTCACTTAGTAGCAGTGATAATGAAGAGGCCCCATTATTCTTGGAGCATTTTGAAGGTAGCTTTAGTCATGAAGCAATGGAGTTAAAGATGATAAATGGTAGCCATCTTGAGATGAGGAATCTTTTCTCCTTTCTAGATGACACTTTCTCAATGAGCATCTCATAGCTAAAAGAGAAACTTCTACCTGCATCAGATCCAAAACCTCATTGGTTTTGGAGGGCCATTGATGAGAAGAACATCTCATTAAGAGATCTCATTAGAGGTGAACTTCAAAATTTCATGGAGTGAAAATTTCTTCATCAGTTTGGGGAGGATGGTGTTCTACAAAGGGAGGATACCATGTTTATGTAGAACATCATTCATCATCCACATTGGGATGAGTGGGTGAGGATGCTAAGCAAGGGGTTGCATGACCACATGCAGATATATGATATGGGCTAGAAAGAAGCTTGGTTACACTGGTTTCTCTTGGGTGAGTTCAATTACTACCCAAAGGCTCCTATTCCTTTGATCCATGCCCTTAAAAGCACTGATGTAATGAAGGAGGCATGACTGCGATGGCTGCTCTTGGGTGAGTATGGTTACTGCCCAATAGCACACATTTTTCTGATTCATGCCTTGTGTATGAATGATGGAATGCAGCAAAATAAGGCATGTTTATTTTGGTTTCCCTTGAGAGAGTTTGGCCATCACATGAATCTCTTATGCCTATGTGTTTTGTATTGGGTAGAACTTGGCACGATGCTCTCATGATGTGTATTGATGGTGTTTTCTTGTATTGGACTGATGTGACATTCCACATGTCTATCAATGTGTTGTTACTCCATGATGCACATGAGGAGGAGAGAAAGAAACAAGATATCTTGTTTCTTTGGTTGCTTTTGGGGGATTTTGGCTTGTCCATCTTACATGGAGGAGATGGAGGATGGAAGAAAAGAGCCTTACTCCGATGTCTACTATTGGTAGAATATGGTTTGACACTTTGGTCTACCCATATGTCTCTATTTATTCTTTTGCATAATGTTGGAATGATGCTTGGAACCAGCAAGGCCAACAGGGCTAAGGATGAGGGCATGTCAATGCTCAATCTAATTCATAAAGCATGGGATAAAGAGAGGTATTGTGAGATGGAGATTTTCCTTCGTGGAAAGAACCACTTTATTTTATGTATCTCATGTATTGATGATGATGTTGGACATCATATGGTTGTCACTTGGTACTTCATGGTGGAAGGAGGACACTTAACCATATAGTTGGAGGTATTTCTTTGCATTCTTGAGAGACAACTTTGGAACCAAACATGCATGGCACATTGTAGCAAATGAAGGAGGCCTTCCTTATGTGCATGCCATTTGGAGTGGAATGGATGGCTTTGCATCTACTTTGTAGTTTCTTGAGGAAAAGAAAAATTTCTCTAGGGAGGACTATAATATTCCCAAATTTTCAGATGATATTTGGAATATTAGAGTTCTTAATTTTCTTAATGAATTAAGTAAATAAAAGGGTGAAGGGACCCATAATAATCAAGTTGAATAAATATCCACTTTTTATGTGTGAATGTGGATTAATTAAGCCTAGATACACATAATGGGGTAGTGGAGTAACTACTGATGTGAATGGATTGGAGATCATGTCTCATTAATGAGATAGATCATGGAGGTTGAAGCAGTCAACTGAGATCATGGAGGGCATCTAATGTAATATCATAGAGCATTCATGATGAAGTGATGGAGAAATAGTGCAATTAATGCACACATGATGGAGAGGGTATACATTTCATGTAGTCATGATGGATGACTTGGAGAGACAGAGTAGTCAAACATGGAGGATTATGTCCACATGCACAACGCAGTTTAGAGGTGGGCCAAGGCATGGGAAGGCTCATAAACTATATAGAAGAGATGAAGGCAATAATGGAGGCATGATTTTGATTATTCATGTAAAGGTTTGTTTAGATATGGAATTGTCATTTGACATTCCATGCTTTTTTGGATGTTTAGCTAAGATTGCAAGTGTTTTTTAGCACTGGGTGTTCCTGGTTGGGAATCCCACCTCTTTCATTGAGTATCTCTTGGAAGAGGGTTGCACTTCATTCTTCATTAGGAATTGGTGTCACATATCATTTCCATTCTCTGCAGAACATCTACCTTCAGGAATTACATAATTTCTGAAGATCAGTTTGGGAGGTGGAGGTTGTCTTTAGTATTTTAGCTGGAGAACCACTATAGGATTCTTCCTATCACCTTGGGCTTAAAAATTAGCATTCCCAGGGCTTCATTTCAGATCTGGAATCAGGCAAAATATTATTGACCTCCTATTAGCAGCAGTCCCATAAAGGATTGCGTAGTCCATCATTGTAGATCCAAAGGAGGAAATAAGTTACTAGTATTTCAGCTCGTAATCCTATGAGGGACAATCCCCTCACCTGTCCATCACCATTTCCATCAGCCTGGAACTTATTGCAGCATATTTAGCAGGCATAGATCCTATCCCTCTTCTATAGTGCAATTTTTCTATCACCTTCATATTCAGTTGCTGCATCTTGAAGGAGGAAGAAGAGGAGACAAGATCTCAAGCTCCTAGATTGTAGATTTGAAGTAGGGATCAGCCCTCAAAGATCAGATCTATTTGTAGAACATATTGTAGCCATATTTGGATCAGATCTAGCTTCAGATCTGTATAACCCAGCAGTCAAAGGATCAAACCCTAGGAGGGTGATTTTCCAAAGTTGTAGATCTGGAAAATCCTTTCTGGGTTATCTTGGGTTCCCATCACATTGGCCAGATCTTGAATCTTGGCATCATCAAAGCTTTTGAGCTCCATATATATGCATTTCATTTTGCAGCAACTCCATGTACTTCAGCAGTAAAGGGGACAACACAGTATTGCTTCCTGTAAGCTCACGAGTTACACAATGCTAGTTGTAGCATGTTTGCAGAGTGATTCTAGGCCATCTCTTTGGCTAGATCCACTCATATTTTGTATATTGTGTAATTGAATCCTATCCATATAATAAAAATGCTTAGCTTCTCTGTATATTATGATGTTTTCTTTAGATTTATTATTTACTTAGTTGCAGTTCTTATATTGTGTTTCAGTATTACTGAATTCTCCCTTTTGGGATATTACATCCTCTTCCATAATTGTTTTGGGCAGGCCATCCATTGGTCACTTCTGGTACTCAGCAATGGTCGACCCAGGCTTCAGGGTCTTCTCGCATGGTGACTTTTAAGACCCTAAGGACTGCCCCTTCTTAGATTTCTGCGGTGGGACTGACGTAGGGGTCTCAGTGGCCTACATAGGGGTCTCCTTAGCCGACGACGTAGAAGGTGTGGACTCAGTAGTAGTCATACTTAGTGGAATGAGATGACCCAAAACTCGGCGGTGTAGCTCCTCCTCAAAGACTGGATCTAGTCTAGACGTAAGCTTCAGATAGAACACAAAGAGTAGAGAGCACAGATCACATGGAAAGCAAAGGGAAATAATGTGATTGTTCTGGTCATATCTATAGTGTAGGCGTGTCTTAAACAGTATGAAGTGCATTAATGTAGTCCCATCAATGCTAAAATGACTCCAAATATAGCATAATTTCCTCATTAAATGAAATTTAGTTGCTCCTCCAAATGGTAAGAACATTGTCTTGTCCAAATTTATTGTTCCAATGGCTATATTCTGGCACATCTATGATTGATTCAACATTCTAGCACAGATGTTGCGGAATCGTAACACCTTTCTGCGAATCTGCCATTCTTGTTGCGCAGACTCATATTTTGGCCATATAGTCATTTGGTGTGCGTAGGGAGAGGATCACTTGTGGGTGCAGGAGAATTTCATCTCTGCACGACAGTCTTCCCAATCCTTTGACATACATCATAAGCATGACAATACTCATGTGCATCACTATGCACAATGGGACACCATAACCTAGCCCATAAAATCTTCTGTGCAGTTTCTTTCCCTGCATAGTGACCTCCTACAACTCCTCCATGAGCCTCGACTAATATATCATATCTTTCGAATTCCAACACATAACTTCTTAGGACTTCATCTGCATCGATTTTGTACAATAGGCCAACAATAAAAATAAAATCAGATGGGTGTGTGACCAACTCTTTCTTCTATTTCAACATCTATACTATGGGCGCACTTCAAGTGGTCAAAAAATTAATAATATCTACAAATTGATCATCGACTACTTTAATGGAAAATAGCTACGCGTTTGGTAAGTCATATTACAAGCTAGTTGGCTCTTCTCCAATTTCAATGTGTGACATGTGGTCTTGCCCAGCATTAAGTCTCCCAGGTTTCACAATTACCTCAAAGTCATACTCCTGAAATAACAACAACAATTTGCAGGTCTTCCCCCCCCCCAAACATAGGCTTGTTGACCAAGTAATTGAGAGTAGAGTGGTATGTAAATACCTTAAAATGGCCTCCCAATAGATAGTGGTGGAACTTCTACAACACATAGACCATAGCAAATATCTCCCTCTTCGTGGTCAAGTATTTATGCTCTGCACTTGACAATTTCCTACTTGTAAATGTAATAGGGTGTTCAATCTCCCCAATGCCTTGCTGTGCTAAGAAAACTCCTAGCGTGATGTAGGAGGCATAAACATTGACATGGAATTCATTTTTCCATTCTGGAAAGACTAATATGGGCACAATGAACATCTTCTCCTTAAGAAATTCAAAGCTCTTCTGGCAGTCCACATCCTAGCAAAATGAGGCATCCTTCTTCAGCAACTTCTCCATGGGTGTAGTGATCAATGCGTAGCCTTGAATAAAATTCCGGTAAACCCTGTATGCCCTAAAATGAGCGCAACTATTTTACATTTTCGGGAACTTCCAGGTTAACAATAACAATGATATTTTCTGGATCGAACATCAATCCTTGCTGACAAATAATATGACCTAGAAAGATCCCAAATGGTTCGCAAATATATACATTTTTTTAGATTGAGTGAGATCTGATACTTCTGGAAAGTATGCAGAATCATGTAGAGGCTCGACACATGCTTCTTCAATAATCCAAATATAGCCCAACCATCAATGTATAGTTCTAAGAATTTATGTATGTATTCATTTAATGCAGCTACTATGAAGCGCGAGAAGATAGTAGCCACATTCTTCAGACCGAATGGCATGACTGTGCACTGAAAGGATCCCCACTTTGTCGCAAAGGTTTTATTTCTTCTATATTCTGGCATGATTCTTATATAATGGTATCCTGAGAAACCATCTGTGAATGAGTAGACCTCCTAACCGCCCATAGTGTCTAGTATTTCATCACAAAATTGGGTCAGGAATGGGTCATGTACACAAGCATCATTCAATTTTTACAAATCCACACAAATACTTATTTCTCCCTTAATTTTCTTGTCTTGCACCACCATATCGCTTACCCAATCTGATTCTTCCATTGGTTCTATGATCCCTATAGAAACCATTTTCTTCAATTCCTCTTTGACCTTCTGCTTGTATTTTGGATTCAACCTATAGGGGCATTGCTTCAGAGGTCACACATATCATTTCAAGGTGATCTTCATTGGCTCGATATCTCCTACTATCCCCTTTAGCTTAGAAAATTATATAGGAAACAACTCCTGATATTCACTCAATAGCTCTGTGGCCTTACTCACTATATCATCATCCCAGTAGTCCCCTATATTTTCTAATTTTGTTGTTCCTATGAGACAATATTGACTTGTTGAATCTTCATAGGCCTAGTTACATCTAGTGACTCAAGTAGGACCAACAACTGTGCATTGTCATCAAGACTCAGGGCTCATAATGTTCCTTGGGTCTTCCTCATTATCTTTAATTGAAAAATTTTGACAGTTAATGATGTCCTTCATCTGCGCATCCCATGCTGGAAATGAGTGCTCAACTGACGGTTTTCTCGTGTCAAATATGACTTCCTGAATATCTTGTACTGCTTTGTCTAGGCATTCGAACCCAATTTCAAAACTCAAGGTCAAAATAAATATTTCTGTTATTGCAGTCCATTTAGTGGTTCTTCGTCACAACTTAGTTTCGAGGTACCAATTTGTAGGCACCTTCCCCAATGTGTGGATGAATATATGCACCCATTCTGGCATCGGTTCTTCGCCCCAAGCTTCGGTCCATATAGCCAATTTTTATCACGAATCTACTTCTGGAATAGTTCTCTTTCATTCTGTTATTTGGATCCTCAAATCATAGATGCATCATGCGGGTGCATTATCCCCAGTTAGCAAAGTTACCCTTGTGCATCTCCCACCAGCGTGTTGGGGCTGAGCACCGCGATATATCAAGTGCATGGAACCGTTGTGATTCTGGAACAAAATTTTTGAGCTCTTCAAAAAATATATTAACATTAATCAGAACATCATAATAAGGAAAATCTTGTACCTCTGAGGATATGCACTGAAGAGCTTTTGTCACCCGATTACAGCGTAATGTAGAGACTTGTTGTAGCTAATTATTCTAGTTCTCCAGTTCATCATCTAAATCTAAAAGCATGAGCTATCCTTATCCCAATTAATTCTTCCATCTTCTGTCGGGTTGATCCAGTCTTCATCCTGTGCAGTCAACTTATAGATATGATCGACATCATCATCTGCGTGCATCGGCTCTGTCTATCTTTCTCCATCTGTAGGGTATAGAGGAACCACCACCTTGGTTCCATTACTTTCAAATACTATACTTCTATGCTTAAGGTTGATGATTCCACCCATATTGATAGCCCAATCCAATACAAACATCGCGGGATAGGGGTAGGTATCATAAAAATTATATACAACTTCAAAGTCTATGAGTATCTTTACTCCTTCGATATCCACTACTACTTGCGAGAGCATTCCTAATGGGATAATATTTTTTTGATTTTCCATGCACAGGTAGATAGGGGACCACTCCAACTTAGGTTCTCCCATTCATTGCCAAGTTTTCTTTGGTAAAACATTTACATCAGATCCTAGATCTAGAATGATCTGATCCACCTTGTATGCACCAATCTAAGAATTCAAGCACTTTTCTCGTCCAGTTATTCTTTTATTCTTATTGATCTTATTAACAACTTTATGCTCCATCCGAGGCTATTCTTTATTTGCGCAATTTTCCATTAATGCTTCGAGGTTCTCGACTACCTTCTTATTGTGTAAAAAATTAATACAAGCCTATAGGAAGGGATTTATCTCTTCACCTCCTTCAACCACGTCCATAGGTTTTATTGAATATTTAGACATTGAGGCGCCCGCCTCTGTGAAACCCTTCTTTGCTTCTACAAAGGTTTCCTTTTCTCTCAGTAAGTTGAATCCTTCCTTCTTTTCAGGTTCTTTTCAGATCCAAAGATCAGTATCAAAATTTTCCCCTTTGTCTTCACCAATGGTTGCACCACTCCTAGTAATGATATTCAAACTTGTTTCTTCTTCGTGCAACTCAGCTCTTACAATCTGAATATTTTGAGTGGGGGTCTATGGTTTATTTTCCAACATTTTTTCAATCAAGATAGGGAAATATTCAGTAACATGATCAAATTGTCTACAATATTTGCAAGATTGTTGGGTTGGGTTCAGATAGTCACGCACATAATGACCTACATTTCTTCAATTATATCATATGAGTTGCCCCCCTCCTCGACCATCTCATCTTGCTCTTCCTTGTCCTCTACATTGGAATCCACCACTCCCAGACAAGGATGTTGGTGAGGTTGGTTTAGTGTGCATCCTATATAGGTCACCTTGGTCAATAATCCAATCAAAGCTATGACAGTGTTGCTCATCATGTCCCACTAATGAGAAAAATTTGCAGAAAGGTTACTTAAGCTCAGGGATATATTTATCAATCCTCGGGCACATGTCTGTCATGTGCATACCCATTGCTTGACAAATAGCACACCATAACGTAGGAGTTTCACTTGGTCCTGCCGCGCTCTCAAGTGGGCATGGTCCTCCAGCTGTTAGATAGTTATTTAATACGAGGAGTTGATCCTTGTGATGCCTGGAAAATTTACAACATATACACCATACATCTTCACATACCTCCTTTCCTTTATGCTTGTGCAGACTCTGTATTTCTAAGTGCATTACCAATAATTGGCTTTGGACTTGCTGGGCCCTGATCTGCACAGGTGTTACTGGCAAGGATTCTATCTTCATTGTAATCTCTACAGCTTTAGCCTGTGTTGAAATCTTTCGTTGACATAGGGGTTGGCATAGATGTGGTAGAAACATAGAAATGAACCACTATTTTTGTTACCTACCATCAATAGTAAATCCTCCATATCTATTGGTGCATTGTAACTGTTGATATGCTTCCCATACGGATTCATTTAATTATTGGTGAATCTTGTTTGACTCAGTTACGTATTAAGCAAGCGATTTCAAATTTTTGAACTGTTCATTCAATGTAGCCTTCAGATTATCAATAGTTGCATTAGGGTTTATTGACACATACCTTATGTACCAATCTAGCGCGTGGTATTGAAAAGAAGTACACAAATGTGATTTCTTAACATCATCATTATTAATTTGTTGCGGTGTCCATACAACGTCTGTAACAAACCAGAATTTGTATACATATTCATTCCTGATACTAGGGAAATTAGATAACTTCATGGAAGCGGTCATATCAGTGTCTAGCAGTGGAGGTGGAGGTGGATTGGATGGCTTGTTAGAGTGAGATGAGTTTGGGAGTGCAGTGGATGGGATTTGAACTATGGCCAACGACCCAAGATCAACCTGATATTTCAATTCCTCTTCTTCCAAGTGCGTAGATTCACTAGAGCTACTGATTTCAGACTCCTCGTCACTGTCTGATTTACCTTTGAGATAGCTATAAATAAAACCTTCTTCTAGATCTACTCTGTAATTTCTTCCATTGCACGTAGTCGTCCCTCTACGGGAAATTCACTCAATACGTCTGCACATATTACCCTATTCACACAATAGAATTTTAATCCACAATCTTAGAGAGTGCATGAAATTACCTCTAGGGCCCTTGAAAAATGTTTTTTCACCTTCAGAATATGATACAAATTTATCGATAGTGAATTCACTCACAAATACTCCAAAAATACTATCGATCCAATGATCTACTGCGTGGGTGATCTTGTTGCTAGATTTCTCTAATTGTTGCACAAACTCTAGGGTCCACTGAGTGATCGCATCGTCCTTTGCGTAAGTCTAGAATTTAGGAAGCCGAGACAACCACTCATGCAACTCAGTCGCGAAGGAAGAAAATAAATTATTTTGGAACTCTATGTAGATATACCTTTGTGCCCAATATTCGACAGACAATTTAGAGCTTCTGTTTTCTTGGATTTCAGATTCACGTATATTTTTATCAAGTGAATCTTGTCGTTCATTCTTTGTTTGGTTCCACATCAACTCTCCCTCAAAATGATCTTGGCCCCGATAACGGAACCATTTGTTTTCTTAAGGAGGTCTTGACCCAAGTTCAGAGTATTTGTGAAACCAACAAAACCCTCCAATTACTGGCCCTTTCGGTAGTGATATGCTTGTGCAGACCAACATCTCACCTGAAGTAGGATGGGGGGGGTGTTGGAACCAAGTTTCTGCACCCTGAGGGGGATTTTGATGTGGTAGACCTAGTCAGAATTAGTGCAAATAATATAACATATTTGCACATGCATAGTTCATGGTAACAAATCTAATCCTTCCGTAGATTATCACAAACTACTTCGATATAAGTTAGCACAAAGTAGTTAATTGTACTTCATTCAAATTAACTTATCTAACATAGAATAATACTTGTACATAGATGTAATTAACCATTTACAGAAGTAAACATGAAACAATAGAACATATCTAGATCTACAACAAATAATATAAGGTAATCAATCACATAAGAATTTAGGTTTTCCAGAATGCATTCTTTATTAAAAGATTTGAAATTCAGTACAATCTATCTTTATGTGCACCCAACAACAGAGTCATCACACAACTCAGGACTTAGGTCTGCGTCTAAGTCAATCAATCACATAAGAATCTAGGTTTGCCAGAATGCCTTATTTTTTAAAATATTTGCAATTTAGTACAATCTATATTTATACACACACAACAACATAGTCCTCACACAACTCAGAACTTAGGTCTACGTGCACAGCCAGAAGGAGCCTTTCTACCCAAACAAAAACTGAGACTAACAAAGTTTCATAATAAAACTGATCCAATATTTCCTTCATGTCCTTCCTCACTCGATTCTTACATATTTATATTATCAAAAACACGCACATACCATGGTCTCAAACAATGGTTTGAGACTCATGGATTTTCCCTTTAACCCTTTACAATAATTAAGGGACTTTGAGTTGCCCTAGATCCCCCTTGACCATCTGCGTGCAACGCGTACAACAAAAATTAAACAAAATTATCCTAAAAAAAGTACCCCAGGGGGTCATTCTCCAACACCTCCTTTCAAGCGTCTGAGATTGGTTGATTGATTTTAAACCTCCACGAGGCAGTCAATCGATTGGAAAAAGAGAAAAATAAAATATCACAGGTGAACCTCCTTTGAGGCACCTAGGGTGACCTACTAGTTAAAAACCTCATTGAAGCAACTAGTAGGCCTAAAAGAGAAAACAAATGAAAAAAATGAAAAGAAAAAACTTCTTTTCTCTGTTTATCTCTCTCATATGAATTCAAGTTCTCTCCAACCTCTGCAGGAAACAAGAACAAGTTAGCACCAAAAAAAGAAAAAGAAAAATTTGATCAAAATCTTAGTCAAAGAAAGTCAAACTTGGGCTTTCTCCTCCTATTCTCAGATGCTCCAAGATGACTAAGGGCATTTCAATCCATCACCCTCATCCATTTCAACCATCCACTCATTATTTTCATGCATTTCGCATTCATTTTCTTCGATATCCTAAAATTCTACAGGAGGGCTCTATTTTGCTACAGGAGGCCAAAATACACGAAGAAGAAAAATGTTATTATCATCTCTAAAAAATAGTGCATCCATTGGTCGATCTGTTCCATGGGGAGATGCATATGTGCGATAATAATATGGTCAAGAAATTTCAGCAAATTCTGGTGCACACCTTTTGATAAATCAACCTCCATCGCCTATAGCCATTTTTATTTTTTCTCAATATTCTCTCATCCAATGGATGATATATTTTATGGGGAGGTTCATAAGGATGATTGAAATGTGCACAAAAAATTTCAGGGTAATATATAAGTATACCATTTGAGAGATATAGATTAAAAAAATTGCTACAAGGGGTTGTCCTGAAATGCTATAGGAGGAGTTTGAAATGAAACAAGAGGCATATTTGATTGGAGAAAGAGGTAAAAAGTTAATTTATTCTTTACAAAAGTTTGAGATAAATCCCAAAACACCAATTTCATCACCCATCCACTCCATATAGAAAAAATTCATCTTCAAATTCCACTGTGCCATACATAAAAAAGAACACAAAAAGTTTTTCTTTCAAATTTTCCACCACCTAGACCACCTCCTCATGATTTTCATTTACATTTTCTAAAGTTCCCTTAATAAAAAATGAAATATAAGGTCTCAAAGAAGAATTAAGTGATTGCTACATAAGGGAAAATCCTCATGTAGAAGCGTGTATAGTCATATCAAAACTCAACATCAATTCCTTTTTCACCCACAAAATAGAAGATCCATCCATCTTCAACTTCATGAAGCCATTCATAAATTTAATAAAGAGAATGACCTCCTTAGGAAGCATTCCATCCACTCCACCAGTAGCATATTTAATGATGGGAAGAAGCCTCAACAGACAAAAACTTTATCATTCAAATAATCATCACGCTATCAAGACTTGTACGTAATCAAGAAAAGGTTGTCAACAACTTCAACCCATCATGATATGAAGTGCAACAGTAGCATGCATTCATCTACAAAAAATCGACATCACTAGTAGGTACATGTATGAAATATTATTTACCTATTCTCTTAAGCTAGTTATGGTTATAAATTTGTTTTTAATGCATAAGAGATGAGGTTTTATAAGCTAAGGATGGGTCAATGGTATCAACCACCCTCAACTAGTCAAGTTCGGCTAAATCCCTCACTTATGCAATGTGGAAAATACAAATTAAGGAAAGTGATAATTACGATGAAATTATACCAGATCACCAAGTGCACTTCTCCCACTACCACATAAAGAAATAAAAAAACACAAATCAACTTCATATGTATTAATGATCATTCCCAAAATACTTAGAGAGGCTCATTAAGGCACCAAAAGGTCGAGTTATATGCTAGAATTTGTTGTCTAGGATGCTACAGAAGAGATATAGATTTGATTCGCAGGAGCTACATGATCAGGAATGGATGCTACAAGAGAAATAGTAGGTTCTACACGAGACAGTCTACCTACTACAAGTGTGTCCCAAGAGGCAAAAATGTGCCCTATATTGATCATTATTGGCAACAAAACCCTATAATTTTTAAGGAGTCTACAAGGAAGGGGTAAGTACTTGATCTCTCACCTCTTACAAACAAAAATTCTGTGAATTTTTACAAAATTCCTCCACTAAACATCCTGTAGCAAAACCATAAAAAAATTGTAGTGTGGAGTTTTCTTGTGAGTATGAGAATTATGATAAGATAATACACTTATTTTTAAATAGAAATACCTCACTCATCAACAAAAAACACTCCTCCTCCTCTTGCCATAAGTTGAAATCCTAAGTTGATCCAAAATTTATAATAGCAGGGTTCACCTGCTCAAACCTTGAGAACACATTCAATACCATATCGCATGAACAATATATATTGACATGGATAGGGGAGATTTTATTGATTCACAATGTAAAATCCTATTGGAACTTGAGGAGACCAAAAGGGTTGGTTCTGGAGAAGAAGAGGAGAAATAAGGAGGGGAGTAACAAATTGTGCTAAAAACAAGAATAACAGTTCCTAAGAGAGACCTAATCAAAACAAAGAACTCGAGAGCCCATTGGGAAATCATCTAGTGAACAAAAGAGAAGAAAAAGGAAGCAAAAGGCAAGAAGGCATTCACCATAAAAATATAAACATTTTTCTTTTTTTTTATGCATAAATAGGTTTTGGAAAAATGAGTGAAAATGGAATGAAGGTGTCAATGGATCTAAAAGCCAACAAATGTCACTTACAAAGAGGAAAGTTATGTTTTTTGAAAGACTAGTAAAAAATCATGGAAAGAACAACTACATTTTTGTGCTTTTCCTTAGGTAACCTAAAACTAAGCTTCTTAAGAGAATGAACTGGGGAATGTACAAGAGAGAGGCCACTAGGGCCATGAATGAGGCACAATTAGGTCACTAAGTTTCTCAGAGGATGAGAAACACTTTCAACAGGGGGGTATGATGGGCCTCCAAATTAGACATAAATTAAGGACCATCTAACCATCCTTCAACACATTAAACCTATCTTTTTGAATTAGATGAAATATTTTTATCTTTAATATGTTCATTGGGAAGGTTGAGAGATAATTTCATATTTGTGCCTAATATTCTTTATTTTTGTAGAATATTGTGAGAATATTGGGAAAATTATGAAGATTTGGAGGAGGAGATAATCTAGGGAATTTCTCCCTTCTACATGAAGATCAATATGGGGGAATAAATGAACAAAATGTCATGAAATTATTGACAAATTCTAGAGCTCCAATGATTGAGAAAATCTATTAATGTGTTCCCTATCATTTAATGCAGATTCCTATTGATGGGCACTAGATCCACTCTTTGAGCGATTTTGGAGGGGAAAGTTTCCTCCTTTCAACGATAATGCTTCCCCATAAATTTTTATAAGTACCAATTCGAATTCTCCTCCAGAGGCATGTATTTATTATTCTTATTGTGGAGGAAACTTGTTTTTTAGCAAGTCCACTTTCATTTCTATCAGGGATGCACCTTCAATGATTCAAGTAATGAAGTTTGATTCCATTTTTATCTTCTAAACCTCAGTTTTATTCATGGGACCCTAATTTTCCTTTGGATTTAGCATCCCAAGAGCCTCAAAGTCCTCCTGAATAATTTTTTATGTCCTTTGAATGTCTTTTTCACTTGCATCTCTTATTTTTTCATTTACTATTCATCTTTCTTTTGATGTAGGTTACATTGGTTAAATGATCGTAGTGATATTTTTGTAGGCTATTTACAAATTCACAAGAATGATGAATCATCAAAATATATTTTAAAAATCATCTTCAACATTGAGCTACTTGGATTGGGGTACTTGTTCAGAAATTTAGAATTTCTAGAAGTACCTCGTAGCAAATAATAGTCATTTTCTGCTATTTTTTAGAAATTTTTAACGAGCTTCATTTGAGTTGATTCAACTAGTATTAGGTCATGAATGAATTTAAATTAATAACAAAATCTACCCAATTTCATTTTAAAATGATTAGGTTAGTTATTTGATAGGTTAAATAGCTCACTAGTTCTTGAATTTCCAGTTTTTAGAATAGTAATTCTCTACTATTTTTTAGCACATATGAATAGGGAAATTTTAGAGTGATTCCACTTTCAATGGAGACCTAAGACATCCTAATTAAAATAAATTTTTATCCCACCCACTTTTAATTTGATTTACTTGGTCATTCGGCAAGTTATGGCCTCCTGTAGCAATTTTGTTTTGCGTGTAGAAATTATGTTTCACTTGTAGCACTCTTGTAGCACATGTAAAATTGACCAAATTCCCTCAAAAATATTCTCTTTTGTCTCTTAGGCTTGAATAATGACCCCTAGGCTCTAAATCCACATTTGAAGAATGGAAACGACGACCCTAGACCCACCTTTCCTTCATTACAAGTAAAATATGGAATTACAATTATAAGACAAATTTCCACATTTGAATAACAATGATTGTTTTCTTATGACATATACATGGATTATGTTAGTAAATCTAAGTTTCATCAATGGAAAAGTGATACAAAGGGTGATTCATCAATGCAAATTAGATTACACTTGATTCTTGAATTCATGCTTCCTTAAGGTTTCAGTTACAAGCATTATTGTTGAAAAGACCAAATTTTCATTTCCAAAGCAACATCCCACACATTCTGCAATTAGAGTATTATTTTACATTTTCCAAGTAGACTAATGCTTCTAGTTTTTCAATTATTTTAGGCTTTGATTTCATGATATTCACTTCATTACATATAATAAACAAAATAACGACACATTTTATGTTGCACATATAGTGTCGATACCTCTAAAGTTTGTACAAACCCTAGGCTAATAATTGCAGGTGGTACCCTTGGAATCTACAACATTCCTGTTGCAATATTGAAGCTCATCACCTAGTTTAAACACTAAATATGGAGATTTAACATAAAAAATATGGGGCCAAAAACTCAACAAACTTTTATAATCATACAACAACCTTGTAGAGAAGATCATCATTTTGACTTTACGAAAATCATAATAAAAATATAAATTGTATTAAAATAAAAATAGATGTTAATTTTTTTGTTGGATTGATCCATGTAATGTCCTTAGCCTCCTATGGGGAAATGTTACTGCCTCAAAAATTCTTACATCATGCAATTCCATGGAAATGAAGAATTGGTTATCGTAAACAAAAATCTAGAGTTACCATAATGCCAAATTTACACTTATAATATACAAAATAGAATTGGAAATTAATGAAAATTAAACATCGCATTAAGAAATAATTCAAATTTACACATAATGAAACACAAAGGAATTATATATGTCTACATAAAATCCTGATTTTAGGGTTTTCAACCATGAATTCATTATTACAAGAAATAAGAACAAAAATGTATGAGATAAGACAATTATGGAACATAATCATAAACAATTAAACACACCATTATCAACGAAACTTATCTTCATATGAAAATATAACTCACACAGGCTTTCCATGTTCCACCCTACCATAGACCATGTGGTTCATAGATTTCAACCATGGATCATTCCTAAGTCGAGGCTAAAACTCAACAAGAAATGGTAAAATAAAACAATCATACTTCCATGACCAAGGTGTCAACCCAACAACCATGCATCTCTAAGGCTCTGGACATGCTCTAGTCTAATTTCGAAGATGCCAATCCAATAGCCATGTTCTTTGAGGGCTCCACGAACCCTCCAAGCTAAATTATAATATGCTAAACCAACAACCATGTTTATCTAAGGCTCCAGAAATACTCCAAGTTAACTGCTAAGTTGTTAACCCAATAGTCATGTCGCTTCAGGTATTTTTAGGCATTCTCTAGGAATAAACCAAAACAACTTGTAGCAAGTATCAAAATCCATGTTTAGGGTTCACCACCTAGTTGCTCAAGACTAATGTCCAAAACTATAATGACCCACCTCGAGTTATAGGGAACATAGAAATACTAGAATGCCTATGAAACATGCATATTATAGCCACATATGCATGTATCGCATGTACTGCTATAATACACATACTAGAAACCTTTAGTAAATATGTATGTTTAAGGTAATAAAATGATTATCAAAGAAAATTCTTAACTCACAAGGATATAATGAATATATCAAGTAGATTATTTGATATGTATTCCACCACTATATATATAATTAATGCAATGGATTATAAATTAGATGTAATTAATTTATAATTTAACCTAACTAAAGTAAATAAAGTAATTTATCAAATTTTAATTAAAGTCATTTAATTAACACATAAGAAAAGTAATTTGAATAAAAAAAAATAATGAAAAATTATAAATTTGATAAATAAATGAATCTACCCAAACATATAATTAAAAGGCTTTATTCGAACACTCCATTTGATAAAATTTGACCATATCTAAATAAGGGAAGAGACTCACATCATATGATGGAAGGTGATGATTAATTGCAATGTGATGGACATCAAAGGAATATAAAAGAGACTGCGGAGGGGGGGGGGGGTGCATGAATGGGGATTGAGAAATTTATAGTTTCGTGAATTTAGGAGGAAATGAGACTCACAAATAGAGAGTGAATACTAAGTCATGATTATTCTTGGGGTTCTAAGCAATAGGGCGAGAGTGCTTCAATTGTGAATTATTATGGAACTGTGTACGAAGGTTGTGCCCTCTTTGGCAGGGAGGATTTTTTCATTTTGGTAACAAGGGAAAAAATTATACCTTGGGATAAAATTCAAACATGGAGGCCATGTATGTATCTATGTCTTAAATTGGAAAATTATGCTTTAAATATCACTGTCTAGATTTTAAGCATCGAATTTGTTAGACTTAGCTAATTTTCCCAAATCAAGGCTTCACAAAAACATCCTTTGCATAGTTACCGGAACCATAGTAGTCATAATAATAATCATTATAAGTCTTGCAAGAAAGTATATACATATGCATTTCCCATACTGCATTGCCTCTCCTAGCCATGTGACAAACTGAAGCCATGTGGGACCCAAGTGTCCACATCACTAACACTTTTCATCCAACATTATTTCCCCTTGTCATCGTGGATTTACATGCCCCCATAGACTTACCATGGAGTGGGCCCCATAGCTATCTTGTTTTATTCTAAAATATGTATGTCAGCTACATTGTATTTACAATCCTAGCCCTTGGGAACCAACAAACAAGCCTAGGCATATTAGCCCCCCAAAATATACAAAACATAAATATACAGGTACGAATTCTCGAAAAAAATGTCTTGGGATCACTAGCATAATATCATAATACAAATATTTACATTATAAATTGGTGGAGGTATTACATTCCTCCCCCCTTTATTGTTTGAATTTTCCTTAGTGTCATATATATACATATACACAATACATTAGTCTAAAGGATGAGATTACTCTACCCTCATTACATATCATTTCTCCCTTGTAGCCTCATTAGGACTGAGTAGGGTCCATTTTAACTTTACCATACCTATAGATTGGTTCTGGAGCACCTTGACCATTATGTCCAAGATTTGTATGGCTTGTACATGGAAATTACCTTCCAACTTCACCTGGATCATATTATAATAAATTACGTGATTAGTAGCATGCATATAATTTTCTATCAAATATATATGGAATACATCATGAACATGCATGGCTTTATGAAAAGAAAGTGTGTATGCAACTGAATTTACCCTATCTAGGATCTTGAATTGTCCACAATAACATGTCCCTAATCTAGGACAATCACCAAATTTTAATGATATTTTCCACAACCTAAATTTTAAAAACACATAATCTCCAACATTAAATTCTTTGTGAACTCAATCCACATGCACATAAATGTTCTACCCATTAGGAAACTTTATGATTTTACTTAATTTTTGTAACTTGGCCCTCCATTTATCTTAGAAATTTTGAACATGCCATGACATTGTATACTATATTGCTCCAACTGATAGGATTACGATATTTCCTAACATATAACATTTCAAATATAATTATCTTTAGAAAATCCTAACATTCATTATTATATGAAAACTCTAACAGATGTAGGTAGTCTTCCCATTTGGATGGTTTATCCATGACATACATTCATAATATATCTTCAATCACTTGATCAACGTGCTCATTCTATTCATCAGACTTAGGGTTATATGCAATAAAAAATTTCAAAATAGTGCCCAACCCTTTAAATAATCCCATCTAAAAGTTATATGTGAACTCCATATCTCTATCTAAAATAGCCGCCTTGGACACGCCACATAGCTTGGTAATCTCTCTCATGATAAAATCAACCATAATAGATTCTTTATGTGTCTATTTTAATGATATGAAATGGAATATTTAGTAATATTATTGACCACTACCATAATTGCATCATTCCCTTAATTTTTCTTGGGAAATTTGGTAATGAAATTCATCAACACACCATCCCACTTCCACTCGGGAATGAGTATGGAATGCAACAATTTTTTTGGTGCTTGTGCTCAACCTTAACTCTCTTCCACTCCAAACAAATCGCTATGTAATTCTCCACATATATATTTTAATGGATTCGTTCTCAGAATCATATTCCACTAGAAATTCAAGTCATCTGATATATCAGTCATTTATATTTGACTACTCGAATAAATGCCTCAAACCATAATGATTTATCTACAAGTAAGATCTCTAGTCCATAAGACAATGTCTCCACATCCTAAGATCATGACAAATAAGTGTTAATTCCAATTCATGTGTGGCATATTTTTTATCATGGTCCTTCAACTTTCGAGATCCATAATACACCACTTGCACATTCTTGACATGAATTTTTGTATACCCAAAAATCCTCATTTGGATTCGCAATCCTCAATACTAGAGAAATTATTAATATATCCTTTAGGTATTGAAATTATTCCTCACATTCAAATATCCATTCCAACTTAAAAAATTTTCTCTACAAGGAATTAATGGGATGGGAAACCATAGAAATTCATTCAATGATTATTTTGTAATAATGAACTTGTCCCATAAAATATGTAACTTCTACAAAATTCTTTCGTGTTTTTCATTAATTCATGGCCTTAATCCTTATCGATCTATAGTTATCCCTTCTTCCGAGAAAATGAGACCCAAGTAATGAATTTCCTTATGTTAGAATAACTACTTACAGATCCTAGTGTACAACCGATGTTCTCAGAGAAACTATGAAACTAACCTTAGATACTTCTCTTTCTCATGTTATGATATGGAATACATCAATATATCATCCAGAAAAACAATAATGAACTTGTGAATATTATCGAAACACTTTACTAATAAATCATATAAAAACAACTGGTTCATTCGTTGATTTAAATGGCGCCACCACAAACTCATAATGTTCTTAACAAGTTTGGAAAGTTATATGACTGATATCTTCCTCCTTAATTTTCAATTCGTGATATCCTGACCTCCATTAAATCATGGAAAACGCATTAGCTCCTAAAATATTATCAAATATATCATCTATCATCAACAATGGATAGTTAATCCAGATACAAATTTTATTCAATAGCATAAAATCCACACGTAGCGACAATGTCCCATATTTTTTCTTAACAAATAGGACTAGAGATACCCATGGTGATACGTTAGGTGAAATTTTTTCCTTCTTTAACAACTCCTCCAACTGCATCTATAGTTCTTTAACTTATGGAGTGGTCATTTTTTAAGGTGTATTAGATGCATGAGCACCTCTAGGCACCAAATCAATTAAAAAAATCTATATCCCTCCTAAGAGGTAATCCTAGAATTTTAGAAAATACATCAACATATTTTTTCAATATTGGATAGTCTCTCAAATTGGCTTTTTGAGCCCTACTGATTTACTCCACACAGACTTTCATAACTTGAAAACCTTTCCTAAAATTATTTCTTTACCGCAGAGTTGATATTTTTGTAATAGATATTAGTTTATGGATTCCCTAGAACTGCCTCTCAACACCTTCATCATCAAAAAAGGTAAAATACTTAGTATAGCAATAAAAAAAATTGTGATGCTTCTCCATCCAATCCATATTGATCAAGAAATTAGATTAGCCTAAGGAAATTATATTAGTCCCTTCCTTAACACTTAATATCTTAAAATTAATCACACCTTCCTTCACTAGTTTTGTAACTCTTATTTTTACTCTAGTAGCCAACTGAGCTAACCATAAATTTTAGCGCTTTCCTTTTTCTAATTGAATCTCTCTACCAATTTCATTTCAATATAACTGTGACTAGCTTCCAAATCGATACAAATAGTAATAGATTTATTATACAACATACCTTCGATGTCAATCATGTAGGCCTGGTGTTCAACTTGCTTTTTATCTAACACAACATAAATCCTAAGTATGTTCCTTCCCACATGCTCTAATCTATTCATTTCCTACATACTATGTACAATCTTCTTACTCCCTTCCTTATAAGGACAATCTTGCAACTTATGATACCTCTAACAACTCCAACATCTCATAGGCTAGACCAAGGGTTTGTTACCTAAAAAATAATTTCCTCTAGGTGAATAACTGGAGCTGACTATTGTTTCACTTGTGACACTTTCATAAAGGGTGAGGGTTTAAGCCCCTCCTTTTACACTCTATAAAATTCTTCTTCTTCTTGTCCCATTATTTTTGTATAGCTGATTTTTTTTTTTGTTCTATTCATATAATTTCCAAAGTTTTGGACTCGTCAAATTTGAGAATGTATGCTTAAAATTGGAAATATCTGTGGATATTGACCCTTTTTTCCTCGAAAAATATAGCATACCTTATCATTTACATTAATTTGTAACTGTATTGCTCCATATTTATATTGCCCAATTTTAAATTGAAAAATTCCTTCATTATTTTTCATAATAATTTTTAGATAAATACTTCAATTGAAAATACTTGAATTTTCACCATTTTCACCTCTTTTCATCAACATGCTTGACTTCCTTTAGCTACTTCCACCACAGGTGAGCCTTACCTTTCTGTTGGTATATATCAATTCAAGATTCCATATTGGAAGGATAGTTAAACAATTGAAAATACCTTCACATCTCCAATAACCAAGCTTCCACTTATTCACCCTTTTTGTTCTCTATGTTAAAAGCTGGAGGTTTAATATTTTTCAAATCTCCCTACAAGTTGTCTTTATAATGCTTTCTCTTCCTTGAATTCCTTTAGGGTGATACAAAATTGCTACTATTTGTCTTAAAGGTAGTATAAACTCTCTTGCGTGATCTCCTTTCTACATATTAATGTTGTTGGTCATCACTCTTTTCCTATATTAAACTTTAAGTACCTCATTTACCAATATTATGCTCAGTCTATTGATATTTTTTGGACTCAAATCTCTCATGCAATCTTCATTGAATTATATTTATACTTTGCAAAGTCTAAGGGTTAAGCTATCATTTATCATTTACCAAATTGATAGTATCTTCATTAAAATTGGGAATATACATCTTGAGGCTTCTCATAATCTCCTCCATCTTTCCATTTTCTTACCAACTCACTCTATGAACATTTGATTGTATATTTCTATCTCTCATACTAAAATCCAAAAATGTAACCTCCTTTTTAGTACTGTTACGTCACATATCTCTCTTGTTTCTATAATTTTCATGATTAGTGATGTCTTCCTGACCTGTACACTTCTCCAGAGAAAATATACAAAATTGGCACCAAATTCGAAACTATAAAGCAAATAATGCATTATGCTTTTTAGTATTTTGTTGTAGATTATCTATTTGCATGATCGTGACACTCAATCAGAAGTATTTAAATGGATCATTTTTTTTCCTCTACTAGAATTTCTGGAGATTTACTACCACCAAATCATATATATAAATCACTACCAAATCATATATATATATATATATATATATATATATATATATATATATATATATATATATATATATTCTACTTGAAATCCTCTTTCATTTGACTAGTTATAAGTAGAATTATATTTTTTTATCGTAAAGTTACCCTCTTCCAAAGTTTTTCTCCCTCGTACTTGATCTCTCAACTATTACAAATTGAAATTATTTCTTAACCTATTAATATTAAATATAATATTTTATCATTGTGTCCTTTTTTCTCATTGAGAGACAACTCACTTTTCAAGAATCTGGTCAACTTGCATTGGGTGGTTCCATGGCTATCGCATAGGCCCATTCTTCCTTAGCTTCCAAGTGGCTTACTAACTATACCCTCTTATAACCAAAAAGATAAATAAACAAGGGTGGCCGCAAGGCAGCTAGTCCCTGCCTTGAGCCTGAGCCAGAAATTACATTTTTGATTAGGAAATTTTTAAAAAAATTGATAAGAGATATAAAAATTAGTTTATTCTCAAGTAAAATCCAAGAATAATTTCAATTAAAAAAAAATGGAAAAAATACTTTCAAATAAACAAAAGGTTCAGCATTAACAAATTGATTGTTTTTATATATATTCATTGAAACTCAACATTTTAGGATGTTTAATATAAATGGTGAGTAAATATTAAGCATTTATGGTAAATATCAATGAAATGAATTATAAAAATAAAATAATTTCTGATGGTTATAAAACAGCCTTACAGACTGGAATAGGATTTTTACTGGTCTCCACGTTTCACGCTCCTTGGTCTCTCTTGTTCGCCACGGGCTTTACTACTCCATTCTCCTAAACAAACATGAACCATGTAGGATGCCACGCTATGTTGATCCAAAAATCTATCTTGCTAAATGGAAGAGCACAAGAAATTTCATCTAGACGCATTGCATTTTTGGAGTTTGTCTGTACTTATCGCCTGAATGTTGGCTCATTTTGTTCAGTCATTGAAGGGTTTCAAGGGGATTCTACTACAAGGTTTCAACTAGTCTCAAGTAAGCTTGATTCTAAGAAATGCACTTAGATAGACCACAATATAGGTTAGAAATTATGAGGTTAAAGAGCCCCGAAGCATCAACTGATATTTGTTTAACAGTTATTGTTGAAGCATCTTTAATCGTGACTATATGCCTGTTGTAGTTTGAAAGTTATTTTTGAAGCATCTTTAATCGTGACTATATGCCCGTTGTAGTTTGAGGATGACGGTATGGAAAGGAAAACCAGTCCCCACCTACATTTTGGGTTGCATTCCCAGTTAGTTTCCATGGAAAAAAAATTGGTTTCTGGCTTCATGTCAAGGTTCAAGGTACTGTTGGATTGTCTTCAAATATTTGTCAACGAATTATCTGTGTATTTTGGGAAAATTTTCAAGCCTTAAAATGTTGTAGTAATAGTTATCTTTTCAGAATTCTCTATCTCGTTATTTTTATGTTATGGTTTTTGTAAATTGTCTTCAGTTTATGGTCGCGTTCTGCCAAATATTGAACTCTTCCGAAATATAGTTTATGGGCATATTTGTTTGTCAATTTTGACTGTAATTTTCCCTATCTCCTAGAGTGACTAGGGTTCAAAAAAATCTCACTTAAAATCTAAGAAGAGGAGGAAATTGTTATGTTGATACTGTGACTTCCTAATTTCATTAAAACGAAGTTAAGAATTCCAAGCACTTGGTGTTCCCTGTACGCATGAATACAGTCATCGTAGACGCCGGTGAGCTGAGAAAAAACCCTGCATCTGTATCCTCCTTAATATGCTAAAAAACATGGAATAAATGGCCGGTGCTGTAAGTTAATTTTTCATTATTGTTATGTATGCATATGGCCATGGCAGGCGTCGCCCCTCAAAACAATATCCCGCACATAGCATTTTGGATGGGAGAAAAGGATGTCAACTAGATGTCGTTATCCATGCCCCCACACTATACCTGCTCATATCTAATAAAAATGATAATAGAATATTCTTATTTATATCATGTCCATTGTGGGGAAGTAAGATTTATGAAAAAATAAAATTTCCGCAGCTTTCAAAGTTGTTTCTGCCCAATGAACTATTTTGAAGGAACAATGTGATAAAATGCTTTTTGTTTCTACCTAGTAAACGATTTTGAAGGAAACAATGTGATAAAAGGCCTTTTATATCCGAAATAATTCCATGAAACAATATTATATCAAGGTGTGCAGGTCTGCGGTGGTGTGGAAAGAGTTGTAGGCTACGATGGCTCAATTACCTAAGATCCACTATAAAACGAGGAAAGATTTACCAGGACGAAGAAGACCTCATAATTTGCTTGCATCGGCTCCTGGGCAACAGGGATTGAGCTCAAATTCAAATAATGAAAATACAAAAGTGCAGATATGAAGGAATTCGAGATTTGTATTTGTTAATATTTACAAATTTTTGCAACAATACCGCCACAAGTGCGAGCAAATGCAAACAAAATTTACAGAAAAAACTTGAACAAGTTCACAAGGTGTATCAAAAAGCCGTAAAAAGGATTCAAATGATGCAGCAAGAAGTTGAAAGTCCCAAAGAGGAAATTCAAGAAAAATACACTGAGAAATTCAGGTTAATAAGAAAATATGAAAAGTATTAAAGACAAGAAAATATAGCACATCCACAGAAGAACTCAAGCTCTGTTGGGCCCGGAGATCACCATGATCATCATTTATTCATTTGCGCACTAGCAACAATTTTTGTTTTGTCATCTCTGGCTTCTCACTAAGAAAAGAAATTAGTACTCACATGGCCTTCAAATACTCACAAGACATGTACATATCTGGTTGTAGTATTCACATATACGTGTTTGGATGCATGTGCCTAGTTCATGTGTTGTATTGTGGTCGCATGTGTTGTGCCGTGGTCCTACCTACTAACCAGATACGAGACATGTCTAAATATTTAGACAAGATATAAGCTATGTACACTAATGAAACTTAACTTTTAATGCCTAATGAACTAATGCTAGTATTAGTTTCTCTTCAAAAAATATTAATGAACTTAATCCTTTTACTCATAAAAATACATAGTTCATATAACATCTCGCCTTGGGAAGAGGCCAAATAAGTGTTGGAATATTTAAAATTCCAGAACAACAATGGAGAATAAAACTCCCCTCTTCAACATAGAGAAAATATTAAAAATTTATTCACTGGAGAGAGAGTTTTCACTCTAAAAACTGTTTCATTAAACTTCAAAACTTGGTTACAAAATCACCTCTGACTGAGGGAATAAAAAATAACTTTGACTGCTTCAAAACACAGTTCAGCACAAAACTCACACTCTCTAAAATTTCACTCTATCTGTGAATTTACAACTCACTGCTGTGTGTTTTAAAAATACTCTCTCTCTCAAAAAAAATGAATGCACTGCTGTGCCATTCAAATTTTGTTTTTACACTTCTATTGTGTGTAAAATTAAAACTTACAATACATAATATGCACCAACACTTTTACAATATATATATATATATATATAAAACTATTTTAAAATAAAACTTGTTTTAAAACTAAACAAAAAGAAACTAAAATAAAGAAACAGTGTCACTATGGCCCACGGCCCCACTTTTTTGAAAGCGTTCATTTTATATATATATGTAAAACATATATATTAAAACCAACGGATTGTTCGCACGATTTTTTTTAAACAAACATTAAAGGAGCTTTGACCACATAATGAATCGGACGTCATACAGAAATAAAACCTTCTTTAATCAATTTCGGGTGCCAAAAAAATTTGCTGACATCATAAAAAATGTGACGCGGAATTTCTATTAAATCCAGCTTATGAATTTTCTACGTCCGATTTTGGGCAGCCACACGGACGGCCGAGTGTGATCCGAAATCCCTTCCAATCTGCGTTAGTGAAATTTCAGGTCCGGATTGCTGTTAAATTTCTCCGTATCCAAAAATGTTGCGCTGAAGTTTACTGAACAATCAAAATGGAAAGTGGCTCGCGTACAATGTTCTGTAGATAAAAATGGAAGGTGGCTTCCTGTAATGTGGACAGCGGAAAGTAATTTTCAACACTCCCCCTTACTTTCAGCTATTGGGTTATCAGTCATACCCAGACATTTCCTCAAAAACTCAAAACTCTTCTGCCCCAATGGCTTGCTTAGAATGTCTGCAAATTGCTCCTGAGTTCTGCAGTGTTCCAAAACAATTTCACCATTGTTTACCAATTCTCTGATGTAATGAAATTTTGTGTCAATGTGTTTCGTTCTCTTGTGAAACACTTAATTCTTGGATAATGCAATAGCTGAGCTATTGTCACAATAAATCACCGTTCCTTTTACCTGCTCTTGGCACAAGCTTCTTAACATCCTTCTCATCCAAATTTCTTGACACGCTGGTGCTGTAGCTACCACATATTCTGCCTCTGCTGTAGACAATGCTACAATGGGCTGTTTTTTAGAAGACCGTGAAATTGCTCCTGAACCCATGTGAAAAACATAACCGAAAGTGCTCTTCCGATCATCTACACTTCCAGCCCAATCACTTTCAGTGTATCCAACTAAATATGAATTTTCTGAAGTAGTATATAAAATACCAAACCTTTTTGTACCTTTAACATACCTCAGAATTCTCTTCGCTGCCTGCCAATGTGCATCCTTTGGCTTCTCCATAAATCTAGAAATTAAGCTAACAACATGCATTATGTCTAAGCCCACGTTAGCCAAATACATGAGGCTGCCAACTATGCTCTTGTACAAGCTAGGATCAAAATCCTTGTTGCTGTCCTCTCTGCTGAGTTTTAATCCCATCACTGTGGGAGTGATCGCTGCTTTGCTCTCTTGCATATTAAATCTTTCAAGCACTTCATTAACATACTTTGCCTGTGAGATAAAAATCCCATTTTCATCTTGTTCTACTCCTTTTCCTAAGAAGTATTTCAACAAACCCATGTCAGTCATTTCAAATTCTTCTTTTATGACTATCTTAAAATTTTCAATCAGGTAATCATCATTACCTGTGAAAATAACATCATCAACATATAAAACTACAATCAACATTTTACCATCTTTTTCTTTGAAGTAGAGGGTGGGTTCTCCCTCACACTTTTCAAATCCATTTTCCAGTAGACAGGAGTCTATTCTACTGTACCATGCTCTTGGTGCTTGCTTCAGCCCATAAAGAGCTTTCTTCAACTTGCACACTTTGTGCTCTTGGCCTTTCTTTCGAGCATCCAGAGGTTGTTCAATGTAAACCTCTTCCATTAACACTCCATTTTAGAACAATAATTAACACACATTTGGTAAACTTTCCACTTGTTTTGTGTCGGCATCCAGAACATGAACCCACGTTTCCATTCTAGCAACTCGGTGTGAAAGTTTCCTCATAATCTATCCCATGCTTTTGTTTATACCCTTCGATTGCCTTTGCCTCTCAATTTCTTATTTTCCTTTAGCATTACTCTTGGTCTTGTAGACCCATTTAACTCCAATGACATCTTTACCTTTTAGGAGTTCAACCAAATCCCAAGTCTTGTTTCTCTCTATGGCATTAAGCTCCTCATCCATACCTTCTATCCATTTCATATCCTTAATAGCTTCTTCGAAATGAATAGGGTCATCAACATGACAATATAAAGCAAACAAAGAATTGATACCTTCATTTTCTACCTCTTGTTCATAAATTCCATTCAAATTTCTGAACTTCTTACCTCTTTCATTAGGTGTACAAATTCTTGAAGAAGCACTTGAATTTCCTCCTTTTGGTGTGTTTGGAGAAGCACTTTAATTTCTCATCAAGGGTGTGCCTTGTTGCCCTTGTGTTGGTGCTACTGTTTAGGGATGTATTTCAGCCAACTCATCATAATTTTCATCATGATATAAACAATGTTTAACATTCACTGTTTTCTCTATGCTTCCATCCCAAGCTTCCTCCTCAATGAACTGAACATCTCTCGCTCACAATAAACTTTTATGGATGGGTTATATAACCTGTATGCCTTGGATTCCTCACTGTATCCAATGAAAATACATTTCTCTCCCTTGCTGTCCAACTTCTTTCTTAGATGATCCGGAATGTGTGCATAAGCTACACATCCAAAAACCTTCATGTGTGTGACATCTTGCTTTGTGCTACTCCATGCCTCTTCCGACACTTTGTTCATTACTGCTTTTGTAGGGCACCTATTCAGAATGTATGCTGCACAATGTACAGCTTCAACCCAATAATCATTAGGCAAATGCTTTTCCTTTAACATACTCCTCGCCATGTCCATTATGGTCCTGTTCTTCCTTTCGGCTACTCCATTTTGCTGCGGAGTATATCTAGTTGTAAACTGCTTATGGATTCCATTTTCTCTACAAAAACGTAGAAAATATTTAGATATATACTCACCTCCTCTATCAGTCCTTATAAATTTGATGTGCATCCCACTGCTCTTTCCACAAGTGCTTTGAAATTGCGTAATTTTTTCAAACACTTGACTTTTTTTTTTTCAAAAATTAAATCCAAGTTTTTCTTTTAAAATCATCTATGAATGTTAAGATGTAGTGGCTGCTTGCAAGTGATGGAGTTTGCATCGGTCCACATAAATCTGAGTGGACAATCTCCAAGGGTGCCTTTGCCCTTATGCTTTTCGCAGAAGGAAAACTTTTTTTGTGTTCTTACCCTAAGATACAACCTTCACAAAGGCTATCTGGCTTCTTTATCAATGGTAAACCTCTTACCATTCCTTTTCTATTCAACAAATTAAGACCTCCAAAGTTGAGATGTCCAAATCTCAAGTGCCACAACCAATTTTCATCTTTTGGTCGCTTTGGATAGCCTCTTTTGCCACTGCTGCTATCTTTTCTTCATTCTTCAAATCTACTCTCATTCTAAGAGGGAACATCCTGTTCCTTGTCATTTTTACTTCAACAATACATTGTTTGTTGGGTAGTTTGTCCATGATGGTACAAACATCATCCTCAAAAAATACATTGTACCCCTTTTGAACAAACTGTCCAATACTTAAGAGGTTACACTTCATTCCTGGAACATAATAGACATCTGCTATGGATTTCTTTGCACCTTTCCTTGTTAAAACATTTACATTTCCTTTTCCCATAACAGACACTTTACTATCAGTCCCTAGTGTGACTTGTGACTTCACACTTTCATCTAGCATAGAAAACATTGCTAAGTTTCCTGTCATATGGTTACTGCAACTGGAGTCTAGAAACCATAAATCCCCATTCTTTTCTTCAGCCATATTACAAGCCAAAAACAAATTATCTTGGCTGATATTTTCTCTAGTGAAATTTGCACTAGTTCTACTTCCCATATCATGTTGCTTCTTTCTACATTCATTAGCATAATGACCATATTTTTTACAATAGTGACATTGGACATTGGACTTATCATACCTCTGTCCTTGAGCATTTTGCTGACCACTCTGCTGGTTGCTGCCTTGACCTTGATGTTGATTTGGATTGATGCCTCTTCCTTGAGCATTTACTGGACTGTTCCTTCCACCTCTGTTTTGGCTTCTGCCTCTTCCTCTTTTGTTTCCTCTGCCTTTCCCTCTTCCTCTTCCAAAAGACATCTGGCTCTTAAAGGCATTTTCCAGAGATGAGTTTTCACTCCTACCCAATCTCTGCTCATGAGTCATCAGTGATGCATGTAGCTCATCCACTGTGAAATTTGTGAGATCCTTAGTCTCCTCTATGGTGGTGACAATCAAATCGAATCTTGAGGGTAGACTCCTCAAGAGTTTTTCCACAATCCTCTTATCTTCAAGAGTCTCTCCATGAGATCTTATTTGTGTGACCATTCCAATCACATAAGTGAAGAATGAGTCAATAGTATCTGACTCTTTCATACAGAGAGTCTCAAAGTCTCTCCTTAGCAACTGAAGTTTTGTTGTATTCACTTTTTCCATGCCTTGATAGGCTGTCTTGAGAGTTTCCCATGCTTCTCTGGATCTCTTGGCTGCTGCTATCTTTGGAAACACACCCTCATGCACTGCTTGATACAATAAGAAGAGAGCCTTGGAGTCTTTCTTCTTATTTCTCTTCAGCAACTCTCTTTCTGCCTGAGTTAAATCTTGAAATTCTTCTTCATTTGCTGGCTCTTCAAAGCCATCCTCAACAAATTCCCATAAGTCTTGGGAGACAAATAAAGCTCTCATAGTTATTGACCAGTAGTCATAATTTTTCCCATTAAACATTGGGAGATGGATATTTCCCATACCCATACCAGTGCTGGCTCCAGCCATTCTGCACTCTTAACTATGATTCAAAAACACTTGACTGTGTATGTAAAATAACTGACTGTTCTGCAACAGTAACACAAAATCTGTATAGAGAAATACCTTTGGATTCTTCTTGACTGAGTCTTCACACTACTAGAGAAGCTGCTGCGACAAAGAACTCCTTTCCTTCAGCTTCTTTGATCTTCAAAGAGCCTGGACTAGCTCTGATACCATGTTGGAATATTTTAAATTCTAGAACAACAATGGAGAATAAAACTCCCCTCTTCAACACAGAGAAAATATTAAAAATTTATTCACTGGAGACAGAGTTTTCACTCTAAAAACTGTTTCATTAAACTTCAAAACTTGGTTACAAAATCACCTCTGACTGAGGGAATAAAAAAAAACTTTGACTGCTTCAAAACACAGTTTGGCACAAAACTCACACTCTCTAAAATTTCACTCTATCTGTGCATTTACAACTCACTGCTGTGTGTTTGAAAAATACTCTGTCTCTAAAAAAAAAATGAATGCACTGCTGTGCCATTCAAATTCTGTTTTTACACTTCTGCTGTGTGTAAAATTAAAACTTACAATACATAATATGCACGAGCACTTTTACAATATATATATATATAAACTATTTTAAAATAAAACTTATTTTAAAACTAAACAAAAAAAAGAACTAAAATAAAGAAACAATGTCACTATGGCCCACGACCTCACTTTTTTGAAAGCGTTCATTTTATATATATATGTAAAACATATATATTAAAACCAACGGACTATTTGCATGATTTTTTTTAAACAAACATTAAAGGAGCTTTGACCACATAATGAACCGGATGTCAAACAGAAATAAAACCTTCTTCAATCAATTTCAGGTGCCGAAAAAAATTTGCTGACATCATAAAAAATGTGACGCGGAATTTTTATTAAATCCGGATTATGAATTTTCCGCGTCCGATTTTGGGTAGCCGTACGGACGGCTGAGTGTGACCCGAAATCCCTTCCAATCTGCCTTAGTGAAATTTCAGGTCCGGATTGCTGTTAAATTTCTCCGTATCCAAAAATGTTGTGCTGAAGTTTACTGAACAATCAAAATGGAAAGCGGCTCGCGTACAATGTTTTGCAGATAAAAATGGAAGGCGGCTACCTGTACTGTGGACAGTGGAAAGTAATTTTCAACAATAAGATCATCAAAAATCTTATTGGTATTACAAATTATTTAGTTAATTTGATTGGCTTAACAAATGTATGAGAGATAATATTTCATAAAAAGGCAAGCGAAACTTTAGCTTAGCAGCAGGGACTAATTAATGTCTAGAAGAATTTCGATTGCTATAGTCCCTGCCATGCTACAGGTGGCAGGGATTAATAAAAACAATGAAATATATCTATGTAACAATGTCTGAAGGTACTCTTGCATTCACAACCACGCTCCAACAATTTAACATGGTATCTAATTAATATACACATATAGATATTTTAAGGATATATATATGCAAGAAAATATATTCTCGTGCTTTATTTTAAGATATTAGATGGGATCTTTATTTTGTACTTTCACATCTCTTTCACGTTCTCAATTTTCTACTTTTTTTTTTACGTTTTTTGTTTGGTACCTCTACATTACTTTCAAGCTTTTTATTTGGTACATTCGGCATTTATTTTAGGCTTTCTATTTTCCTTTAATTCTCTCCTCTTTACTTGCAATTTCTTATCTTTTTTATTTAATTTTCAATTCCTTTGGTTTCATATGTTCAAAAATTTAGAAATCAAAATAAGTGAGTTCAAGCTTTTAATACTACAAATGATTCAATACAAATTCAAAGATCTCAAGCCAAATTATATATATGGCACAAACAAATTCTTATAATATATGGTACAATCAAATTCCACAAATAGAATTTTTTTCTATCTTATTCCTCATAAAAACAATGGTGATTTATAGTTTAATCTAAGACAAATTGCAAAATATTCTCTTCTTTTCAAAAAATATTCAAAATATCTTTTTCCATTGGAAAAATTGATATTTATTTTCCATATAAAAAAATAACAAAATTCATTTTTTATAGAAAAATAATAAAATAAATCCTCTTCTCCTTTAAAAAATAATAAATTCCTTTTTCTATAGAGAAAAGATAAGTGGTTTTTGGGTTAACATGGTGCTTACATATGCAATTTAATTAAAGAAAAAATGAAATATATCCCTTTTTTCAAAAAAATGGTTGAAAATGTCTTTTTCCAAAGAAAAAAAAGAAAATATTTATTTTCCATAACAAAAAATAACAATATTCATTTTCCATAGAAATTCAATAAAATAAGGGATCTTTTGGAAATAAATAATAACTAAAGACTTTTTTTCATTGAAAAAATAAAAGGTTTTTAGGATAACATGTGGTTTACACATGCAATCTAATCTAAAACAAATCGCAATATATCTTCTTCTTTAAAAACAATATATTAAAAAAACATTTTTAATAAAAATTTAAAAACAATATATTAAAAAAACATTTTTAGTAAAAAAAGCTTGATATTTATTTTGTAAAGCTAAAACTAACAAATTCATTTTCCAAAAATAAAAAAATAGTTCTTTCTTAGTAGTTCGAGAGTCAACAATGTGATTTTCCAGAAAATTTTTGTAAACAAATAAAGTCTCTTTTTCCATTAAAAAAACATACTATTTCCTTTTTTTCTTTCAGAAAAAAAATCAAATTATTTTCTAAAAAAATATTTGTAACATAAAAATAAGAAGGGTTCTTATTACACACTTTTTTTTCTTCAATCTGAGATGTGGGAGGAGAAAATATATGATTCTCAACCAAATTTTGTTTACGTCAAATAGGTTGCTTCGTTTGAAAAAATGATTCGGTCGGCCAAGATAAATCGTTGACCGAGAGATTTTTTTTACTCTATGATGAAATTTTGGCCACATGTTAGACTCTTTGCTCAAAGTCTCGTTTGAGAGTTTGGAAACTTTTCATCCGAGACTTTTTCATCGAAAACTCTCAACCAAAATTTTGAAATGCTCTTTGACGAGAGTTTTTCAGTGAAAATTTGTTGTAGTTAACACATCAGTGAAAATTCGTTGTAGTTAACACAAACCAAAGTTGTAATATTTTTTTTGGTATGAGAGCTGGAAATCTTGCAACCGAAATTTTTTTTTTTCAACTCTAATCTGAGAGTTTTTCTAGGCCGAGAGTTTTCAGATAATGAAAATTAGGAAAAATTATACCATTTTCCAGAAATGGAAGGTTCAGAGAAGCAAAAATAACGACAAAATTTAAGATTTAAATGATGCAGTTGATGCTACTAGATTTATCTCTGAATATAATTTCTAAAAATATAATATTTATTTGTTTTCATAAAAAAATTGATATTTTTTACTAATATTATACTAAATTGTAATACTAAATTGTGTCATTGTTTGAAAATTACGGTTCAAAATCCAAACATCAAATCATTTGAAAAACTACCTTGAAGATTCCTCTCGCCATCCTCTCCAAAATAGTATTTTTAGGTGATTTATTCACAATCACATTAAGAATAAAATATGGATCATTGAATGTGTTGAAAAATAACATGTTTTTTGTCTTACCCTATTTCATTCAATGATAAAATATAGTGATTGAATATAAAGAATTCCCAAAAATATTTCATTGTCTAGTAGAATCTACAAAAATTATGATGATATAATTTTTTCTCAAAATGAATCACTATTTCTAAAAACTATGGTGGTTCCCTAAGTCACTACTTATACTTCCTTAAAATTTTCAACAATATGTAATCATTTTCACTAAATTCTTCCAGGAAATCATTTTGGGAAATCACATCATACATCAAGGAGTCCGAGGCGTTTTGAACTACCTAGTGCAGTTCATAATCACTATTTCTAAAAACTATGGTGGTTCCCTAAGTCACTACTTATACTTCCTTAAAATTTTCAACAATATGCAATCATTTTCACTAAATTCTTCCGGGAAATCATTCTGGGAAATCACATCATAGATCAAGGAGTCCCAGGCGTTTCGAACTACCTAGTGCAGTTCATCATCAGAAGAATAATAATTTCTGAAAAAAAATTATTGGAAATGAATTTGAATCACAAAAATTTACACTCTCAACTATATAATCAATAAACACTAAATTTCTCCCACCATATATCTTTAATTTATTTTCTTTAAATTATGAGAATGGAAATAATAAAATTCTCTATAAATCTTATTTTTACTTAAAAAAATAAATTCAAAAAGAATATGAATTTAAAGAGGTTGAATTTGAAAATACATAATAATTCACGGTTTTATAAAAAACAAGTTAAAAGTGTATCCCAATTTTTTGTGTTTTCATGTTCATTGACAACCTTTATCACTCCGATAATTGTCTGATGGTGGTAGAAAGAATTCTATTTCTATGAAGGGTCATGTTAGCTAGGTAAACTTAAAAGACCACCCATACTTAGCCGTGTCTTTGTAACCTTCCAGCTTTGTTGTCACGCTAGACATCTATCGGGCTCGTTAACAGAAAAGATCAGACTAAAATAACCTTTATTTGAACCAAGCCTTCGTTAACTCCGATGGCCAATGGTTAATAGAAAAAGACTTGTTGATGAACAAGTCTGTGTCCATAAACTGAAAAAACTTCAAAACTTTTCGGGTTTACCAAAGTCTTCACTTTATGTAGTTTTTGGCTCCAATAAAGCTGAACATCAATTTATCTAGTGGAAAAATACTTACAATGCAACTCTAATATAACCTCAAGAATTGGTAAAAAAAGACATACTATAAAGTTGATATCGAACCTGAACTACTCCTACAATAATTGATCCTGCCACTAGTCTAGCTCACTCTCCTAATCACAATAAACAGTTTTATAAGTCAGGGATCAACATAACATAAAAATATTGATATCAACCACACACACTGGAGGATAATCACACTACCTTCATTAACACCACACGTACACAATTTTGGCTGGATTAGAAAAATAATTGGGCTTTTTCTCTCTTTATTATCTCTCGGTCCTTTAGACTCTCGCATATCTCACTCTTTTGCTAAATCCTCGACAACTCTCATTAAATGGTGTATTACAGGTCAAAAAAGAAGTAATATCTTATTTATTACATAAATTTCTATTTCAGTTCTCATTAAATGGTGTATTAGATGTCAATAAGAAAGTAATATCTCATTTACTAAATAAATTTATATTTCAGTTAGAAATCAAATCTTTATATTTAATTACATTAAACTAACTTAAATTAAATAAAGGTAACCCTAACCTATTCAAAAAATGATCCGATAACAAGGTTAGGGGAAATATTAGAAAAAAAAAAAGGTGAGAGTTTGAGTGAGTCGTAATATTTAGAGAAAAATAAGTTTTCACTAACATCATACTTTACCCAATATTTCCCTTCACTTAATCACTATACTACCCAATATTTCCTCTTACCTTTGCTCTCAATATGAGGGTGAGGGTGGAGGTGCGGTTTTGAAGGAAAAGGATAATTTCAACAAGTGTGGTTGGGTGATAGGATTTCTATGCAAATAAATTTAATGTTATATATTTAGCTTTTTGTCTTTTCAAATTGAAAAAAGAGGTTGGAAAATGTATAAAATAATATTATATTTTACTTAATTTTTACTTACTTCCTATCCTTGTAAATATTGAGTAAATTATAATATTATACATTACCCAATATTTTCCCTCACCTCAATCTCGAGAAATATATGGTAAAATATAATATTATATTATACTTTATCTAATATTTCCCACCAACTCCCACTCTCATATTATACTTTACCCAATATTTACTTCAATCCCACCCTTATTTAGTGGGTAACTATTAGAGATTTAAGATTTAAGTTTTCTCTAATATTCCCCTTATTGTGACCCTTATTTGAGGGGAAACATTAGAAAAAACTAATTTAAGGTTTTTCTAATATTTACGTCCAGCCTAATCCATAAGTTGCTCTAGCATTTCTCCCCACCTCCTCATTGAGGAAAAAAAAGCATTGCCCCTCAACTGATTCCATCTATGCCTTTAAACTTGATTTATAAAATAAAGTATAATGTTATATTATATTTTATGTAATATTTTTACTTATGAGATTAGGCAAATATTTGGAATCGTGAAAATATTAATTAAATGTAATCTTATATTACATTTTACTCAGTATTTTGCTAAATAAATAAAATTGAGAAAAATGTTAAATAAAGTATAATATTATATTATAATTTACCCAATATTTTCTCATCTAAACATTTTAGATGAAAAAAAAAAAATTAAATAAAAAACAATTAATTTTCATAATTTGGATTGTTGTTAATTTTCCTACACAGTCATTTTATAACCAAACCCATGTATGCTCGCGAATATCTACGTAACATTCAAAAATAAAAGAATTCATCCTTGTCCATGTTTCATGGCAACATAAAATATTTATCCATATCATATGTGAATGGTGGACTCATGTAGTATATACTTTTTGAACTTATTGGTACTAAGAAATGGCTATTTACTAAGAAATGGCTATTTAATTCCTTGTCATAGTATATTTTTAACTTAAGTAGTAATTACTTTGACATGCATATTCCCCGATGGGGGTGTCATCCATGGGAACCACATCAATGGTCACCACATAACCAAAAGGTCTAGAGCATGGGTAAATCAATTCCAAGCATCTTGTCCATGCATGGAGTTAAGTGCATGTGGAAGTGTTGACAAGTTTCTCATTCGCTTTGTAACGTGGAGGAAAAAAATAGTTAAAAATTGGAGTGTTTTGTTCATAGGCGATCCTTATTCCAACAAGGAAGGGTGGTGAGTAAAGTTGGGTTTCATTCCAGTTCTCGGTCGATTTAACACTTCTGATCGATCAATCATCGGATAATTTTCCTTTAATGTTCTCACAAGTTTAGCCATTAGAAGTAATGAAGGTCTCCAGCAACCCATTAATGGCTCCTCGCAATACAGAAGGAATGCATTTCTTAACCTGTGTATCATATTTCACACATGTTCGACCCTCATACTTTCTTGGAAGTGGGAGGCTCCCTCAACAACATGCAACGTATCTTCCTCGTGTGGTTATAAATTGCTTGGATCAGGTAAAGGGTGGTGCAGCAAGTACGTAAATTCAGGAAGTGAGGTTAGTGGCATTGTAAGGCCTGCGGTTCTATTTGTTTCTCTCATGCTTGGCGTGGTTTACTTGGTGAACACCTCTTCAGCCACGGTGGCGAGCACACCCTCACGATAGAAACTACATGTATTTACCATGGCTCTATCGTCAATGTTTTCTATTTTGTTCTTACACAGTGCAACCTCGAACCGGTTTTTGAACTAGTGGTTGTGCTATCATCTTTGGCGCTTCACGGTCTTGATTTCCCAGGTGTATCATTTAACTACTTAGTGCTCGTATGTGAGATCTGGTACCTGGGTAATTTCTCTATTTCGTTGTACGAGTGTCTTTATCTTAGCTTCTATAAAATTTCAAAAGGATTTACTCTATTTCTTCAGTTGTCAATTGTGGAGGCCTTTGTTTTTTTAAAGTTTATACATGTTTAGGTCAAGTTGCTCATTAGATTTAGCACTTTCTGCACAATTTTTGTATCCAGTTCGTACATATGCTATAACTTAGTTTTCTTGCAAGCGTTGGTTCCTCATAGAATTTCAATTTTATCCTTCCCTCCAGTTCGTACATATGCTATAACTTAGTTTTCTTGCAAGCGTTGGTTCCTTATAGAATTTCAATTTTATCCTTCCCTTACCTCGTCGTGGACTTCACTAATATTAAAGTTTAGTTTGCAATTTGGTCTAGTTTTAACTCCTTAGGGTGGTTTTTTCCCATCCCGCCTTTCATATTTTAGTGAATAGTGTCTCGAGGAGGTTTCGTTTCCCTCCATCCTAGGTATTTTCATGTTATGGTGATCATATAACCTTAAGTCATAATATTGTACACTTGGTCATTAACAAATAAGTTTGTAAATTGACATATTTCAAGAAAACCCTAGTATCTATGTTTTGAGACCTTATAATTGACTATTCCACCTCGTTAGAGAATGGTAAGTTGAAGGGGAGGTTCCAATTATAGGGCTATCTCTCACCCAAAATGTTTGTTAGAGTGGGATTCTCTTGAATTTTTTTTTGATACCGTACCCCTAGAAGCTAGAAAGGAAATTCGATAACTAGAGGCCCATGAATTTGGGGACAAGGAATATTTCTTATATTGATAAGTGGGTAACTCAAAATTAACTTAGATTCTAGACCCAAGTAGATTTTGCAAGAGGAAATTGTACTCCCTACATTCTATTGTAGGATATCAACAATTGGATTCTTTGTTTCATTTGATCATCAAAGATGAGTAGGTGTACCATTCCAAGATATTTGCAGGGAAAGAGGAATTGAAAGGTCTTCTTCTAAGAATCATATATTGTTTATATGACATATTGGTTCATGTACAGAGTGTGGAGAAATACGTTGTATCTAATTATGTGTCTGATTTAGGAGATGCTTCTAACAACCCTATGGTAATCAACATACCTCAGGGGAACATTGCTTCACATGATTGTCTGATTCAGGAGATGCTTCTAACAGCCCTATGGTAATCAACATACCTCAAGGGAAAATTGCTTCACTTGATCCTTCAGCCAAATTTGACTCATCAACCCTTTATTATCCTTTAGAAAACGAGACTCAAATGTCCATGTTTATTAGCGTTTATCAATGTGATAGCTCTCTAGAAGCTCTTCAACTACCTATCTATCTCTTTGCATGTTGGATGTTTTTCAGTTTACATGTTAAATTTTGGACACAAGAGCCTAAGAACCTACACAATGAGAAGGAAAAGGTTTCAACAATTCCCTTCTTCATTTATTCTTGGTTATTCATAATTTCTATGTTGGCTCATGCCAGTGTTTTTGTATCTCGGGGTTTGCTCTTGAGCGTAAGTTCTCTCTCCTTGGAATTGTCAATCTAGATTGTCATGTCAATGGATGTTTTTTGCAGAGAGTCAAGTCAGGTGTAGAGAAACCTACAATTTCCTCTACTAATATTTCTCAAATGTTTTGTAAAGATTTAGTGTGTTCCAACTATGTCTATTCTATATATGACACAACATTTTTTATTAATGAATACTTCTGTTCCAATTTACAAAACAACAAAAATACTTAGACATGGGTATTTATATTGGAATCGGATTTTTAGAATTTTAATTTAGTTATACTAATTAATAGGTGGATTAAGTTGATTTAATTTTTATGAAATAAATATTTATTGAATAACGTTAATACTAGTCAAGAAATAATAAAGTAGAGATATTTTTTAAAGTTTTTTTGTTTTTTTGTTTTTTGTTTTTTGTTTTTTTTTTTTCTGAGTTTAATATATATATATAGGTATTGATAAAAGTTCCTTGATTTGTGCATCAATCGAAGGGACCTCAACAAGTTTTTTCCTTAGCATGCTAGACTTCCTATAAGTTAGGAACTAATTCGTATAACTCAGGTCAAAGTCTTATAATTCAAGATCAGTTCCTAAAAGTTAGGATGATTTATGAGGGAATTACGTAATAATTTGAAGTGGAAGGCTCAATTTAATGTCTTATAGTGTAAGTTATCTATGGAAACCAACATCCATGAGTTCTGATTCTAAATTTGGGCAGATTAAGTTACAAGAGTTAGTTAGAATCACTTAACTCACTCCATCACCAGTTGAAATTTCTAGAAATAACAACTTCCTAACTTTAGCCATTTGAATTTCCTTTAAAAGGAGGAAGGAAGACACACATTTGATCATTTTCTTGTGACCACAAGTCTGTGAGACATGACAATAGAGCTCACGAGTTTGTTAGATGGTTGCACGGGTTTATGTGTGGAGCTTGTGAGAGAAAGGGGTGCCAAGGGTATCTTGTGTGCATTATTAGAGAGAGGAATTTCCTTGGAAATTACATAAGAATTTAGTAGCAGCCTATGCACAAGGAATTAGGAGGAAATCAAGGAAGATATTAGAGGTATTGAAACAAGTTGTATTTGTAAGATATCTATTGCTCAAATTGCTTCAAAAAAAATCTCAAGCAAGCAGAGGGTTTTCCGAGTTGGGTTCATGAGAAAATTTTGTGCGTTTATTATTGTGATGGTGTGTTTATTTATGTTCCTTTTCCATTGCAAAATTCAATATAGAAACTATGTCTGTATATGAAAATAATTTAGTTGTCATATTGTTCATATTAGTATTTGTAGAATTTTGTGGATTTTATACATGGTATAAAAGTTGTGAACATAAACGACCAACAAAAATACTTCAGATTCGAGAGCTCTCTAAATAGGCATAATGGATTTCATGGAGCATTGATGACAATATATTGTAGGTTTGTCCTAAACTGTTCATGGATCAATGAATGCAAATATATCTCAAGGAGTGGCAATGCATCACCTCCTATTCTTTCAAGTATTTGAAAAGGAGACCTATATATGCAAGGGTAGTGAAGGTTATGGAGAGATATTGCTAGGTGAAAGACTCTCATATTGGAGTTTAAACAAATATATGACACAACCTAAGAACAATAAGTGTATAGAATATTAATGGTTGATTTGCAAGCCCTAGATCAATCAAAGAGTTGACTGTGTAGCCAGTTTTGAAGGCCCTAAGGAGACTGGCAATAGTGTTGATGTCTCACAGTAACAATGCATATTTGTGTGCCCTAGGAGCAACCAAAACATTGACAAGTGGGGACTAATAAGTTGTTAGGAGAAAACATTAAAGGACTAATAGGTTGTTAGGAGACAACATTGTGGAGTCGTATTTTAGTTGGTTGTAGATGGCCAAACATCTGTTAAGAGGGAATATCCAAAAGACCCAATGAGCAGACTTCTTAGTGGACCTACAGGCCTACTAGTGGAACATATCAATGAGCCAAAGTTGAGTGACACAAAAGGAGTTGTGATCATTGATAGTGGTAGATTGTGGAGCTAGATATGCACATTTTTTGAGGAATATGATGTTGCAATGGTCAAAAAAAGAGGAGGAAAATTAGCTACCATATGTGCTTAAGGAACATCCTTCCACATGACCAAGAAAAAGAAGATTTTAAACCACCCGAAGGAGAAGGAAATGTAGTTTTAGATTGAGCTAGGAGATGATGGTAAATATGCAGCTAGAAGACTTGGTACTATCAGTTCTCAGAGGGAATCAGGTAATCCTATTCATCGTAGAGATGTTCTCTATATTCCAAGATTGAGGCAAAATCTTGTTTTGGTAGCTATCCTTGAGGACAAGTGATATGATATCATATTCAAGAAAGATAAGGTGTACCTCTAGCAGTTTCTAGATGTAAGAAGTAGATAGTTGTGAGGGTGAAGAATTTTTAAAATTTGTAGTAGAGAAAGGTGCAGCCTTGAACAGTAAGGCAAGCAATTCTAAAAATGGAGAAGTGGTGGTTGAGCGAGATTAGGATAAATCTCTCAAGATGGAGCCTCAACCAATATCTCAGTTTCAGTCTAAGATAGTTGGCAATTGGGTTGACCAACATGATGATGAGGAGCATATCCCAAAGCCAGTGAAGGCAACCACTTAGTCAAAGAATCCCAGCATAGGGATATTTTGAGCCAAGTGTGTAGAGTATTTGGTTAATGAAAATCAGAAGAGAGTTGAATCTTATAGTATCACTTCCAGCTAGACGAAGCAACCAAAGAGGTACACAAGGTACATGAAACTTATCACTGAAGTGATAGACTCATAGAACATGACGAGAAAGAATATGTATTCATATCATGTTCCACAAAAGAAATAAGTAAAATATTATAGTTCATAGGGAGAAAATACAACCATGGAAAACGTGGTAGTATTGGAGATATATCCAAGTAGATGACGGTTCTTCCAAAATCACCTCACTTACTAAAAAGGAGTGCTGAAAATGATAGCGAGAAAGGATCATTTATTTGTTCCTTAATAAAAGAGAACTCGACGAGTTCTTTCTTGGCATACTTGATTTCCTATAAGTGATGAATCATGAATCATTTCTTATAAGTTAGGAGATAATTCCTATAATTTAGGACGACTTCCTAAAATTCATGACGAATTATGAGGTAGTTAACTAATAGGCTAAGTGAAAGTATTCGTTTAGTGTCTTCTAGTGTGAGTTAGCTATGGAAGAAAACGTGTGCCAGTTCCAAGTCTAAATTTGGGCAGACTGAGTTACATTAGTCAATTAGACTCACTTAACCACTAGTTTGGCTTTTGAGAAATAACATATTTATAAATTTAGCCATTTGAATTTTCTTTGAAAGGAGAAACGAAGGAACATAATTGATCATTGTCTTGTGAGAAAAAATTGGTGAGATAAGATAATAGAGCTCGCAGGTTTGTGATAAGGTTTGAAAGGTTTAGTTGTGGAGCTTGTGAGAGAAAAGTGTGTCAATAGTAGCTTGTGTGCATTATGGCAGAGAGAAATTTTCTTGGTAATTGCACAAGATTTTAGTAGCAAGAGCAAGGAATTAGGAGGAAAATGAGGAGTAGATCAAAGGTCATGGAACGAGTTTTTCAACTTCGTACAAGAAGAGAGAATTAGAATGTATTATCTATTGAAAAAAAATATATTTGTAAGAGATCTATTGCTCAATTTGCTTCAATAAAATTCTCAAACAAGCAGAGGGTTTTCAGAGTTGGGTTTCCTAGAAAGTTTTCTGCCTTAATTATTGTTATGTTGTGTTTATTTATGTTTCTATTTTACTACAAATTTTGTAGAGAAATAATGTGCCTATATGAAAAGAAACTAGTTTTTAGATTATTCATATTAGCAGTTGCATAATTTCATGGATATATATATATATATATATATAAAGTTATAATTTTTTTAAGTTTGTGTTATTGAAAAGATACGCTATTGACCCATGATATTATAACAAAGTCTAGTTCTATGTGAAAATTATACATAGTAAAATAAGATCAATATTTCCAATTATAAATCTTATTACATATTTTTTAAATATAGGTAAATTTAATTCATTATTAATTCTTTTTGTAATTAGTACTACCACTAATAATAATTAAGAAACGTAAAGTGTAAAATGTATTATGAAACACGTGGTTAGATGTTTATAATAATTAAGAAACGTTATAGTTTTTTAATTTTAAAAGTGTAAAATGTGCGTTATATGTTTTTAATTTTAAAAGTGTAAAATGTATTATGAAACACGTGGTTAGATATTATAAACATTTTAACATATAACATCAAATAAATAAATTTATTAAAATAAAAGTTTAGAAGAAATAAATATTTTATGGCCCATGGTTAAATGATTCAATTTACTGTTATTAAGCAGAGATTTTTTCAACTAACAACACCTATAATAAAGAATTGTTATAATAAGATATTCAAATATCTATAATAAAGAATTGTTATAATAAGATATTCAAATATCTCTTCTATAGTTATATTAATAATAAAAATTCAAAGCAAATTGTAATAGCTGTGTTACATGGAATATTTCCATTTTAAGAATAGTATCATGGGGTACTGAAACTTTCCATGTGATTGCACTTTTTTCACAATCAAAGGATTTATCATTCCTGAGGATGACAGACCTCATTTTTCATATTGTTTCTCAGTAAAACCATGGTTTCCACACTGCCAGTTTATACAATATCAACCTAAAACAATTCTCTTTTTAATTATTTATATTGACATTGTGAATATGTGTGAAATATCATATATCAAGAGTATAATAAGGTGCAATGCAACAGAATACCTGTCAATTAGCTTTGCTCTAAACTTGAAATTTAAAATTACAAGCAACAACTTATTATCGTAAGATATTTGAATCAATTCTCTTTTTAATTATTTATATTGACATTGTGAATATGTGTGAAATATCATATATCAAGAGTGTAACAAGGTGCGATGCAACAGAATACCTGCCGATTAGCTTTGCTCTAAACTTGAAATTTAAAATTACAAGCAACAACTTATTATCGTAAGATATTTGAATCATTTCATAAAAGGCTTTAAACTCGATCCCATGAACATATATAAAAGTTGTGAACACAAGAATTTATTGATTTACAAACATATAAAATATGTCGACTTATTGCATTAAATTGGAAGATATTAAATAAATATATTGATTATGCCCAGGGGAGGCCAATTTTTGTCGATTTGTGCGTAGGAGGCTTACTTATCATATGAAGAAACCCTAAATAAAACTACAATAATAAAAAAAATGTATATATGAAGAGCTGTAATGAAATAAAAATACAATAAAGTACTTCAATGTTACATTGACTCCAACAATTTTTTAATTATATATATGTACATTATATAACTAATATGTAATAATTTAATAAATGCTAAAGTCAAAATACAATAAACTACTTCAATGTTACATTGATTCCAACAATTTTTTAATTATATATATGTACATTATATAACTAATATGTAATAATTTAATAAATGCTAAAGTCATCTGTTAAAACGTGTACACTTCATATATCTTCAATTTCTGGCAGAGCAAAATAATGTGATAACTGCCCTGCAGCGTTTCCAAATGCAAGTCAATGCTTATCATCATCTGGCATCCTTTCCAGATGACAAGTCAATGCTTGATCGTCAGAACATGATCTTGATCCTATCTTGATCCAGGGCAAGTTTTGGCTCAAAGAATGAACCGACCATTATTGTAGAGATAAAGATATGAGAACCTTTCCTTCCCCTCACCGGTAGCCTTACTGAGGTGAGAGTTTCTTGACCAAAATGAATATCTCCCTCTCTTCGCTCTGTTCTTCTATTCCACTAATTTGGCTGGTTCTTTTTCTAGAGCTTGTCAATGTACAAGCCTCTTGATCCTCTTGATGAGGATCTCTAGGAATGCGATAGTTAAGCTCTAGTACAATCTAGTACCATTTTAAGGAGACTTTGAAGCAATCAGTCAATGAATGATCTATAGGAAAATGATGTACAACCTCTGCCCTAGCCTATGCTTCTGCTCATGTCTTTGCTATTGCTACTTCTGGGTCTTGATCTCGACTACCCATATGGTATTGCTGCTTCTTCCATATCTCTATATGAGAATAAATCTATATCTAAAAGCTGTAACTGGTTTGAGCTGCAAGATTGCAATGTTCATGTTAGTCATATGTATCAACAGAAGATGCTGAAGTATGAACGCCGAGAAAGTGGCACTGTAGCAGTAATATTTACGCTTGTTGGGTAAACACTCATCATAACAGGGGAATTTCACGACGGATACATAGTCCAAACATAGGACATTGTAGACCTACGAAAGATGGCTCCAATTTCGAGCGGTGAAGGATCTGCCTTTACCTCTGTGGCTCTAAATGCTACTGGCTGCAATTGCTTGTTCGGATGCTATGCTATTAAGAAACTGTTTTTGGTTATGGATTAATTTCACCTCAGCTTAACAAATTAGGCTTATGGAGGTGGAAATCTGTAATTCTATGTAACAAACACGTAATACCATGTAAGGTTTAGGGAGGTGGAAATCTGTAATTCTATCTTACAGAAACATAATACAAGGTAATAGCCAAATGGCAATCTTACAATACCTACCAAATGGAAATATGGCGATACCATATGTTTACACTATGGTGTAAGAATGAAAAAATATTGGTAAAAAATTTAATGCTTGGGAATTAATGCTAACTTAACCTTAGCATTAATATAGGTCTAGACGAGGGCTAACTTAACCTTAGCATTAATACAGGTCTAGACAAGGGCCAAAATGCATTTTGAATTTTAATATAAAGTTTTCTCCAAAATATACGTTGGAAAAAATGGAGCCCATAGTAAGGGGTTGATATTTTGGGCAATTAAACACCATCAAAATAATAAATAAATAATTATAAGAAGAATGTTTTCTCAAAACTTTGGTTAAATTGTGGATATAGAAAATAAATCAAACTAATTAATGCATAGTAAGGAAATATCGATTGCTATAAACCTACTACCTTCGACAGGCATAATAATACTCCAGAATCCCCCTAGCCCTAAATACGAGATATGAAACCCTACAGTACAAAACATTGACCACTTTCTAATATAACAACCATGTGGGACACTAAGAAATCACACTTTGACATATTATGTCTCCTTTCCAATTATGTGGCAACCAAATCTTCTGAAATGTTAGGATAAAAATAAATTTTGGGGTAACGAAGCTATGGCGTTGAACTTATATTAATAGCGTAGTCTATCGAGATTTCAAATTTTCCATAAAACAATGGAAATTTCAGTATGATTTTGTTAAAATTTTGTGAAAGTTTTTGAAACTCAAAATTACAATAGTCAATCTACAAGATTTTAGGTGTCTATAAATTTTTGATTATGTTGAATCTATTTCTATATTGTTTTTGATAATATTGAATCTATTTCTATATTGTTTTTGATAATGTTGAATCTATTTCTATCATTAAAGAAACAAATACTATTATCATATTTTTTTGAAAAAAATTAAATATAATTCCATAAAATTTTAACCATCAAAACAAGTTTACCGCCTCCGTAAGCAATTCCTAATTCCTATATTATTTCACCATGTGAGCTCCTTTGTGTCACTTATTATTTTGCCACTAAAAATGTCACATTCCCCATCATAGCCACATATACCTTGATACCAAATGCAACCGCAATTTCAAAAATTAAATATTGTTTCTTTCAAGATTTGCTACATTATTGTGGGTGGGTGGACCCCATTTGAGAGGAGAGGCAGATAAGGCTACACGTTCGAGTTAGAGTTCAGCTATTCCAGTTTTTATTTCAAGGACAGAGTGACATGTTAACACAAGACGTATGGTTATGGGAAACATCTCCTTGGAAGGAAATGCATTCATTTTGACATTATCAATATTATTTAAGGTTATGCCCAACCAAAGATCAAATTAGTGGGTATCATTTTGTTTTTCGGATAGTGTGAATAAAAATTAATGAATTTTTTAACAAAATCAATTTAAATAAATTTTAAATATTTAATGATATCACTTTTAAGAAGAGCCCTCCTGATCTGTCCTTGCTAGTTAAGCTAGGAATTTACATTTTTGGTCAATTTTTAATAAATCTTATGTTGTTTGAGTAAATTGAAGAATTTTTTTCAATTTTTAAATAGTGTAATATTTTTGGGTAAATTTTGTGGGGAAGTGTATAAGGTTAGAATATTTTTACAAAATTTATCAATTTGTAGCTTTCTGAATTACTATTCAATATTCCTTCATTGATCATTATGTAAAATCTTCAACATTACATAGAGTAACTTTAAAGGAATAGTGAGTTACATAACATAACATCCATTGTTATGACATATTATCATAATATCTCTCTGTAAAACTTAAATCATTATCATTATTTACTTCATTAAGCTAGTTAGTCATATATATCTAATGATGTAAGTGTTAATGTAAGGTAAGGAAGCAACACCATTAGAATTCCGCAATAAGAAAACACATCATTGAACATTGATTTACCCTATAAATCTTGTATTAAATGCTCATGAAGGTGTTCATCCCTCACTAATTAGTTGTAAGGGATTCAATCTCTTGAACATTTTCATAAAATATTACGATGAAATATCATCTTAAATACAACATAACTAGCTAGAAACTATTACATTAATCATTATATCATTTACTCATAAATCCTAGAACATTATGTCTTTGCGACATAGTTGTTTCCATTAGTGGATTATGCTACAATTGACATTCCTTCAATCTGCATGGACTGGAAACTCATTCCCTACCATAATGTTAAACATAGTCTATCTTTTTCATATGTCGCAATCTTTTCCTATAAATTATACTAGTAGCAAACTTTGATATCATGATTAGATCAAATATTAATCAAACCAAAAATAAATCTTTATTAGTGATGCTTCAACATATATTCATGTGCATACATAAAATGTAAACAATATATCATGACATGTCTCCTTTAACAATATTGTACATGCATTAATTAAAAGTACATAACTACTAAAACATGTATATTTATTTTTACGTATGTATGGTTAATACATAAACATAACCAAGATATGTTTACTTTTCCCTATTTCACATATATCGTAAGAATAGAAATATTTAATTTTACCCACAAAACACAATAATGTTAAACAACATCCATGGTTAGAACCCTCTTTTACAAAAGAAGAGGGAAGATATCTCCAAGAAAAATATCACCTTAACTATTATTTCCCCTGGCACAAACACACATTCTTTTTTGAAGAAAAGCTGGTAGAACTATCCATATTCTTATAAATGACACTAACACATTAGCTATGACCCTTGTGCATATAATTATACAAAATTTATTCAAAATGAATTAACCCCACAACTATTTTTTTTGTGTGTATGCAATTATGTCTTTTTTTTCCAAAAAGCTAATAAAATAGATATTATTCTTATGCATTAAAATTCATGTTCTTTTCCAAAGGAGAAATATTATTCTGGTACATGCAATACATGTCCTTTTCCAAAATATAGTTATTCACAATAGCTATTGTACATGGAAATACATTCTCTATTCCAAAAGAAAGTTAACATAATAGTTATTATTTCTGGTGTGCAACTACATGTTCTTTTCTAGAAACCTAACAGAAATGGAGCATTCAATTTAAATATAACTCAATAGTTGTCCTTTTCATGCATGCAAAGCATATTTCATTTTTAAAAGAAACGTCACAATCAACTCTCATTTTCGTGCATGAAAAATACATTTCTTTCATTGGAATTCTACTGCAATTAGCTATTCTTTTATGCATATGTAAATATATATTATTTCCAAGAATTCTAATACATTAGTCATTTTTTTTTGTGCATTTAAATTTTTCATATTCTTTTCAAGAGATTTTATTACTATTAGTTACTTTTTGTACATGCAATAAATCTATCATAATAGCCATTCTTCTTTGTATGTAACACATAAGCAAATCTAGCAATTTATTTTGTATATGTGAACACCTTCCCTTTTCCAAGAAAATTAATGCAATTAGCTATCATTTCTATGCATCTGAATATGGGTTCCTTTCAAGTAAAATACCTATTTTTCTATGTGCATAATTAACACACAATCATTTTCAAGAACTGGAAAAGTAAACATTAAAAAATATTGACAAGATACTTATCTCTCTTTTCCATTTCAATTTTCATTGCACACTTAATCCTAAAATATCGACACTTATTGGGAAAAAATGTTGATCTTGCCCATCGGCTTTAGCCATGATGTGCAAAGAATATTTATTAATCAACGATAAAAGAACAATGGAGAAAGTATAGCACAACATATCCACTTTTTACACAAGTAAATCCTTGGTGAAAACCCAATATAGATGGCCTCCAACTTTAACTAACTTAAATGGTTATGAGACTTTTACCTCACTTTTCTTAACTATAGAAAATTAGCCACTTCCCACTTCAGTATTCCATCGTCATATAAATGGAAAACTGAAAAATAAATGGTTATTTTTTTTGTTTACAAGGGTCATAATGGTTGCATCTGTCGAGCTATATGTCTCATGTTGTTTAATATCTGAACCTTTTTCGTATTATTTGTACATTGTTTTTCAATATCTTCATATTCAAGCTCATCCTCGAGCTAAGATAATACCTTTCATATACTTCCTTTTTTCAGAATTATGAACTTTACCTTTTATTTTTGGTTAAAGACGTTACCTATCAACCACTTGATGTCAAAACATATTGGAAATTGAAACTTCTTTCCTATATTAGTCATTTCAATTTCACACATTCCAAAATTAGTATTTTTACAACAAATTATTGAATGGTTAAACATCTAATACTTTAGCAATGTTTTTATTAATTCCACTGAAGGATAATCAAGATAAAAACACTAAATTATCAGAGACATAAGCAAATGAGACATGGAGGAAAGGGCCTAAGAGCCTCATGGTATTTCTCTCTCATTTCTCATTATTAAAATAATGTGTATAATACAAATGTAAATACAAGAGGATATTTGTGTCAAGACAATGTGTCTATCTTGGAAACTTTAGTTGATCATATATCTCAACCATACACTAATCTAGGAGCCTAATTAGTTGGAGAGAATCTATCAACCAACTAGACCTAAAAAAACTCCTAACTATGAGGAATAAACCCAATCTAGAAAACTAGGATTAAACCTGACTTTCATGTTTTTAATTAATTTAATTATTTTGGACTTAGAAATGTTTTTATCACATGAGAGTGAGTCTAACATTACCCCCCTTAATCATAAGTCCAAAATAAGAACCAGGAACCATCTCCCAAGTTCTCATGCTGAAATGATTGATCCTCAATAAAAAAAACTACTTGAAAAACCGCCAAAGTTGGATCCTAAAAAACTCCAATATGAAGAGAAGATTAATCAAATGCAAGTCTAATTCATCTTTTCTTGACATCTCCATCAAGTGCCAAGCTACAAAATGATCCGTCTATCCTTTTCTTTCAACTAGCATTCTAATTTATTTTCCACTAACAAAATGTTGATAATGCCGACCGATGAATTGATGATGTCAAAATTGCCCACTCGCTAATTTGATGTTGATAGCTCACCGATTGCTTTGATTATGAACTCTCACTGGTTGTGTTGATGTTGATCACCCACTCGATGATGATTATGATTGCCCACTAAGTTTTTGATGATGATCACCCACTGGATGAGTTGTTGATGCTATCAAAAACTCCTCACTGCTGCTTTTGTTGATGTTGTCGAAACTTTCAATCTAAAAACCACCTTCAATTCTATTATCATTTGTTACGGACAAAGCTACCCCAAGGTCTGGGTTAAGGGACCTAATAGAGCGGATGGCATATCATCACAAGAAGCACTCTAATTATCAGTTTTTATGCTTGAACTATAAAATTGAGGATAGACGACCTTACCTATTTGTCCTTTGTTTGAGGTCAATCCCGTAGGGTGCAAACCCTATGCTACTCCTCGTGCTTCAAAACCTACAAATCAATCAAGACAAAGAACACAAACTAGTTGCACAACATATATGTCCTACATGTCAGCATGCTAGCATATATAATCTCATAAAAATAATATGAAATAAACCATTCAAGATCATTCAACATGTATAAGAGACATATAACACAAAGATATCATGAAAAGGACAATACTTATTTTATTGATAATATGTAAAGAGAAAGTAGAGAAATCATCTGAGATCTGCCATGGCTTCGTGCGAAACCATCCTCTAGATCCATCCAATCCTAGCCTCACAAAGATTCTTCCATAAATGGTGCACAAAGGATGTCACATAAAGTGGGGGTGATCATCACAAGGGAAGAAGGGTTTCCTGAACCTGGGGAATGTAGGAGGCACAGAGAAATATTAGACTTGATCAGGGCTATAAAAAGATATAATATCAATAGCATTTTTTCTCTCCTTCCTTAGGCCATTCCCTTAAGTTTTATTTATACTTCCTCAAATTAGTTTTTTTAGTTGGGGAATAATTAGGCCACGAGCTAGGGTAGTTATGTTATAGGAAAAACTGTAAACCCCGCCTCATTAATAGGGAAATTATATACATTTTTAATATTTTAAATAGCATACACAAGTCAGCTATGGATGACCCACATCTGTACGCAAAAAAAAAGTGGGCAGAGTCGCGTATGAATTTTAAAATATTGTTTTTAAGAAGTGTGATCAAGTCTGAATGGAAGGGTTGCCCAAGGCCAATGCATAAGTCATCAAGTATATAGAGGTGATAAATGATGCTATAACAAATTCCCCCAAATATATGAGGCCAAAAGGTGTACATGATGGCCAAAATGTATTATGTGCATAAGAAACAACCTTGTGAGGACTAGAGAGGACTTCACCAGATTTTAGCCTGCCAAAAACCAGTGATAGAAATTAGAAAGATAACTTATGTATGAGGAGGGCATACCCATGCTCAGTGAAATAAAATTGTGTCCACATATAAATTATGGCTTGGATCCAATATGTATAAAAGTATAGATGAACTGTAAAGTACATAGTGAACCATATAATCACTGCCGAGAAGTACAAGTCAAAATCTTGCACAAGTATCACATATGAAAGAATGATCAATGATGCTGCAAAGATATCTAATCACTGAAGTCACAACTAAATCTCCAGGTACCAAATCATAAATGGTAGAATAAATGGTACAATCACGCAACTAGGTGGCAATATATAAGATTTTTCTGAGATGAACTGCAACATATAAGGGTGGATGGTCTCACTGGTAGAAAACTGAAGGAGATGTCAAAGTGAACCAAAAAATGCTAATGAAAACCTGAGGTCTACACTGATAACCATGGAACAATTATACACAGTGGGAATAAATGAGCTGAGGTCGACCATGTGAGAAATCTTTTTATTACCGTTCATTGATGTATACCGTTAACAAACACGAGACAACTCACCGATAATGATGATGAGAGTCAAGGTGCCCCAGTACAATATAACAAGTGTGAATAAATGAGTTGAAGTTGAACACTTGAGAGAAAATACCAATCAGGAGACATTGATGTATTCTCACTATCAATAGTGAAGGATTCTGCCACTGATGACTACAAACCCTAAGGTACTGACGAAAGGAATGTAGACCTTATTCCCAAAGAAATGAGTTAGAGTTGATGGGAAAAGATCTACTGGAAGGAAGGAATTAAGGTATCCCACATCATTCCAGCACAAGTGTAACCCGCATGCCAATATTTGGAAGGAATTAGATGAATCAAAGTGAAGTAATCAACCTGAAGTATGTTTTCAGCATGCACAAAATGTAGCTAGCACACGATAGAAACCCTCTGAACCAACCAATAATGAAAGCTGACAAAGAGACGAGATATCCACTGATAGGGTCAAATGGAAATCAAGGTACTGAATGAATCCCAGGTGTGATAATGTAAGCTGAAGTCAAACACAAGGGAAACCACTCAGTCAAAGACCCATGATGTTGATCAAATTTTGAGCATAAGGTCACCTATCAATGATGTAAATAGGGCTACGGTGCGGCTCTATGTTTTCTCTTATAGAAATATGTTGAAGTCGATAAGAGACAAACCCACTGGCAAGAAGTCAATGGAGACCTTCTCAAACTAGCACGAGCAAAGGACAAAATAGCTGATGTATTAGGACAAGATACTAAAAGACCAGGATGGCTGACTGAAAAATGAGTCAAGAAACACCACAAAAAATCCGACTTAGGTTAACTTCCCTTGACCAAAATCACAACTCATTTTCAGTATGACAACAAATGATAAATTGTATAAGTTTTTCATGTAGTAGGCATAAACAAACCTTCCATATGATTGGAAGAGACAAAAAACTAGGGGAGTACTAACTCGATAACAAGGTTATGGCTTCTCCTAAGTAAAAAACTAAAACCATTCCAAATGGAGAAAAGACTTAGCTTTTTTGTTCTTCGTTCAAGGGCCACACAAGTGACTCTTTAGCAGCCATCAAATATGGAAGTAATGTCTCATTCCCGCTCTTTTTCAAATATTTATCTTTTTGTCTTTTTCATATTTCAATGCCTGAAAAGGAATAAAAGAATGCCTACAATAAAATGGATAGAACGAGTTTCAGTAAACAGGTGAACTAGTTCCTGGGATAGGAACAATGCTATGGCAAATGCAAGGTGGCAAAAACTGGTAAGTGACACTCAGAGGAATGTTCTGTTCATAGGTAAAGGTGTCAAATTGCGAAGGCTAAGTGATTGCACGGTTGACTTTGTAGAAAGACATGGTCAAAATATGGCTTAAACACGAGTCCAAATGAAGCCAGCTAAAGGAAAAGATAAACAACTGGTCAATATGCAATGCAGAGGTACAACTCAATAATAAAATGGGAACCTCTAAGGTATATGGCCAGAATAAAAATAGCGAAGAAGAAGAAGAATGAAGCTTCAACACATAAGTCATGACGGGACTAAAGAGGACCCTCGAGCCTATGTAAATTTTAGAATGGGTGACAAATTCTAGCGAGGAACTAAATAGGAAGCCCATGTAAAGTATGGCTCTACCATCATATCATGATTTAAAAATTGACAAGTGAAATTGGTTAAATAGTCATAATATCATGGGGTCGACCCTATGGAAAGATTTCAAAATGGAGGCTAGTATGCATAAGTGCAATGGAAAGTGTATTCCCTAACATATATGCTAGTTCAGAATCAAATACCTGCAATGACATGTTAGTGATCATGGATCCGAAGAAAAAATTGGAAATATCTCAAAATCACTAGAATGGACCAGAAAATAACTTTTCCCAACACTTACAAGCCAAAAGGTTAAACGGTCGTGAACAAATTCAAAAAATAAACACAAACAAAATTTGTGATTTTTTTTTTTTAAATTATGGGCATAAATATGCCTTTTGGACTCACATTTGGTCATTTGTGCTGTGAAGAAATTTAGAAAGTGCTCTGGAGAAAAAAATCCCTTTCTTGCAAACGAAGCAATTGTCCACTGAATCGATCCAAATCAGTTAGGTAAACCTCATACTCATCTTTTTTATCAATTTTATTATCATTTCAAGCAAAGTTTTAGATTTCTCACCGTATAAATATAATTTTTTTTTGAAACCCTCTGCGTATACGCGGTTTCATCATGAGGAACTCGTGTATAGACGTGATTATTTCCAAATGAAGTCATGTATGCGCAGATCAAAGTATTAAAATTGATTTCTAATTGGTTAATGGATGAAATGATTCAGGATGACAATCAAATGGAGGGAAAGAGAACATAGTACCATTGATAATGAGGTTATGCATGATCAAGTGTCCTTGGATATCCTTCGGGGATGCAGATTATTAAAAATTTTCAAAATGATGAATATGAAAACTAACACATGATTTCTCAAGATGTTAGTGAATTATTGGGATCCAGATGAATATTACTTCATGATAGATAAAATGCCACTAATAATTGAAGTGGAAGACATCTATTTCATAACTGGAGTCTCTCGAATAGGGGAACCAGTTAATTTGTAGGGTGAGCCCACAAGAGGGATTAATGTTGACGACTATATCCAGGTCTATTGTGCTGAGGGTACTAATAAGGTGGGGACATAGATCCCAATCAGATATGTGCGAGATCTGCACATGAAAATCCTTCTTTTCACCATTGCGAGGGTAGTAGGATCAACATCCTTACACCAGGCTTCATGAGGAAGCGTGAATATGAAAGTGGACTGATTTACCAAACTACATGATTGGTGCATAGACTTATTGGTAAATATGAAGAAACAATTGACTTCTATCCAGCATAGCAAGACAAATAATTTTGGCTATGAAACCATTTTGTGTACATTCTTCTTTGAGAGAGTTCTAGGGCTTTGTCCCAAGATCATCTCTACCATTAGTAGCTCTCGTGATCCATGGATAGCTAGATGGGAAGACTTGATAAAGAGACTGGGGGGTAATGAGGTTCGCCAGACTACATGGGATGATGAGTTCTACCTGTGGTGGGGAGAACAAGTCATCTCAGTAGAGGACTATCCCTATGTTGGGATAAATTTCAGAGTAGATCCAGACTTGGTTCTTCCATCTAATGCGACATGGGGCGCGATTGGTAAGATCACACAATGTTTTTTTTATTATATGATTTTTTTTTATTTTTCAAATTATATGAAAATGAAAAATATGTTTTTGTTAGGACAATATAACTTTCAAAATTTTATGATCAAGATGCAGACATGGGACCGGTGAGACCTGAGGGTTTCCCTAGAAATAAGCACTGTAGAAGAGAGGCTGATGATGCTGCTAAAGACCCAGGGAGAACCCTCCATGTCATTCAGAGAAGCTTGGAGAGTTTGACTCGCCAAGTTCCCCATGGCGGCTGTAGAGGATATCCTAGAGGCTATCCAGAGATGAGTGGTTGGAGTAAAATGTGACTGGGTACGACTATTCTGCCATGTGGCAACAACCATTGTGTTCTTCTGGAACATCTATCCTGGGCAGGGCCCTCAGGGATAGATTTTTATTTGATCGGATGACTGTAATACTTTTTGATGATGGACATGATCGAGCATAAGCCATAATTTTGTAGGACATGATTGTCCGATTTTTCTATATTTTGAACACACTCTGATATATATAGCAATTTTGTTTGATGTGATTGTCCCAAATGTACAGTGATGAATGACATTGTTGATATTTTTAATGTATTGAATGATGAATATGCCAATCAAGTGCTTGATTAGCTAATGAGTCTACTAACCAATTATGTGAACGAGGAATGTGAATGAATGTAATATATTGAAATGAACATTGTAACACATACACTCTCATAAATAAGTGATGCAAAAATGGGTCTCTAACACGATAGGTGTTGTTTAATTATGAAACTAGCAGTTGTGAATCCAAGTAAACTACTAAGGAATCAACACCAAGAGATATTTCCTCTGAAAGCAGGTTGACCACTGCAGTGTACTCTACCACATTATTCGAAGAAGGACCAATACATACACCCCTTGAGACTAAAACCTGACCAGATGGATAGTGAATTACCCATGCCGTGGAAGAAATATTCCAGATATGTCTACTAGCACCATCGACAAAGCCAAAATGACCCATCTCATCGAAAAACACCTGCAAAAGCAAATCAAAATCATCAAAGGAAAATCGAAAATCGATAAACACACATGCACAAAAATACAATATATATAACAAAGAAAAATCTAGGTTGGAGCCAAGGCATAATACTTCTTAAGATAGAGCCCATTTCCAGGCTCTGCCACCTCATTTCCATTGAAATCAACCAAGGCGTAAGTTCCCTTTTTCGGGACCTTTTTGACAATAAAAGAGCCATATCACAAGGATTTGAACTTTCTTGCCCCTAAGGCATCCTTATCCTAGGAATAAACCAAAACAAGGTCACCTTCAGAGAAAACCCTATGTTTGACCGCCTTATCGTATTGAACCTTCACTCATTTCTTATGATCCTCATTCATCATAGCTACATCTCGTCATTACTCATCGAGATGTTCTAGATGGACAAGGCATTCTTCGAGACTATAAGTGTCAGGAAGAATCTCAACTGCCAGCTTAAGGGAAGGAATTTCTCATTCAATAGGAAATATAGATTCCAACCCATAAAGTAGTTGGAATGGAGTGAAACTGGTTGTAGTCTTCATAAAAATCTAGTATGCCTAAAGTACAAGGTACAACATGACGTGCCAATTGGATCTAGATTTATCAATTGTCCAGTTAAGGATAGTCTTCAAGGACTTGTTTACAACTTCAACCTGCCAATTGGCCTGAGGATAATACGGAGATGAATGCTCCTACCAAAAACCCAATTTGAGAGCCAATTCAGCCATCATATTGTACTAAAAATGACGGCCATGGTTAGTGACAATCTCTTTGGGGATACCAAAGTGATAAATAACTTGGTTGAATAGAAATAGGGTTGTTGTTTCACCATCGTTCACAAAAGTAGGCATAACCTCAGCCCACTTCATAAAGTAGTCTACTGGTACGATAATGTACTTATGACCCTTTTCTGAAAGCAGGTTACAAGTAGTATAATCAATACCCCACTTTGTGAATAGACCAACAGTGAAAGCTAGAAAGAGCAGAGCTAGATGAGCGCGCATCTTCCGAGTATAGAATTGACAAGGATGCCACTTTTTGACCGCCTTAACACAATCTTTGAGAATTGAGGGCCAAAAATATTTCGCATGTAAGATATTTCTAGCTGTAGCAAGCCCAGATAAATAACCACCAAAAGCTCTACTATGGAAATCATTCAGCACAACCTCAAATTCTTCAAGAGTGAAGCAACGTCTAAGGATAGAATCGATCTTGCGATGATATAGAGTGTCACCGATAATAAGATAAATTTTAGCTAAGTGACACAAATTTCGATGCTCGTCTTTCGAAAAAGCTAAGGGAAACTTCGCAGTTTGGAGATAAACAATGAGATCTCCATACCAAGGATCTTATGAAGAAATGAGAAAAAGGTGTTCATCAGGGAACAACTCTTCATAAACAATTTCTTCTGCATAGGGAAACTCAGAAATCAACTTCGCAAATACCAAAGACTTATTGGATTCGCAAGACATGAATTCGAGATCAAACTCTTGCAAAATGACAATCCATCAATTATATTTTCCCCCAATCACTCTCCTATTGAAAAAAAAATGAAATGGATTAACTATTGCCAAAACATAAGTTTTACGAAGAAGGACATAATTCCTGAGCTATTGGACAACATGGACAGCTGCCAAAGCTAATTTCTCAATTGGAGAATACCAGAGTTCAAGACCCACCAAGCCTTAACTAAAGTATTAAACAACATGCTCATAAGGATCATCATCTTCCTCAACCAGAACCATACCAATAGTAGATTCATCTACAATGAGATACAAAAGGAATTCTCTGCTATAATCAGGTGGACTCAATAAGGGAGCAGAGGTCAATGCCTTTTTCAAAGAATTGAACGAGCATTGAGAAAATTCATCCCAGAAGAATGGAACTCCTTTCTTTAACAAACTCATAAATCCTTTCATCACCTCTTCATAAATTACGATAAATATCCTAAAAAAATTTGCTTTACCTTGTAGACTTTGAAGATGACGAATTGAAGACGGGGGAGGCAAATGAAGTATTGCCTCAACCTTGAAGGGATCTACCTAAATCCCTTCTGTAGACACGATGAATCCCAACAACTGACCAGATGTGATGGAAAAAACACACTTATTAGGATTTAAATGAATTTTATAATAACAACACTGTTCAAAAACTTGACAAAGGTGTGAAGGATGATCAGTTCTCTTTCGAGAACGAGCAGGTAAATCATCCAAATACGTTTTGATAATATGTTCAATGTCGTGGAAGGTGTAGGACATAGCATGCTGGAATTTGGCACTAGAATTTTTAAGGCTGAAAGGCATATTTTTGGATTAAAGTGTACCCCAGGGGAAAATAAAAGCAACCTTATGATGATCTTCAGGATGGTTAATGATCTCATTGTATCCCAAGAAACCGTCCATGAAGGAGAAAATCTCATTCCTTGCACACTCATCAATAATTTTATCAATAAATGGTGTGGGGTAATTATATTTTGGACATGCCTTATTAAAATCCCCGAAATCAATGAAAAATTGGATCATTCCCTATTTCTTATCCACAGGAACTCGATTCGAAACCCACTTAGTTAACAGAATGGGGTATATGAAACCCGCCTTTAGTGGCTTCTCAACCTCAACCTTGATAGCTATAGCCTTCCTAGGGTTGACCAGGCGAAGCTTCTACCGTATAGGCTTAGAATTTTCATAAGCCTTGATCTCATGCTGGAAAATAGATGAATCTATACGAGTCATTTCCTCATAAGACCAAGAAAATACATACCGAAATTCTCGAAAGAGATATGTGTAAGTATGAATCTCTTTAGGGGAACATTAAACTCCAATGAATACATTCTCAATAACGTCGGGATATCTGGAGATGTTCACCAGGGTAGTAGCAGAAATGACAACAATTTTCCCTTCAACAAAAAACTATGCTGGTGCTAAGGGGTTCAAGACTAGGTGAATAGGTTCAAAAGACTGAAGTCTAGACAAACTTGTTTCAACTTCTCGCAATTCTGGTAGAAAATAGGACCGATGATTCCAATCATCCCATGGTCTTTCCACACTAGTCATTGCCTCCAGGATGGCCTCTTCAGATGGAAGTGTGGTATCAAGGAAATCCTGAGTTGAAGATAAAATAAGAGCCTAAGCTGGAGCCACATCTCCATCTAACTCCTCTGGTGGAAGAGAAACTGGACTGGAGTCTGCAAAGTTGACAATAGATTGATAGGTAATCTTAGTTGCAGACATAGAAAATGCCATTCCACCCACTTGAACTTCCTCTAATATGGAGGTAGGAGAAGGAAAGGTCTAAGGGTCCGAACAATAATGAGTTTGAAACAACTCTCTTCGAGTAGGAACCTTGGAGGATGATATAGCATGAATATGAACCGAAGGAGGCGGAAGATCAAAAGTACCCATCAATGATTTATACATTCCAACCCACAAAATCTCAACAGGTTACTTGGTGTCATTCACAAAGGGTACAATCGAGTCAACAAATGCATTTGGATTTATAGGAGAACAGTCCATTTGGTCAATAATGACAATCCTCCCTTTGTGGGGAAAAAACAAGATGCGAAATAATAAGGAAACAATAGCATCCCTCTCATAAATCCAATTTCGCCCCAACAGAAGGTTGTAGTCTAAATTTGCGTCAGTTATTTCAACCTCAATATTGAGAGTTTTACCCCCAACACAGATGGGTAACACTGGAACAATACCATGTGGCCTGTGAGAATGACCATCAAATTCAGTCACAAGAGTAGCTAAAGGGATAGTTGAAACAGATCCAATAGAATTCCAACATGAGATAGACATCACACATGTGGAAGCACCCTCATCCACTACTGTTTGAAAGATATTGATCTTTTGATATGTAGAATTAATCTGAAAGCCATATGATGAGGGAGTCTATTTTTAATAGTAGACACGTAAAATGTGATCATAAGAGAATTTTTTGGATCAATAGCCCCAATGGAAGCGAGAAATGCACTCCTTTGTGCTGGGCACGACTAGAGTACTTCTAACACAAACATAGCACAAGGAATTTGGGCCAGATCTCCTACAATCGAGTAGTTTTGGGCAGCCTTGGCATTAGGATTTATCATCGTGCTCTTTGTAAACCCTTTCGACATCTGAGGTATAGGCTCAACTGCAAGCCTCTCGATATGGAGTGGCTTATAATTACTAGGAGCACCTTTAGCTTTTGAAGACTTAGCTTCGCCATAGTCACAAAATCTCATAGTGATATCAACGTGAGAACTCATCATATATACATTTGATGAATTTTCCCCTTCCTGGTTACCCCCTGCGGGAGCTCTAGTATTCGCATTCACGCCAACAAGAAACTACTTCCCTTAGGGAAAATGGTTTGTTAATACAGCCTGTGAAGTAGAAGAACCCTACAGAGCTAACAAGTGCTGAACATCCTAAATTTTCATGCAAAGGTGAGTAAGATGGTCTCCGGTGCATAACTTGCATGGAAACTTAACTTTCTTCTTATTATCCCTCTTACCCTCTCCAACATTATCATTGGATCTGTTCACATTTCCCTTCCCATCCTTGTCTTTCTCATTATTATTCTGTCCCTTATTCTTCCCATCGAATTGTTTATTTCCTTTGGGGTTAGAAGCCTAAACATCAGTAATAGTCAAGGGCTAAGGATTCGACATTGAAGACGTAGTCTGACCATAAGGAGAGGATTGTATAGACAACTGACGTAATTTATTTAGCAGGTTAACAATTCCATTATCAATGATATCAATAAGTCCATCAGCATGAGTAACTGGCTTCATTTTGGCTAAATCTAGCTTGGAATGAGGAGCATCCGACAAAATCTTATTAAGGACCCTAGACAGAGAATATATCAGTTCTAACTGCTGAGCCCTAAAGATAGCTTGTTCCTCAGAAAATACCCTTGAAAGGGATACATCATTTGAGATTTATGGTTGCAATGATTTAAGAAACCATTTGAGAAGAAACTCATTGAGAATTTGGGCTTTGATGAGCCTCTTCCTTCTCCTCCATTTCTAAATATGATAAAAAATGTGAGTTGCCTTGTCCTGCTAGAAATTGGCCACGAGATCAGTCTTGGAATCATAACGGACAGGCAACTGGAAATGTTTTAGAAACATAGTAGCCAACTCACCAAAAGTTTCAAAACTGCCCCCTCTCAGCTCAATGTACAATTTTGAAACGTTCCTAGTTAGGGTTTGTTGAAATAGCCTCAACCTAATCGAATAGTTGATAAGGGAGTTCGACGAACACCATAAGTGGAAAGTGGTAACATGGTCAGCTGAATCTTCACCAGTCTTCCCTTTAAATTTTGTAATGTCTGAGGGAATTTAAGTAGGGACCATAGGATAGCCCAGACTATACTGAATATGATCATTTGTCAATTTTGATATATCTGGAAAGTTTAAAGTTGCCAAGAAAGGTAAGTGTAGAGGAGCCTGAGAATTCCATCCCCCATAGGAAGGATTCCCAACATTTTGAAAATAATACCCTGGATTTGTTGAGGCGCCAGGTTGTCGGAGATTGTTCATAGAAAATGCTGATCCATAAGAGAAACCATGTGACCCAGCATTCAGAGAAGGAACCCCTCCCATCGTAGGGTAACTATAAAGATGGATATTCCGTCCAATTGAAGTGTTAAATGAATAATAAACCCCTTGGTAAGGGTTCCAAGCATTGGCGAATGGAGAGAAACCCTGAGAAACACCTATATAAGGGAAATGAGCATTCCCTTGTTGATCAAAGAAAAACTGACTCCCAGCCCCTAACCTTATAAAAATAGGGTTCTAGCCCAAAAAAGAATTAGAGCTTTGACCTCCGATGAAAGGATTGAATCCTTGATTTTGGGAGGTGAAAGTCAAAGATCCTAAGGAAGTGTTTGAATGAGGAATGTGCCCACTTCCGAAGGGGAAACCATGAAATGAATTTGAACCACTAGCAATTGAAGGCATAGGCGCAGAGACATCAGAAGAAGCAGTAAACAAGACAAAAGGAGTCACACTATATTTCATTCGAAAAGAAAATATGCCATAATGAGAAGAAAATGCTTGGCTTCTTCAACTTGTAGATGGAATAGAGGCAAAGTCAAACATAGTAGCACTATAAGTGATTATTGAAATAACAATAGTACCTCCTCCTTCAACCGAAAGAGGAGTATGCACACTTGAAGTGCTCATAGAAAAATCTATGTTCCCAACAGTGGCCATCAAAAGAAAGGGATAAGGATAGCGACTGGATGGTCTTTGAGACTCAAGCCCAACGTACAAAAGAACATCTGGAAAACTGGTAGGAAAAGGATATTAAGGAGTAACTGGATGTTGAGAAACCTCTTCGAATTCAACTTCCTCCACTTGAAAAAACACTCTAGAGATGAGTGGAGTACTCCTCTCTATAATACCACCAATACTAGGACCGCCCATAGAAACAAAAACCCAAGACGGAGGACCACTCTCCATTGAGTTCGAAACTATTGGATGAAAATATCCATTGAATTGCTCCTACACCTTCTTGAAGAAGGCTCGACACTCGCAAGAGAAAGCCCATGAAGGCTCCTCGATCGACGAGGTGATCAATCAACCACTTTTAATAATTATGAGATTAATTATACTAAAAAAATGAAGAAGCTATGGAAATCTAGGAGCAAAGAGAACACTCCATAAAAATTCTCTAAGATACAAAAATCAAGCAGCCTTCAGGTATTTCTGCTCTAGGTGATTAAGACTGGAAACCAAAATACAAGAAAGAAAATAAAAGGACCTTCCAAAAATAGTCTGTTGTAATTACACCCCATGCCTACTAGTGAAGGTGACATAAATAGTTACACTGACCTCTTGACAAAAGCCTTTGTCGGTACAAGTACCTGAGATTTACAAGGGCACTCTCTAGAAGTAATAATGAAAGTGATACAACGTTTGCCTTAGGTACAACAGGTATCACCCCCCCCACAGTCACCTATGTGATCCTCAGGAAAGGAAATTAAGGGCACCAATATGTATCAACAGCCGGGCGGAACGGTCCTAGGTCAAGGTTTAGCAAATAGGAGAGGGGGTATCTCTCTTCTCTGCCTTCACTATCCCTTGCTCTTAACTCTCTAGAGTTCGAGCTTTCCTGGTCCACTTAACGGAATTTGATTTCACTCATTAATGAACTTTCTATGTTTGAAAATTTTGAGTGGCCTTGGAGAGTTAACTCTCCACTCACCTATTGCAACGCTCTATGACCTAGACTACTTGATGTATAATTAATGACAACAAAAGAAACTTCTAGTTCATTTTAGTTAATCACTTGATTTTAAATGGCTGTTACATAAGTCATGGGTAGATGGAGAGGAAACTTATGATGTTTTTTGACACAAAAAAAATCAATATAAAACCTACTACATGAAGATGCAATTTTTTCCTTTTGATGAAAAGAGATTTATAAATGGGTTCTACGAAGCTATTAAAAAAAAAATTATTTTCTTTTCAATTATCCCTCTTCACATACTTTAGAAAACTATCAAAAAGACTAAAATGCTTTGGTGCAACTAATGAAAAAACTACCAATGATATGCAAATCCTAAGACTAATCACTAAGGAAGAAAAAGAGAGTTTCTAAAGAAGATTGGGTTGATCACTTTGATAGACAAGCAGAGGCCAGTCCCAACAAGAACTCCTTTTCACACAATAATTTTAAAACAAAATTGATATAAAAGAGAGAGAAATCCAAAGAAGGACTACTTTCGAAACCAAGCAAATGAACTGAAAAATGAGAAACTAGAAAATTACTTCAAAATGGGTGAAAACCATAAAAATAAAACCAAAGAAAAAGAAATGGAAAACAAAGATGTTTTTTGGCTTTTCACTTTTAAGGAAACAATAAAATTTCAATGAGAGAAGCTTAAAACTGCTTAAGGTCCAAAATCAAGAAAATGAGCCAACAAGGAGACTTCCAAATGCACAATCCAACTATGCCACTTTTGTAGCGGGACTCAAATGAACTAGAAGAAGTAACTGACTCAATAAACTAATTCAAAACAGTAGCATGGACTTCTAGCAAACAAAAACTTTAAGAAACCAAAGAAAGACAATTTCAAGATTCACTAGAAAGTTAATTCCAAGAAACAAGGAAACCAAGAAAGTCAAGAAGGAAAAAACCAAAAAATGAAGCAATGCATAAGGAAAACACAAGAAAACATAGAAAGGCTCATTGTTCTGCATGGTCAAAACAGACAAGAACACCAAAAATAATTCTTGGTGCTACAGCCGCAATTGAGACTTTACCAAAAAGGAAAAACCCTAGAATGACTAGGTCTTTACTTGAAAAAGAGAGGAACTGACATACAACCACAAGAATCACAGTCCAGACACCTAAAAGGTTCCATCGGGATGACCAAATAGAGACAGGAAAGATTTACAGGGCCTCAAAATCCAAAATTTCAAAATTTACTGGGTATACATGGGTCCGTTGTGTGCAACACGCATGTATATGTAAGTGTACCAAAAGAAACACGTGTATACATGGTTTATTTTGGAAGAAACAGAAGGTATACACAATTGTGTGCATACGAAGTAGCATATGGAAAATGAAATAAGGAGAAAAGAAAAACCCAGGACTGGTCTAGAAGATCAAGACTTCTGCCTAGCTGGGAAAAGAACCCACTATAGTGAAAAATTGATTAAACTATCAAGGAACCCATAAGATAAATAAAAACAACTGAAACTAGGAATTACATGAATGTAATCCCCAGTGGATTCGCCAGTTTTACTACGGAAAAACCTACCCTAATGTCTGGGTTGAAGGCCCTAATAGAGCAGATGACATATCATCATAAGAAGCAATCTAATTATCAATTTTTATGATTGAACTAGAAAATTGAGGATAGACGACCTTACCTATTTCTACTTCGTTTGAGGTCGATCCCATGGGGTGCAAACCCTCTGCTACTCCTCGTGATCCAGAACCTGCAAATCAATCAAGACAAAGCACAAAAAATAGTTTCACAACATATATGTCCTAGATGTTAGCATGTTAGCATATATAATCTCATAAAAATAACATGAAATAAACCATTCAAGATAATTCAACATGTATAGGAGACATATAACACAAATACATCAGGAACATGACAATAATTCTTTTATTGATAATATGTAAAGAGAAAGTGGATAAATCACCTGAAATCTACCACAGCTTCGTGGGAAACCATCCTTCGGATTTGTCCAACCCTAGGCTCACAAAAATTCTTCCATAAATGGTGCACAAAGGATTTCACATGAAGTGGGAGTGATCATCACAAGGAAACAAGGGTTTCCTGAACCTAGGAAGTCCAGGAGGCATAGGGAAATCTCAGAGTTGATCAGGGCTATAATAGGCTATAATATCAATAGATTTTTCTCTCTACTCCCTTAGGCCATTCCCTTGAGGTGTATTTATACTTCCTAAAATTAGTTTTTTCAGTTGGGGAACAATCAAGCCATGGGTTGGAGTAGTTAAGATACAGGGAAATATATAAACCCCACCTCATTAATAGGGAAATTATGTATTTTTTAATATTTTAAATAGCATACGTTGGTCAACTATGGATGGACCCACGTCTGTACGCGGAAAAAAGTGGGCAGAGTCATGTATGAATTTTAAAATACTATTTTTTAAGAAGTGTGATCAAGTGTGAATGGAAGGGCTACACAAGGCCAATTCATAATTCATCAAGTATATAGAGGTGATAAATTATGCTATAATTTCTCGTGATGAAATGATTGATCCTCAATGAAAAAAACTTCCTGAAAAAATGCGAAAGTTGGATGCCAAAAAAATTAAATATGAAGAGAAGATGAATTAGCTGCAAGTCTGATTCATATTTTCTTGACATCTCAATCAAGAGCTAAGTTTCAAAAGGATCCATCTGTCCTTTTATTTCATTCAGCATCCTAATTTCTTGTCCACTCACAAAATGTTGATAACATCGACCGACGAATTGATGATGTCGAAACTACCCACTGGCTAATTTGATAATGATTGCTCACAGGTTTCTTTGATTATGAATGCCCATTGGTTGCGTGGATTTTGATCACCCAATGGCTACTGATTATGATTTCCCACTAATTTGTTGATGACGATCGGCCACTGGATGAGTTGTTGATGTTGTCAAAAACTGCTCATTGCTGCTTTTGTTGATGTTGTCGAAACTTTCATTCTAAAAACCACCTTCAATTATATTATCATTTCCCCCCTTTTGTCAACTAAAAGGAGAGACAAGTATCTACATTTGATTTCTGAACTCCCCCCCCTTCAAGAATAGGATATTTTCATCACCGTACTGCCCCTTTCAGGTGAATGAGAGTACCAAATTCATTTGACTATGGGCTATAATAGGTGAGATTGAATTGTGTTGTAAAATTTATATAATCGTTTGACTGTTGATGACCATTACAAAGGATCAATATATGCATAATTGATCTTCAATCTGGCTGGTTGGTTTTGTTTACAACATTTCTCTGAAGAGTGATTCTTCTTGCCACAATGTTGACAAGGATGGAGATCAAAACAATGATCTTCTATATGACCCGTTCTTTGACAATGTTTGGATTTTGGTTTGTCTTCAACTTTCTCATGGCTTCCTAATGTTACTTGATTAAGAAACCCTACACTGATGAATTTTATTTGCTTTTAATAATCTATAATATGAAAGTTGTTTTCATCTTTGTCATATCCTAAGCCACGTCGATTTTTTTTGCATTTGATTTCTTCCCACAGCTTGATGATTGGCTTGGAAGAAGAAAGTTGAACTTTATCATGGACAACTTCTACACTTGAAGTTGTTTAGATGAGTGACTTGAAATCAACATCTTTATCTTTATCTGTATGGTTGAATGAATTGGAAGAATCACTCTTTTGTTGCAACTCATCCTGTTGTAGTTGTGACTCCAGTTGAAGAAATTCAATTGTCTCATGTTCTTGTTATAGATGCCTTGAAATATTAGCAAGAGTTTCTTTGACGATTTTCACTATGTCGTCAGCAGATGATAGAGTCATATTGGTAAGAACTTGTAAAATCTGAATGCTTTTTTCCATGTGAACTCGCTTGAACTCACACTCACTTATTTTTAACACTTGCTGGATTGCTTGAACTCACACTTGCTTGTTGTAGATTTGAACTGGCTTGATTATTGTTTGAATATCACATTTCCTTTCTTTAGAGTTGAATGCTCGCTTGATGCTTGCTTGATTGTTGCTTGAATGACACGCTCGCTTGATACTTTGAACTTGCTCACTTGCATTTTTCACTCCTTGAACTCGCTCACTTGTTTAAGCTTATTTTCAAAAGAAGGGTGTCAAATACTATCAAAAAATCACCCAAGATAAACACTTAGAATGATTTTAATAACATGTTAAAATGAATTTGATGACTTCGTTGAACATAATGAACTCACTTGACCTCCTATCGATTCAAAAATTTGGTGTCGGATTCAACCGAGAGTGCACCCTTACAATTCAACTTAATTTTATTTGAATTTTATTACAAGTTAACTTACAAATTATGATTTGAAAGTTACAATTTTGTTTGGAGTGGACTCTTACAAAAAATTTGCAAGTACATTGCCAAAAGCTGATGTTGAATTAATGCAAATGTTGTTGATGTAGATGACATCTTCATTAATGTGATTTCCTCGATTAAATGACGTAGAATTGCATGTTGATGTATAGTCGTTTTGAATGTTGATGCTGACAACTTGATATCTTTGATTATCTGTTGCAACTTCTTGATTGCTTGTACTTTGCTTATGTATGCTTAATTACATGAGATTGAAGAGAATTCATTATGTGCATGCAATTGTTTGATTTTTTGTGTACTCTATGTGTACTATATTACAAAGAGAGTGTGAAAAACTAGACACACAAAAAATAAGCAACATCAAGAATAATGTGCCATCACAAACATACTCATGGTGTACCTAAGATCCCCTTATTCAATTTCGTGCGGATTTATGACACATCAACACCACAAAAATATGTCTTTATTAAATATCAACCTTCACCTTCAAGTAATGAAATGCCAAGCTCACATCCACTTCAAATAACTCGTCTTCAAAATTGACTCAACCTCCTAGAAATAAAAATGTTACTTCAAAATACAATAATAAACTTTTTTTTTTAAATATTCACTTATCACTCCATAAATTACAAACAAATTAAAACACACTTTATTTATAAAAAAAACAACAACAATTGATGGCTCCCAAAAATATCACCTTATCATTCAAAATTACACCTTATCGCTCCATACATCCCATTACCGTATGAAGTCAAAAGTGATGCCTTTTAAATTTTACACTTTACACATTTAAAAAGGAGTTATGACTTTATTCATTCAAGTATTTTACCTTTGACTTGGACGTATGCCATCACCACTCAAGTCGCTTCTACGGAGGTCTTCCACGCTGCAAATAGGTTCCACACTTCTTCCACTTCTCCTTATGCATAATTGATCCAACGCGAGGGACTTGTATGCAGATTTGGCTTCCTCTCAACCATTTAAGGCTTGTAGGCACACATCATGTTGTATTATTCCATTCTCAACATTCCACATTTTGCCTCAGCTTCAACGACAATTGAGCTCGAGAAAAGTGTAGGAGTTACTCCCCTGAAAGGATCGAGCCTCTCCACAACAGTTGCCTTCACGATCATAGGATGAGAATTAATGATGTTGCAATACAATTGTATAATGATGGCATTAGACCGACAGATTGCCTCTCCACAACCGTTTAATGGTTGAAAAACTGATTAAACAGATATCCGGCTATGAAAAACTGATGGCATACCGGTCTCCATTGCCGAGGTTGTGAACATGTGCTGCTTGAAACATCTGAATACTTCACATCAAACTAGATCACCACACAGTTCCCCCGGAAGCCACTCATGAAGTTTCATGACTTCACCTTCTCTTGGTTTGTCACGTCTCGTGAGAGTGAAAATAACAACCACATGTAACTACGTGGTTCAGGGGTATTACAAATAATTTATGTTTGTAAAAAATAATTAAAGATAAAATGTATTGCTTTTATATATTTAAATTATTAATTATAAAACATTTTTAGATTTTCGCCAAGTTTGTCGAGAAATTATATAATCCTAAACTCTATAATATCATCACAATTTCACAAAGTAATAAATAAATAAAAAATAAACATATCAATGAAGATTATTATGTAGTGGAAAAAAAATATTTTTTTATAAATTTTTTTAAGACTAAAATAACTTTCCAACTTCAAAATATCCTACTCACCACATTATAATTGCAATTAATATTTTGATAAAGGTAATCTCAAAGATATCTATGTGAAGTAACTTTCCTTGATATATTATATTCATACACAATATTATAGTCTACGGTTTCAAGTTAGTGACTCGGGTCTAGTATAAATATTTTAATGATATTTAAAATAATTATTTATTTATTAATATACATCGATTTCATATATCAATACATTTCACAAAAGTTTTAATTATCAACAAAAATTATACTTTTCTTAGTGTAGTCATTCTAATATTCAACTTTGTCATTGTAATATTCAACTTTGATACTTACAATCCTAGCTTATTATAGTTATTAATATGCTATTTGGATAAATGAAGTCATTTTAATGTAAAAAGTGATTTATCTACATTTAGAGCTTGTCACGTTATTCAATAAAAAATAAATGTTTTTTAGTATTATTTTAAGTCGAGTAACATTGAAGCCTTGTGAACATTCAACAACCATGGGAAGTTCACCATCATTATTAAGTTGTCAATTGTCACATGAAAAGAATATCGATCATTATGGATTTAAGGTTTATATTGCAGATATTCTATACTTTTATTTATTCATGGCATAGTTAACAGACTTTTAAATTATGCGATTGTTGACAACACACCCACTTGGATTTTCTCCTATTGTGCACAAAGGCCAAGTAGCACACCATTGTTTTGACTCATTATCATGATGAGGAGAAGAGGAGTATATTTATATTTTTTATTCCAACTTTGTTGGTCATCAAACTTATTAGGTTTATGTATTTGTTATCCAATGCGATATGATTTCTTTTGGAATTTATTATATCATATATAGATTTATTTATTATTAATATTATTTAAAATAAAGAAATGTGATTTTATTTTATTAAATAAAATAAAATTTTATAATTTTATATTAAATTTTTTAAAATTAAAAATCTGAAGTGTATATTGGTTGGTTTTTGTAGGACATAGTTTTCATTAAATTATAGGTTTAAACTTCATAGAGAGGGTTGAAGAAGGAAGCCACTTTTAGAATTAAACTTCTCAATAATTTTATTATGAGTAAATAGGTCTTATTCTACTAATAAAAGAACTTCATTCAAATTCATCAAAATAAATAGATAATTAAATATCTCAAACGTACTAGTAAATATAGTCCCTTTCATATATGAGTTTGAAATATATTTTGAGGAATGAACATTAGATGATATTTAAACAAAAGAAACATGAGGTATGATCTTTAAACAAAAGAAGCATGGGGTGTATTATATTCGTTTAGATTTTCCTATGGTAAAGGTAGTCAATATTTTATGTGAACATGCAAATAGCTCATTAATGGTTAACTTTGTTGCATACTCGTCCAATGGCACAAAAGTACTTGTTGATCTCTATGTAACCTACAACACCAAAATAATTAATGCATGTCCATGTCTCACAATATTGTAAAATGTTATTTGGGAATTTTTATATGGATTGCACAGAAAATTGTTGAATTTCTTATAATTATATATATATATATATATATATATATATATATATATATATATATATATATATATATAACTGAGAATTATGTGAACTACCTTCTCTAAGAGAGTACAAATATCAGAATTTTCTAACAAAGGAGAGCTAAAAAAGACTTCTATAATTGATGTAGACTACAAATCTCATTGCGACTTCAAATCAGATTTTAACATAACAAAATACTGATCAATAGAAAAACACAAATTTCTTCGAAAAGAGAGAGGCCCGAAGTAAACCATAACGAGTAGAAATAAAGTCCCAGAAAGTAGCACCAAAAAACCTTCAAAAATTAAAACACCCCAAACTAAATATAATACTATTGATAAAAGCATAAAATAACATTTTTCCTATGAGATGGGATCAACCCTTCTTAGACAATAGACATTTCTTGATATTTTGTTCTTTGAAGGCATGGCTAAAGAACACTTTATGAGAGGAGCATTGGAGAATACTATCCCAAATAGCTTTACAGTTTCAAAAAACAACCAACATGAGTCATTTAGCACATAGAAGAATCCCACACAATGATATAATCTTGAATCTATTTTTAGATCATAGCCACTACACCAATTGAAGTGATAGTAGCTTCCAAGCTTCACAACCAAGAAGAACCCACTACCAAAGACCCTGTTAACTGAAGCCTCATTAAAAAAAACAACAGGGAAATGTGCCTAGCCCTCCATCAAATATATGTGTATCATCAATTGATTCATCTTTACTCGACCAATTTTTAGAAAATATGTAGAGATATTAATGCAAACGGTTGTCACTTGCGGGATTGATTGATAATATTTTTTCCATTTCTACTCCTCCAAATACCCCCAAAGATATAGAAGGGTAAACATCAATAATATATGAACTGTTGAATCCATTGAAAGAGGCATCTATCAATAGACCCCACATACCAATAAGCTTGTAGCTTGAGAATATGTAATAACCCTCCTCATAGAGAGACCACAATGGGGAAATTTAGAGAAAGGTGCACCACATATTTAACATTATCCTTCAAAAGTGCACACCAATTGGGACTCTAAAAATCAATTTGAGAAGATCAAATCCCAAGTAAGGATCTTGTTATGGGAAACCAACCACCTAGAGCAGTTCAAATTCATAGAAATGTTCTATTTCTGGAATTTAAAGAGCCAAGAGATGTTTCCGCCCATGTTATGTTCCTTGATGATATATCCATATATCTCATTAACAAAAAATTGATAATTTTTCATATTTCCAACCCAAGACAGCTTGTCTTCCTTTTCTAAAAAAAACTAATCACTAGCAGAAAATGATGAAATTAGTGACTAGGTGACTAAAAAAGTTAGTCACCACATTTATTTCAAGTGAATTACTACTACATTTAGGCAATTTTAAATGACCGAACTAAAAATGACTAACTTAAATGACTAATTTAGTCTAGGGATAAAATATATGACTAGATAATAAGTGGCTAAACTAAAAATGACTACTTAAATGACTAAGTTAGTCTAGGATTAAAATATATGACTAGATAATAAGTGACACAGTTAATAATGATTAACATAAATTAATATTATGGTAAAAGAATAAAAATATGATCAAATAACAAGTACAACAAGTATATGAATTAGTCATTTATGTTAGTAATTTTTAATTGTGTCACTCCAGAAATAGAAAATTTCAATTTTGATATCGAAGTGTTACATTTCACTACAGGGGTTCTCGAATCCATCTGCAGTGTTAAAATTTAGAGAAAAAGGCATGTCTTAATCAATACATAGTGTTAAAATTTTGAATACCCTTTTGTCTCTAAAGTTTAACGCTACTTATGGATTCAAAGACCCCCTTCTTTTAATCCATCTGCAATGTCAAATTTAGAGACAAAGGGGTGTTTGAGGCCATCTGCAGTGTCAAAATTTAGAGACCCTCATCTTCAATGTTAAAATTTAGGTCGATGGATTCAACGACCCCCTTATAGGGGTCAATGAATCCATCTATAATGATACAGTTATAACACTTGTATACAATTAGTACTAAACCAACATAAAATTCGATATTAAAATGATTAACCACAACACATATTAATATAGTCAATATCCTTGTCATAAAATAGAAAAAATAATATATATATATATATATATATATATATATATATATATATATATATATATATATATATATATATAGGGTTCTTCTCAATGACTATCATGACCACCACATTTTCACTGTAATTTAGTTTTTAACAATTCAATATATAAATATACATAGAATGAGAAAATGTGGGTATCAATGTGCATTAAACACTTGGACATAGGAAGTGCATCCTTTTTTATTATTAACATATGGTGTTGGTGAAGCTATAACCAATGCCTCTTCATTTCCTTCGCTCCATAGTTTTTAGTGATCGCAAGTTTGTTATATTTTTCATTTTAAATTTCCCTCTACATATTTACATTTATTTTTCATTTTAAATTTCCCTCAACAAATTTAAATTTATTTTTCATTTTAAATTTCCCTCTAGACACTTACTAATTTGGTGTGAGCTTCAGGATCCCAAAGTTTCAATGTATGTTTCGACTGTCACTTTCTATGCATGATACGACTGTCACTGTTGCATTGGAGAACAAGTTGCCATCTAGACACTGTCTTACCAAACCCTATGGTAAAGATCATTTCGAAATTTTGACATCACTTATTACATTTTGAAGATTTTTGTAATGACATTTTCCATATGTTTAAATACACTAGTGTTATTGTATCAAGGATTGGATCTCAGATGCATAGAATAACTTTAACAATATGATGAATTGAATATGTGGTTGGTAATGGCTTTCAACGGGGTTACAATAGGTGTTGCTGGTTTCATTGGAATTTGTGCAAGGATGAAACAAGATATATTGGGTCTTTTCACAATGTTGTTGTAGAAGGAAGAAGATTAAAATGCTCATTCATTAAGTCACTAAATTATTATTCATGCTGATGTGAACAACTCATTCCATCTATGGCTTCAATAACAGGGATTTTTGCAGCCTTATTACACTATTGGAGGGGCAAAAAACATCCAGGGTTGAGTAATAATAACCCAGATAAAGAACACATAAAAAATGTTTTTTCATGAGGTATAACCTCGCGGGATAGAGGATTCCTTATAAAATCAATCCCATTAGTAAAAAATGATCTCCTCTCTACTTCTTCAAAACATATGCGTGGAGTACTTCTTCTTATGTTTTTATGCTATTTGGGAACTTGATTCAGAACATCTTGGAGGGGATATTTCATGTGACCTAAGTGGAGGACCAATTTGAAGGAGTCTAATCTTCATTTTAATTTAAAAAATAGCAAAAAACTCTTACCCTTGAATACTATAACTACAAAAGGTAAGGTCACTCACTAAATTGAGTGCTTATTCCCCTATACCATTATTTCATCCCTTTCCCCACCACAAAGTTTATATGATTGGCTTTCTGAAATAAGTTTTTAACAATGAGCATGTTTTTTCATTTTGGAATAGGAAGTTTGTGAAGTGGAGCTGTATGGAAAATTGGAGCCGTTGAAGATGGGAATGGGTCCAATTACGACATGCACAAAACCTCAAGTCACTCAATATCCTCAGTCTCAAATTGTGAATGTTGTAAGGGAGTGAGGGGATGTTGTAGGCAACAATGAACATTCGAAGAGGCCATTACCTTAAAATTACAATGGAGTAGTGGGCCATTGTTCCATGGGCCATAATTCAATGAGAAATAAGTATAGTACTAGCCCTACTTCTACTTATTCTCCTCTTCCTCTTCATCCTCATTTATTAGAATGTTTCAAGGGAAGGATGCATTATTGTATGCCAGATACTGCAATCGAGGAATGCATTGCTAGTCAGGAAACCATAATCTAGGAATGGAACTACAACGTCATTTACTTCTTCCTTTTATTTTCATTGGAGTATTCCTCACTGTCGTGGAAGATTTGATGTATTATCATTTTTCTTACTTTGGATTTTGGAAATTAGTCTAACTTTTTTCATCATTTTAGAAACATTTTTCCAGGCAATGTGAAGCTTTTTGTTCACACTGATGTTGTAGCAGCCCTGGAAAGTGGAATGACGATAAAGCTTCATGGTTGTGTGTTGATTTCTGGGACTGGAACAATAGCGTATGGATTTATAGAAGATGGCAGAGAAGTCACAACTGCTAGTGCAAGAAAAGTCTTGGGTTATTGGGGAAGGTGATTTTTAGCATTTCTGATCTTTAAATAACACATGTATTGTAGCTTTATGGTTTACCTTAATTCACAAAAGAAATTTCAAAATGTTGATTTTGGACATCTATATTACTGTTCATTTGTTTAATGCAACTTATAAATGTTAATGTTGACTAAAGTAAGAATCCTTTGAAGTTAGTTTCATTTTATGATTTGGTGTTTTTTGTAAAATTCGAGGAATGAGTTTGGGTGAGATTATAACGAGAAGTGTACTTTACCCTATTTTTAGTTTCAATACATGAAAATTCATATGGATCTTGTGTGAAGAAGTGAAAACATTGATGCAAATCATCGTGGCATTATTATTCAATCATGGCATGTAATATTTGAGATGCCATCGATTGTTCCTTTGGGAAACAGTAATCTTATTATATAAATTCCTAAAATTTGTTTATTCAAATATTATTTAACTTGAAAAAAAAATAACTCAACTAACTATCGACTAATGAATTGAAATTTTAGAAAAAATGGGAGTTGCACTCTTAATTTTGAATTTCAAATAAATTCAATCATTCAAGAAACAATGTCACAAAACCTTAATCGAATTATTGTTGCTACATAAAATGGAAATACACACACCAGCTACAACTACCAAAATAAATGAACGATACAAGACATAGCTCAAAACATGCAAGGGGAAAATACTACTCCCAGTTGCACATCCTGAGTGGGCCGTTGATCTGAAGGTCAAGGTGTTGAATCCATCACAAAAAAATGTTGGTCATGGAACCATAACGGAATAAAGTATCTATGATTTGAATTCATTACCAATAAATTATAGAGGACTCTTTAATTGTCTATATCTCTCTTATCTCCAACTTGAACACTAAATGTGTTAAAACAAAAACTAGTTATGAGGTAAGGTTGTTGGGTTCTTTTAAATTCCAACAGAATCCAAAAATACCTTGACAACTTCCTAAACTGAATTCCTAGATATAACCTAATAACTTCTTGAATGGAAATCCTAGGTATAACCTAGCAACTTCCTAATTTTTTTTTATGAAGAATAACCTAACAAATTATTGGATTTGCAAACTAACAACTGCTAGAATTAAAAGATTATATTTTTAGCTAGTGAGTTGATATTGTGGGGACTAAGTTTCCCTATAATATGGGTGCCATGTGTCAACGTGGCTATTGTTTGGGAATTCCACCCTTGAATTGACGTGTTGTTTAATTAAGAATAATTTTGCAGCTGCCCTAAGGAAGTGATTATGGAGATTCTGCAACCGTCTTTAATCATTCACTTTAAGGAATTCTGTGATCGGTGTTAATTCTACACAAAATGTTGATCAACACTCGTAACCTTCAACATATCATAATTGGAAAGAAATAGGACATTTCATTCAAAATATTCATAGAGACTGTCAAACAAATTGATTTGCAACAAATTACTTATTTAAGCCAAATTTTTATAACAAGGTGGTTAAGGAATCTAGAAAACTCGATGTGTTAGGTTTTTTATCCTAGTGAAAATTTCAGTGGAAGATGATAAAACCAAGAAATTTATGAGGTTCGCCATCAACCCCAAACTGAAGGAATTATACACCCTTGTGAAACAAAGTCATCCATGTCATTCTTATCTAATTTCCATGAAATCATAAATTTCAAATGGGTTTATGCATATTTTTTTTTATGATATCCCATGACTAATTCAATTTACTCCAATTGTTCACGTTCACTTTCTACATTTATTGCACCAGTTATCTTCCAATTAATAATTGGAGAGCATAGAAAGGGAAACCTGAATCCAAGTCCTATCCAATGTATTTCAAGATGCATTACAAATCTAGTCTAAAGGTGAGCCGTCAATATATCTTGTTTGAGATTTGGAATTGAGTTGGGTTCCCTTCTCTTCAATTCTTATGTAAGTTAATTCCCTCTCATTTGGGAATTCATAGCATGGTCACTTCAAGTATCAACAAAGGATTTAAAATTATCTAATAATTGTTGCTATTTCATTACCCATTAGATCTGAGAGTATGAAGCGCTTAATGCTCATAGATAGCCTCTGATGGGTAATGATATATCCTCATACAAGCAACTCAACCTTGGATTTGTAATCATTATAGGCTCACAATTCTTCAAACCTTTGAACTTCATTCTACATAATAGAAATAAATGCCTTAAAATACCATCCTCCATAAAAGGATGAGGATTTCATATTGTGAGCTTAGGAAGAACATAATTGTGTAAATATAACTCACATTCTAAGTTCAACCTCTTATGAATGCTTATGAAATATACAAAATATACCTAGATCATCCACAGTAACATTTAGTAGATTCGAAGCATTCTTCTCTCGTTAAAATTGAACCATTTCTCCTTAAAATATAAGGCATACACTTTGGAAGGTGGTGCACACGAAAGAATTAAGGAGGCATAATCACTTGCGTTCTCATTGATTTCCTTAAAATTTTGAGATTTTTACGAATTTCTCTTTAATTTCTTCATCATATTTCTCTCACTCCTTATTATTTTCTTTCACTGAAAAAATTATGTTTTTCTAGGCTACGTGTGATATAACATACTTTTCTTTAAAGAATGAAATAGCCTTCTAATGCCTTTCAAGGGTTTTATATCCCTGTTCACATGATTATGATGTTGTCTTCTATTTGGTAGCCTCTGTAGCTACAATGCAACTATTTTAGGGGCTTCTCGAATTATGCCAAAGTTTTCAGGAACCTATGCTGGAGAAGGTAATTAAACCTAAAATTCAACATTTGATTTTTCCACTACTTGTGACATGTAAACAGGAGTTTACCTTATTAGGGATTCCACAACGTATTTTTCCATTTGCCTCGATTTATTCAATAATTTTGTTTTGTCTATAGTAGGTGTCAATAATTTTGTAGAATTTATTTGGATTTCATTAACAATTTATGCCCCAAATTATGTAGCATACTTTGAGGCATGCCCTTGGGATTCTATAGCAGTCATTGTCCTGAACTTATTTTCTTCCTCCTCCTTTGTATCTATCTTTCTCCTGACTTATGTACTCTTGAGAAATTATTCTTTGGGACCATCTAACCAAATCTATGGCAACAAAATCTAGTCTCCTTGTTTCTGTGACAATGTCTTGTGGCTTGGTCTAAACTTTTCTTTATTGCACATTTTTGCAACTCTCTTCTCAACACGCTCATTTTTCCTTTCATCTCCTGGAGTTATAAAGAATTATTCCCAAGTTACTTGTGGTCACATCATCTACAGGGTGGCATATTTTACCAAGAGTTGGATTAGCATATGGTGGGAAAGACTTGTCAATTTACTTGCTCGATCTTGCAAGCCATATTTTTCAGTAATTTCATCAAGAAATATAGGAAAGTTGTGATAAAATTTTTCTTTAAATATGATGCTAATTTGAAATTGAAAGTGAGTTCGATATGGTGCTTGCCTTAATAAGTCACATTTTTTACCATGTATAAAACAATCTTATCCAAAGATGCCAGGAAATATAACCTCTTTACTCCTTTGTTGGTATTCTCCTCAATTGTTTCCTTCATCTAGGGTTTTTCAGTTGGCCACTGTGGCCTTTGCCTTTTTATTGAACCACGATTCTCTTTTGCAAAGATAAAGAGGGCTAGATGTGCTTTCCTTTGTGACCTTGACCTCCAACTTTCTGATTGTGGTGGTTTCATTGCTTGCAGATTCCATAACTATGGTGTCATTGTATGCCTTGAATACATCACAAGAACTCTAACCAGCTAACATCCCTAAAGATTCTGGTAACTGTGGAATTATTCTTACCTTGTGTTGTGTCTGTAGTTTCCCTTTTTTAAAATCTCCCTTGTTAATGGACATATAAAATTAAATAATAATAATAAATAATATGTCACATCCTAACTTAAGCGAAATGGTCTAACCTAGGAATATGACCTATCAACCATCATGACTAGTATTAATGGAAATTTGTTCTAAATACATAGTGGTTAATGTGCTCACATGGTAATGGTATTTCACATGGTTGATTAGTTGTAATTACACACTTTGGAATGTTACAAATACATCGTTTAGGTCACAATTCTATGGTTACAAACTACCCAACTATAAATGGTGATAAATGGATGACATTTGAATGTTACAAATGTGTAAGTAGTCTGCAATCAAATTTTTTGTCTTCATTGTCCTTACTAACAATGATAATTTTGAATATTTCCTTTATTTATCATCGCGAACACATAACTCTTTTTCATCCCAAACATAGTTAATACTATTGGTGTATGATTTCTTAATTGTGGAATGGTTTCTTGATGATGATAATCAAATCTCAATCTCCAATGTTAATGAATATACTAAATGAATGATCTAATTCCTTACTTGTATGGACACAATTTATGATTCATTTTCTATTTTTATTGTTCCATTGTATATATGCTTCACTAGCATCTCATGTTATATGGTTAGTTGAGCAAGTTTTATCTTTCATTTTTCATGTATAATTTCGTTGCATGAATAAACATAGTTGTATAATTAAAATCATTCAAAATTTGTTAATAATTCATGGTTTGTTTGACTATTCACACACTTATCGTTGGCCTTTTACTTTGAGAGTGAGTAGTTTCAAATAACTAGTCCTCATTAAGGAACTTCCCTAGACAAGGATATCCTTCTCGTATTCTAAACACTGATAGAAGGCCACCAAGGTGACATTGGGTGGCTTGCTTGAGAGTTTCCTTTTAGGGATTCTCAGTGGGGTCAAGACTTTTTTTTCTATGAGAGTGTTTGAGTGTTCAGACACAATTTAGAAAATGCTTACAAGAAATTTAGTTTCCCTTATTTCCATCACCTAAGCTACTTCTAATAAAATCATGTGATTCTAATAATATCTTATTTTGATTAATTTAATCCAATAAAATTAAAAAAATAAGATTATTATTATTGTGAATAATATCATGAATAAAAATCTTTTTAGGAAAGAGCGCAAAATTAAGCCCTTTATCAAGAAGGCTATCAAAATTTTTGCTAAGATATTAATAACATTCTCAAGAAAAAAAATATTATTATTATTGATGGGTAACCATTATTATTAGGTATGTTTTTATTCATGCCATGCTTATTAATGTTTGGATTAAGATATTTATTATTAAAATTGTTGTTAGGATATTTATTAATAAATTTGTGTAGATCAGTACTTGTACATGGTGTTGCAAGCCATGTTTCAATAAACTTTAACTCTTCTTCATAATCATTTTGTGTACCTACACATTGGAAATCAATATCAGAATCCAAAATATTTTCAGAACGACATTGGTTCTGGTCTTTCTGCTCTGCAATAAGAACTTTCTGATGTTGCGCTTCCTTCTCTGCCTCTGCATCTTTCTCTATTTCTGCTTTTACTTTGCAGACTTCTTTCTTTGCTTCTGTCTCTGTCTCTTTTCCACTAACCTGTAATGCTGCGAACAAATTGTCTTCCACTAACTGCAGTGAGGAAATCTCACCAAATAACATCATGTCAATATCATATTTTTGTTGCATCATCTGCAACCAGTCATCATTAGTAAAAAATTCATGATCAAAGTTAACATCAACCATCAAATTTTCATCAGCAAGTTGCATTGCTGGATTCACCATCTCATCATCAGCAAGCTGTGTTGCTGAAATCAACAAGTCATCATCAGCAAACTGTGTTGCTGGTTTCATCAAACTTTCGTCACCAAGCTCTGTAGCTGGAATCACCAAATCTTCATCAGCGATCCATGTTGCTGGTATCAACAAATCTTCGTCCACTTGTAACTGTGTACAGTGGGGTTCACAAACATCTTTGTGTTCTCTCTCTGCGGATTCTGCACTTTCTTCGCATACATCATCCACTCGTGACTGGACATAGTGGGATTCAACAAACTCTTCATCTCGTTTTACACTTTCTTCGCAGACATCATCCACCTGTGACTGAGTACAGTGGGATTCAACAAACTCTGCATCTCGTTTTAGATCTGCTGCTACAAATCCACCTTTATCTTTAACTTCACCAAAACATCTTTCAAGGGTATCCCAAGCCTCTTTGGCTATCTTGGCATCTGAAATCAGGGGAAGTATACTTTCACCCACTGATTCTTTTATGCGTTTTAATGCATAAGTGTCTTTTTGCCTATTTATTTCCAGATCTAAAAAGGTCTGGAACATCTTCTGTTTTTGCTTTAGCCTCTTGGCTTTTCCCATGACCTTGTTGCTTGACTTCCATAAACAAACAAGCCTACATATGCATCAAATACCTTGCTTCCAAAAACTTCCAAAATTTATGTAGTAAGACAATACTTTAACAAGTCTTTCACATTTTCACTTTCTCACACTTTCACTTTCTCATAATTTAAGTTGTTTTTTTTTTTTTTTTCCTCACCATACAAATCAAAATAATTAAAATAAATTTTGCAAATATAGACACAACAGTCCTCTCCCTACCATCACCTAATTTCACAAATTCATTTTATGTGATGTGCTCACTGAGTGACTACAATATCTCGAGACCATATAACTGAATCTACAATATCTCGAGACCATATAACTGAATTTCACACCACTCGTGTTCTTTTACATTGAAAGAGTATGATATAACAACCAGTATTTTCCATGGAATATAACATGTACAACTCCACAAAAATCTAATTCACATGCTACTAATTGTTCAAAGTTTTAATTTGTAGCATCAAATAACTGCTACAAATAACTGCCTCTGATTCTACAACTAGTCTTACTCCTGATATTTCTGTCATTTCCATTAACGAAACAATTTCAGTTGGATAGATTTCAGAATTGGCCAAATTTCATTTGTTATTCACACCGAAAGTTGCAGTTGGACAGATTTCAGCATTAATGAAACCATCGCAGTTGGACAGATTTCACAAATTAACAAGTGGGAGAGAGAAGCGAAACACGAATTTATGAGAACACACCACAACTCTTTTTGCTATAAAGATCAAGGATGTATGCATGGCTCCTTTCTCTTTCTCTGAGCAAATAAATCAGGCAGAACCAACAAACAGTCTTAGCTATGCACTACAAGGCTTCAATGAGACCTCACAAACCCGCGTTCCAATATCTCCAAGGACAAAATAACAAGTAAGAGGATAAAAGACACTCTGCTAAATTCGAAACGAGCTCAATAACAGACTGCAAACAATAACAGATCTCTTCATGCTTATGAGAAGAAAACAAGAGTAAATTTGACCTCGAATTAATATGATCATCAGCAATGAAGCTCCGCAGATGGGTCGAACACTCCTCTCCACACATGCAGCAGGGTTGAACGCTGCTCTAGCAAAAATTTCACAGTAGTGAATGCCACTCTAGCAGTTTTGCCAAGAGTGGCATGGGAACGAAGACAAGGCCGTTGCTGTGGGTTTCAAAATACTTCAGGAATCTCAAACTGTAACGGGGGTGGTAGCATCTAACATCGAACTAGATTCCCCTACTTGACTGGCGGACGACCTTTGCTGATGGGAGCGATCTTTAGAAAACCGACAATGGCTCTTTCCTCTTCGGCAGAGAAACAGAGTCTCCTCACTCTCGAATGCAGCAAGAAGAGGAACAGAGTCCCCTCACATTCGAACGTAGCAGCGACATACAACAGAAAACCGTAAGTCCTTGATTCTACAACAAATAGGCGGCTCTTTCTTTTCCGCTCCTTTGAATGCCCAGCATTAAGCCGCTCCAGCAAGTTCGAATACGTAGAACCCCAATGCTCTGGAAAGTCTTGTGCCCTGATCTCTGTCTCTGCTACTCCAACGATCATACAGAAAACAAATTCACAAAAAAGATCGACAAGATCGACTCTTAGCTCCGATACCATGTCAAATTAACAAAGGAGACAGCAGAGAATGGCAGAGCACAACGGAACTACATCCATGTATATTGAAAAGAGAAATGTATATTTATACAAGTCAGAAATAGTTATGCATAAACTGAATCTGGAAACTGATTGCTAACTAATCTAGAACTACTTTTAAACTAACCGAATGATTAATTCTTTAACATCAACCACCCAAGTGATTTCAGATTCTATCGGTGCTTATAATGACAAGTGAACTAACTGGGAACTACCAATTACCAATTAATTTCAGATTATATCGGTGCTTAGAATGGTAATTGACACATTTCCCTTCGAGTGGATGAAATTGCTACTGGGGATCTGAATTTAGAAAGGAATGCTTGGTCTAAAATCTCAGACTCTGCCAGGAACCTGATATCAGGAATGCTCCAGAAAGATCCACAAGATCGGTTATCTACGTCGGATATCTTAGGTATGAGAACTTTCAGATTGTTCTTTGTTCTTTCACAATTAGTTGACGTGGACGAATTATATCATAATTTGTTGAGGTTGAGAGGTTTTTTTTGGGAATATTTGGCATATTGTGGTATGTAGTCTAGGTGTTGCACGTTTCATGCTAACAATTTACTCATATTCAAGAACAGAAAGTATAGATAATTAATCTGCTATTATACCCGGTTGTGAATTCTCTGTTATTCACTGAGTGTGAAGAGCATCCAATATGGTTTGAAGAAGCTTAATCTTCTAGTAACACCAAATTAGATGATGTTATTCAGGTTGAGCGATGATATCACCAGTAATAAAAAAAAAATATTTTGTGTACGTTGGCATTTCCTCGTCGAGGTAAGTGTACATAATCTTTCAGTTTTAAATTGATTAATTGATTTGGATTCACTGTTTGACAAAATTGTGAAGTGTGATAAAACACACAATCATATCATTCAAGTATTTGATATTTAAAAGTATGAAGAAAGGGCAGAGGGCATGTTAGGGGATGTAAATGAGATAAATATTCTCTCTCAAATAACAATTAATGTAGTTTCCCACCATTGAATTTTCTGTCCTTACTCTTGACAATTAAATTCCAAAATATTTAAAAATTACAATAAAAATAGGAAATAAATCCAACCCAATATACATTAATTTAGTTTACATAATTTCATTCATACTTAGTAAATTGTTTGTAGCCAATGTCTCTCATCAACCTTATGTATTTATATCTCAAATTTTCACTGATATTCATGGCTAATTATTTATACTCTTATTTCAGATTTAATGGTGTTATAATAGAAATTGAAAACTAATTGGGAATTATCAATTGATCATATTCTTAAAAGGTTAGCCCTTGGACTCCTTGATTAAAGAAAAGATCATTCTATGATCCTGATAATTGGTCTATCAAAATGCCTGTGGGACGAAATATGAGTTAAGGAGTAGAGAAAATAATTGTCCTTGACATTGCCGAGAATATTTTGAATTTTTGGGGCACCTCACATGACACTACTATCGCCACACTAGTGTTTTGTGGTAAAGTTCCACTGCAAGAGGCATCCTCTGATTTATGTTCCTTCCCCGGTGGCCATAAAGATGATTCTTGCTGAACATTTTTCCTAGATCTGAACATAAAGTCCTTATCATCATTAAGTATGGATTTTTTTTCTACACTTTTGCTCTACCTTCCCCTCCCAATTTTAAGTAAGCATCAGTTTCTATTTCATGCTTCCCTCCAATTGAAAATTTATACCCATACCCGACATCCTCGTCTTGATCTTGATTCTTATGCTTCTGTGCTTCCTCTAAGCTAAGAAATTAGGAAACCATTACCTCCCTATCACCATGAACAAATAAACCAATTTGCTTACACCGTCTTTCAAGCTCCACAAGGAAAATACTAAACAATTTTGGTGTTGCTGTTCCCTCTCCAATTCCGAGAGCAACGTCTTGATTTGGACCATATTCGTTTGTTATTTCCCTAAGAATGGCTTCAGAAGTATCAAGGTCCTTCAATGGAGGGGCATCTCCACATATTGAATCAATAGGAGGGACTCCTAAATTTCGAGACCGAAGAAAGGTATCTCTCAGGCCATTCAGATAAGCGTCTAAAAAGATAAACCAGTCAGACAAAACCTGGAGAGATTTCATCACTCTCTCCTTCAGAGATTATGCAGTACTCCGACTACTGATGTTTATACTCCGACTATTGATGTTCAAGTATAAGTCATTAAATATTTCCATAATATCAGCTGCTTCAAACTTTGTCCTATATGGAGAAGCATTGTTCACAGGAGAATTACTATTGTGAATAATATCAAGTAACATGAGCCTTGCAACTTTAGAGGCGTCTACTTTAGAGTCAAAGAATATGTAAGTACCTCAACTACCTCGCTACCTCACCAACCGCATCAACTTTTACTAGAGAAAAACCCATTGCTTCATCTTAAAATTGGGAGCTAAGGCCAAATTCTACTTTGATCAGCTCTTATGAGAAAGATAGATAATTGAAACATTGAATCCTGACCAAAATTAATTTAAATATCGTTAAATTTCAACCAGAAACATATTTTTTTATTCAAAAATAATTTCTATAGTTCATGCTTTCGTTTAGGCAGGAAAAAATGACATTCAAATTTTGTCTGCAATTTTCAAGGTCAAATTATTATATATATTGGCATCCCTCATCCTCAAAAGCTCATCTGAAAACGAAGTGTGTTCATCTCTTGCGAAAACATAGCTTAGAGGCTAGGAGGACATTGTTTTGGATCTGCTCTTTTGGCACATTGGCCCCTCACCTGTCCGAGTTAGACACAGTCAGTTTGTCGCAGTCTTGAGTGATATTCTTGGTATGGTTTCTGGGTCAACATCTATCCATAAGTCCAAGTGTCTAATACATAAGACTTCCATTTCTAGCTACATCCTTGAGAAGCCTAGCGAAGTTGAGAAGAAGACCTTTTTGACTCGTTTTTCTTATGACTGTGTAGACCGAGTTTGGGAGGACCTGGCAACGTTCAGGAGAAGCATTATGAGCAGATTTTCCTACTAGTTTTTTGGGCTTATTCTCTATGACATGATCCGCTATAATGATTCATATTAGGTGCATATCTGAGTCACGTTTGAATGTTGGACGAAATCCTAAGATAGGGATGAAGACCCTCTCTCTACAATGTTGTATTCAAGGAAGATTAGCGCATAAATTTAAGTTTTAAGGCATGGATTGAAGATAGTCATGGGTGCTGGAAACCCTAATCATAGGGGCTGCAAAAGTCATATTTATGCACTGGGCCGATACTAAGAGAAGCAGGAGTAAAATTTGACCTATGGTTGGAATAAAAGTCTGCAGTGCAGACTTGGTTGAGCAATCTTCTTTGTCTATGGATAATGGTACTGGCAAGTCAATTTATATTCCTTATTTCCCACTTTCTGTCTCTGCTAAACATTTTATTAGAATAATAAGAATATATGTTCAAGGGTTTTCCCATCATGGGGTTTTTTTCCTCGCTTGTGCCATATCCTCGTGTTCTTGGCTTGTCCTTTGCATTTAGCACTAATGTTTTTTCATCAGTTACTGTCATATATTAATGTTGAATGTGATTAAAAATGGATTAATGAAATCAATTATGGGCTGTTGAAGAAAATGTCTTAATCAAAGAACATGTTAACCCAAATTAACATGGTATCAGAGCCACATTAGAGACAAGCCCAAGATGGAATAAAAAGAAATTGATCCTGAAAATCAATATTCAGAAGAAGCTTCAGAAGAGAAAGAGGAACTTGCTTCACTTGAATATTTTTGGTAAGTACACCTCCTCTTCTTAAGGAAACAAAAAATGAGAATCCCTCTAATGCAACGATGAAGTCAGAATTCCTTATATTGAATTCTAGACAACAGTACTATTCGTTGCTGGAACCTATGCTGTTTTAATGGAGGAATATTTTCCAAAATATGTTTGATTTCGAGCTTCCAACTTGAAAAATCGTATGGGAGGATTAAATATTTTATCTATTATGACGATGATCGTTAGAACTTGAGTGTTGAAGGAATCTTAGTGAAACCACATGGCACATATGACATGGCTCATGTTTGGGCTTGTGGTTTGAGTGTCATCTGTGCAGCGACCGATGGTTTATTTCTGTACGATTACGATGATGTGCCTATGTGGATACAATGACATATGCTGGCTGTTACGATTTCATATATCCATAGCGCTGTTAGCATTGTATTTCTTACCATCTAGTAGCACCTATTCAAAATAGGTCATATGTGTCATTAAATATCGTATCTCTTTACTATATGTGTCAACTCTTTGTTGTTGATTTTATTTCATTGTTGTAGAACATAGAACCTCACTATGAGTTGCATGTCACTAGAGTAGGTTGTATATTATCACTATGGTATTTGGGTATCTTGCCACATCAATATGATCTTCACTTTTAAATATGCCTTAGCATGAGGGTAATCAAGAAGTATCCTAATTTATGTTATAGTTAAGGTTCTTGCTAAGATAAATTTATCTCTGTCTCTTCCCTTATATGAAGTATCCGCGATGATTGAGTGATGACAAATCTACTTATGATTACAGTCTTGATATAGCAGTACCTCTAAGATAAAGCCTTTATTATAGTTTTGTATGAACAATGAAATCTTCCTTTCACATGTTGGTAGATTGGATGGATAACATAAATCTTCATAAAAGTGACCTTATTGGAAGTATGGCAGTAATAAAAACCACTGCATGATATGAATAGTATCTTTGATATACACCCTAGATACAAAACTCTACATGGCAATGACCCCTGGTGTATGAATTACTTAATATGCCTATAATGACAATGCTCTTACTCCTCCTTATAGTGCGTGGAATGTGATTGTTATGTCTCTCTCTTCCTTGGGTTTATTTCACTAAGTTCAAAAAAGTAGTTGTGAACTGTGGTACAAAATATGAATTATACCCTCTCTCAAAAAGAATCGTTATTTGAAGGCAGATATTGTCTTGTGGCTCTTAGTTATTATGGATCTAATGATCAATGGAAAATTTTTGTTTGGGTCAATTATCCTTTTTACAACCGTCTTGTTGATTTATCCTTAAATTTGTGCACAACAATTCTAATTCACATAGCTTACCTGGTATTAAGTGCTTTTGTGGGAGCTATTGTGGAAGCAAGAAAGGCACTATGTTGTTTTGGAAATTTTTATAAGGATGGGGAAGATGACTTATTAGATTTTGAGAAAGGGTTAAATTTTACATCTGAACAACACCAGAAATAATAAAGGCCATCAGTTGTACTCATTTCAAGAGCCTTTGATAATGGTTAAAAATTTCCTGGAATAATATTCTTGTAATATTTATGAACAATAAGAGAACACACTTCTATTCCTTAAATGATCTAAGTGTCACACCTTACTAACAATGAATCTTGAAACCTAGTTAGTCAAAGACATTTTTAATTATGACTTATTTTTTATGGAGGATTGCATGGTTGTGGCCTTCCAGGCAATATCGTAACATATTTTGTAGAAATAAAAGGGATAATAATAAATTAAGTTTAAAATTGACCTGTATCTCTTAAGGAGGAAAATATTTCCAAAAAAGATGAAGATCTGGATCTAGAACTTCTATATATAGCTCTATGACACCAACATCATTTACATCAATCCAGCATTATCACAATCTTGTAGCTATGGTCCTGTTCAGAAGACATATGATAAATTAGATTACTTATCTTCTGAAGGTTGGCCATTAAGAAGAAGTTACTGTGATTTTCCTAAAACCAAAATTGTAGCACCTCAAGTGAAACTCTCCTGTAGTCATTGCTGAATAATAAACGTCATGAGAAGATCATCCTTATAAATATTGATTAGTTTCATATACATTGAAAAAATCATTTAACATGCTCATGGTTGAACGATAGATGACCATCTAACGTAAGGCTTCAGAGGGAGCTATAGATAAGAAGCAACATGATTGTCTCACTTTACTGCATAGACCATAAGATGAATATTGGGGTGTATATAGCTTAATGGACATGCTCCAAACTAATGGAATTTTCCGATGTTCAGAGGGAGATATGATCTGATAGATAATTATCCTCCCATACAAGAGGAAGTTGATATCTTCCTTTGAAAGAAAAAGAGGAAGTAACAGAAAGTGCTATTTTTGATTCAGTACATGAGAGCCTCCAAGCTTTATCATTTGAGCAAATTTTTGACAACCTTTCATAGCCTCTTGGAAGTAAGGAAACAATATGTGAACATATAAGTGATGTCCCTATTAAGGCCCACCTTTATATCTACCAAGTAGAATGGATATCAGGATTAGCATGTTGCTAGATTGACACTTTGCACTTTAGCAAGACAAGCTTAGGCTTGTGACCCCCTAATGAAAGAGGGAGGAAGAACAGTTAAATATATTCTTTATTCAGAAGCAAAGTATTTATTAAGTGTTGTTGTAGTATGACTAATTAAAAATTAACATTGGGTATGTGTTATATTCTTTCCACGACTAGTCACGTGTGGGGGTGTCACAAGGGGGGGAAAAGATCTCCCTGTACGTTGTGCCAGGCGCAACAGCCCCCCTTTTCATCGTCCGCTGGGAAATTTTTTTTGGACCTTATTTTTTGGTGGGCAGACCTGCCCATGGTTTTGTGCATGGGTTTGCACATGGTTTTCGGGCATGATGGTTTTCGGCCCCTGATACTTTGTAGATTCGGTCAAGGGAACAATGGTTATGTTCTAATCTAGGGTTAATGGATTGGGGTTTATGTATGCTTCGGCATGTATATATATGTGTTATAACATTAAAAGGAATAGAATAAAAAATCAAGATAGTTGTCTCGATTTTGGATCCACGGGAAAATCTCCGTGTTTATTTGTTTTATGTTTTATGCTCTCGCTATTGTTTATTTTCTGTTTTAAGATTCGTTTGTAGATAATTTCTGTACAGGGTTAAAACCTACAATTAATATGTTTAGTAAAAGGTCATGTATGAATTTGTGCCATTGGAAAGAGCTATTGATGATTCAACAAGAAAAATAATTATCTATATTTTCAGAAAACAACGTGGATATGTGGTTAATATTGAACGTTGAACTCTTGGAGCTCCTGGGGTCATGGGTGCTTATTGAAATATGAGCGACCATAGGGTGAATCGTTTGTCTTCCCCTAGTGGAGTTCCGTGAACAAGGTGAGTGGTTGACCTTCCCCTATGATACCCCATGATTATTGACATATGTAGGGTGAGTGGTTCACCTTACCCTACGAGTGATGAGATATTCATAGGATGAGTGGTTCACCTTCTCCTATGGCATACGAGCAGCATGAGTGGTTCACCTTCAACTTTGGGTACCATGTGAGAGATGCTTATAGGAATCTGTTGACATGTCAATGGGACGTGGTTCATCCTTTCCCCACATATAGGATTATCATTCCCTACTATTGATGGTTGACATTTTGGTGGGATGTGGTTCATCCTTTCGCCACATGTAGGATTCTTCATCCTATTTTCGCTTTGCATGCGTATAGGACCTGGATAATCTCGATTTTTTGCATGTGTGTAGGAGGTAGATTCATCATTTCCCTACATGTGGTTGTGATATGTGTTTATAGGATGTGGTTTATCCTTTCCCTAAATGTGTTTGTGAGATGTGTGTGTAGGATGTGGTTCATCCTTTCCCTACATATGATTGTGACGTGTATTTGTAGAATGTGGATTCTCCTTTCCCTACGTGTTATTGTGTGCAAGATATGATATATTATTTACATGTTGGTGTTACTACATCATCCTACCCATGTAGTGTGGCACTCATGGGAAGTACCTCTCATCTAGAAAATAAATTGGGAAATGTGAATAGAGACCATAGCACTACAGATGGATGCATTGTGTATTACCGTACTCTCTATGCTAGGATGCATGGTGTTGAACAACTTGATTTGGGATCAGGTCTCATAGATATTTTACCTCAAAATTGACTTTAGGTCAGTGGAGAGTGGCAAGGTCTTTTGACACACTCTCGATGAATTCTTCTTCATTATTTATTCATAGTTCAGCAGAGTAGAGCAGAGCACTCTAGGGATGACTCACATGGTACATGTTGACAGATGGATTGGTAGGCGAAATTATCCCCAGTTGAGAGGGAGTGTTAAAATTGGAAACTAGGGCCAAATTACACTTTGGTCATCTCCTATGAGGAACATAATTGCAACATTGACTTCCTCTCATCGAGAAGACAAAAATCAATCTAAATGTCATTAAATTTGGACAAGGAAAACATATGTCTATTCAAAATGAAATTCTATAGGTCATGATATTGTTTAGGCAGTAAAAATTAAAAATGTGAAATTAATATTTTGCCTCCAATTCCCAAGGTCAAATTATTATATATATTGGCATCCCTCATCCTCAAAATATCATTCAAAAAACAAGTGCATTAATATCTTGGGAAAACAAAACTTACAGGCTAGGAGGGTGTATTATTTGTATATGCTCTTCTGGGACATTGGCCTCCCACTAGTCTGAGTTAGACGCAGTCAATTGCCACAGGATTGAGTAATATTCTAGGTATGGTTTCTTAGTCATCATATATCCACAAGTCCAAGCATCTAAGACAGAATACTTATGAGCTCTAGCGTCATCCTTGATAGGACTAGCCAAGTTGAGAAGAAGACTTGTTTGACTCGTTTTTCTTATGACTGTGCAGGCCGAGTTTGCAAGGACCTCACATCATTGAAGAGAAGCAGTGCGAGCATATTTTCCTGATATTTTTTTGGGCCTATCCTCTATGATAGGAGCCACTATAATGAGCCCTATTAGGTGCAGATCTGGGTCTCGTTTGAATGCTAGAGAAATGACTAAGATAGGGATCAATACCCTCTCTCTACAACGATGTATAAATTGAAGAAGTTTTAAAGCATGGATTTAAGATAGTCATGGGTGATGGAAGCTCTAATCAAACAAACTACAAAAGTGAGAAGCATGCATTGGGCGCATTGGGCCGAGACCAAGAGAAGTAGGAGGAGTCAACCTTGACCTATGGTTAGAATAAAAGTCTGAAGTGCAGACTTGGTTGAGCAATATTCTTTGTATCTCGACTGTTGAGTAACCAGCTCCAAAATAGAAGAAAAGAGATATCAATGCCTTAGAAATAAGCCACTTCGAGGGGGCAACCTCCAATACATTACATAAATGAACAATTCTTGGATGATACAATTTACAAAACCTCCTTTCTATATATAGGAGTCCATGTGGCCATAATGGAATCCTAGTGGGCCACAATGTAATCCTAGCCGACCTAACAATAATAATTTAAGGGCACAATAATAACAAAATGGGGGTTACAAGGGTACAATAATAACAATAGGGGGTTACACTAACAAAAATAAGGGACTATACTAGTAATATAGGGACCTAACATGCCCCTCTCCTTCAAAAAAGTGTTGTCCTCAACGCTTGAGTAGCTCTGGGTGCTTCTGTATAAAATTCTCATCCTCCCATGTAGAATCTTCAGTAGGTAAGTTCTTCCACTTGATGAGATACTCTAAAATTGATCGACTCCGTAGTTGTCGAGTTCTTGTTTCTGTGACCACTTCAGGTTCCAATATGATTTTTCCTTCCTCATCAAGTTCTGGCAATATTGTTTGAACTGGAAGATTTTCAACTATAACCTTCTTTAAGCATGAAACATGGAAAACTGGATGCACTCGCGAAGAAGCAGGAAGCTCCAATTTGTATGCCATAGTACCAATCTTTTGCAACACCTTGTAAGGACCATAGTACTTTGCCGATAATTTATTATCCTTCTTAGCTTGCTTGAGGGACATTTGTTTGTATGGTTGTAGCCGTAAAAATACCCAATCTCCTACATCAAAACTTCTCTTGCTGCGATGTTGATCTGCCTGTTGTTTCATTCGATTTTGTGCCAAATTCAGGTTATCCTTTAAGAGTTTGAGAACTTCTTGTTGATGCTCGATGTGATCTTCCACTGCTTGAACCTTCGAATTTTCTCTTAAAGATGATGTGATGGATGGTGGATGATATCCATAAAGTGCCATAAATGGGGTCATTTTTGCTGCAGTATGGAAGGAAGTATTATACCACCATTCAGCGAGAGGTAACCACTTGACCCATTGTGTTTGTTTATCAAATACAAAACAACGAAGATATCCTTCCAAAAATTTATTTACTATCTCAGTTTGACCATCAGATTGAGGATGATAAGATGAGCTATGAGCTAATTGAGTACGCAAACAAGAAAATAACTCTGTCAAAAAATTTCCAGTAAAAATGGGATCTCTGTCGCTCATAATAACCCTTGGGTTTCCATGTAGCTTTTGAATTGTGTCCATAAATGTAGTAGCAACTGTACTTGCTTTAAATGGATGAGATAATGCACAAAAGTGTGCGTACTTGGTAATTCTATCAACTACCACCATGATGACACTCTTTCCTTCGGACTTAGGTAAACCTGTGATAAAATCCATTGAAATCTCCTCCCAACGTTGACTTGGAATGGATAAAGGTTGTAGAAGTTTTGGGGTCTTAATTGTCTCAACTTTATTCTGCTGGCAAACCAAACATTCCGCCACAAACTTTTGAATATCAGATTTAAGGCCATCCCAAAAAAATTCTTTCTTCACCCTGTGGTAAGTTTTTAAAAATCCAGAGTGTCCTCCTAAAGGAGAAGTGTGCAATTCCAGAAGAATCTTTTGTTTTAGTTGGGAATTCTTACAAAGATATAAGCGATCTTTGTACCATAAGGAATCATTTTTCCAACTAAATGTATCAGATGTACTAGGATCTTGCTGCAACTTTTGAATGAGTGTCCATACATCTTTGTCCTTCTTCCATTCATCTCTTTCTTCAATTATCCAATCTGGTTGGATAATAGAAATGGCACAAAGCAATGCTTCCACCTCTTCATTCTTTCTTGAGAGTGCATCTGCAACAACATTAAGCTTTCTTTTTTTGTAGATTATTTCAAAGTCATAACCCAAAATCTTTGTGACCCATTTTTGTTTCTCTTCTGAAGATAGTCTTTGTTCCAAAAAGTGTTTAAGACTATCATGATCAGTTTTTACCTTGAAGTGTCTTCCCATTAGGTAAGTTCGCCATTTCTTTAGTGCATGAAATATTGCTAACATTTCCTTCTCATAAATAGGTTTCTGTAAATACTTTCCTTTGATTGGACGACTTTCAAAAGCAATGGGTCTTCCTTCCTGCATTAAAACAGCACCAATTCCATTTCCTGAGGCATCACATTCCACAATAAAGGTTTTTGTGAAGTCTGGCGTAGCTAAGACCGGTGCTAGGCACATTGCCTCTTTAAGATGTTCAAAGGCCTTAGTTGCTTCAGGAGTCCATGAAAATGCATCTTTCTTCAATAATGTTGTTAGAAGTGCTGCTATTATCCCATAATTCTTAACAAACTTGCGATAATACCCTGTTAACCCGAGAAATCCTCGCAACTGCTTTATGGTTGTCAGAACTTTCCATTCCTTAATGGCTTTAATTTTGTTAGGGTCTACTTTAAGACCCTCATGAGATACAATATGACCCAGATATTCCACCTCTTGTACTCCAAAGCAACATTTGTATGTTTTTGCATATAATTGTTTCTCTTGCAATAGTTTGAGAACCCTGTCAACATGTTCAACATGATCCTTCCAAGACCTGCTATAGATTAGTATATCATCAAAAAATACGAGCACAAATTTTCTAAGGAAGGGTTTGAAAATGGAATTCATCAACCCTTGAAATGTAGAAGGTGCATTGGTAAGGCCAAAAGGCATGACCAAATATTCATAATGACCCTCATGAGTTTGAAATGTTGTTTTTGGAATATCTTCAGTCTTCATTCTAATTTGATGATATCCTGAACGAAGATCCAACTTGGTAAAATAAATTGCTCCATGTATTTCATCCAATAATTCATCAATCACAGGAATGGGAAATTTATCTTTAATGGTGAGCTTATTGAGCTCCCTATAATCTGGACACATTCGCCATGATCCATCCTTCTTGTGTACCAATACTACAGGAGCCGAGAAAGAACTTTGACTGGGTTGAATTATACCCGCCTCTAACATTTCTGCAATCATACGTTCAATTTCGCTCTTTTGGAAGTAAGGATATCTATAAGGCCTGATGTTTGGAGGAACACTTCCTTGAATCAAATGAATAGCATGATCATGATCACGAATAGGTGGGAGTCCTTTGGGAGTTTCAAACACCTTGGAATGATTGTCCAAGACTTGTTGGAGATCTACAAAAATAGATGATTTTGATGTTGGAACTTCTAGTGAGCATAATTGTGCAATTACACCTCGTTGTTCTTTCTTTAGAAGCTTTGTCATAACATTAGAGCTTATTATCCTTCCCGGCTTCCCTTCAATACCCCGTAATTCGACTTCCTTTCCTTCTGAAAAAAATTTCAAGAAAAGTTCTTGAAAATTAAAAGCTACCGTCCCCAAAGATTGTAACCATTGTACTCCTAGTACAACATCAACACCTCCCATAGGAATGGAAAGCATTGGACTAGTCAATACATATTCCCCCTTGGTTAGCTTGATATTATGGCATTTTCCAGAGCAATTTATAGTTCCTCCATTTGCAACCATCACTTGACATTCTGGTGCTGGGTATAGGAAACAATTTAATTCCTTGGCTACCTTATAATGAATAAAATTATGGGTGCTACCTTAATCAATCAACACTATTACCCTTTTCTTCTTTATATGTCCTTCTATCTTGAGAGTTTGAGGAGTGGTAATTCCTGCCAGTGCATTACACGATATGGTCTGATTCATTTCTTCCTCTTCTAGGGTTGGTTCCTGGTGTATATCCTCTTCTTGTTCATTTTCTTCTTCCTCTTCACAATCTATGTAAAATAATTTCTTCTCAGCACACTTATGACCTTTAGTGTATTTGCTATCACAACTGTAGCAAAGCCCTTTTGCTCTTTTTCTTCCAATTGTTGTGGTGTTAACATTGTAGGTTGTGGAAATCTAGGCGTAGCAACACTTCATTATTTATAGAATTGAGTGGTAGGCTTCCTTGTCGCCATAATTTTACATTCAACTTTTCTTGCCAACCTGAATGCCTTCTCCAATGAATCAGGTTCCAAAACGCGAACTTCATGTTGGATGTTATCCTTTAAAGTGCCTAGGAAGAGATCAATCCTGTGTTCCTCTGTAAGATCAGTTACCCTTATATTCAATATTTGGAAGTCCTCAATGTGCTGCCCCACTAAACCCTTTTGTTTGAGATTTATCAATTGGGTAAAGAAGGTGTTGCTCTTTGTATCCTCATAATGTGCTATCATTTCCTCCGTTAAAATTGACCAAGTGACAATTTTTTTACGGGAGCAAAGCCATTGATACCATACAAATGTATTTTGTTCTAAATGTAAAGTTGCAATGCGTACCTTTTGTGTGTTTTGCACGTTATGGAGATCAAAATATTGCTCCATCTGTAGTATCCATGTTACAGAATCATTTCCATCAAACTTCCTCATATCCATTTTTGGAATATGGTGGTTCTTCCCGCCAACATTAGAGTTTATGAAATCACGATTAACATTTATTTTTTTCTCATCATGAGGTTCTTCTACTATATTTTCACCATTAGGAAACATTTCTTGTATCAACTTTGTCAAACCTTCGATGTCTTCTTTGAGATCATTCTTCATGTTTTCCATGTTGTCTTTCATGTCATCCATCTTAGCTTCCATGCCAGCTTCCATGCCATCCATCTTAGCTTCCACTCCATCCATATTAGTTTCCATGCCTTTCTTCAAACCGTCCATCTTCACTTCCACGCATTTCTTCAAAACTTCCATTTCATTTTTTGTTGCTCTTTGCGAGAGTGAAATTTGTTGCACTTGCTCTTGTAATTTTGATGGATCATGTTGTAATTCTTCATCTTCATGAGTCATAGTAGAGCCTTCCGAAGGCTTAATGGGTGTTGAATTATTTTTACGGGGCATATTTTGGAACCCAATACTGCTATATATTCTACAATATGCCCTTGGAATCAATTCAAATTGATTCTTCAAAGAAGACTTATGCAATTTGGAAAGAAAAAAAAATATACACACCTTTTTCTTGCTTTTGAGGAGCTCGATATTGAAATTGGATAGTCTCTATGATTGCAGCACTTCAATATTTGAATTTCAGTATCAACGTAGCTCTCTAAATTATCTTTCGAATGCCACAGGTCTGACCTGATTTGGATTCTCCAAGACAAAGTTGTGTTCAATCTCCCACAATGACCTAATTCTGGACCGGTTTAGTAGAGCGAACTTGTACGACTTGCCACGTGTCACTGTTTCGTCCTTTGTCTCTGAAATTGATAGCCAAGAAACTACAGTCTGTGTACTTGCGACCAATTTTTACGGCACTCCAATCTGATGCCCATAGAGAGAGTTATTGAACTTTTCCCACGATCACCTCTTTGAGATGAAATTCAGGAGCCTGAAAAAGCACTACCTTCCACAGATCATATCTCCAAAAATGTTTCCAACCAAGATCTGAAATTTTTTGAAGAATTTCCTTAGGATTTCAGCTTCGTACCATATGAATTTCAGATTCTTAACCTTCATAGCAACCAAGTTATAGCGCAAATTCCACGATGACCTGTTTAGGAGCCTAAAAAAAGACCTAACTTCCACAGATGATATCTCTGAAAATATTGCGAACCAAGCTCTGACATTTTTAGAAAATATTCCTCAGTATTTTGACTTCGCACCCTAAAAATTTCAGCTTCTGAAACTTCGTAGAAAAAAAAATTATAGAGAAAATGCCACGATGACCTGTTTGGAGCAGCGAAACCCTAGAATCCAAAGCTCTGATACCAAATGTTGAGTAACCAGCTCCAAAATAGAAGAAAAGAGATATCAACGCCTTAGAAATAAGCAACTTCGAGGGGGCAACCTCCAATACATTACATAAATGAACAATTCTTGGATGATACAATTTACAAAACCTCCTTTCTATATATAGGAGTCCATGTGGCCATAATGTAATCCTAGTGGGCCACAATGTAATCCTATCCGACCTAACAATAATAATTTAGGGACACAATAATAAAAAAATGGGGGTTACAAGGGTACAATAATAACAATAAGGGGGTTACACTAATAACAATAAGGGACTATACTAGTAATATAGGGACCTAACATCGACAGTGGTACTAGCGAGTCAATCTAGATTCCTTATTGTTATCTCTCTCTCTCTACTGAAAATTTGATTAGAATAATAAGAATAATTGTTCAAGGTTTTACCCCATGGATTTTTTTCCCTAGCTTGCACCATATGTTCTTGTTCTTGGCTTGCCTTTTTCATTTCGCACTAATGTTCTTTCATCATCTACTGTAATATCTTAAAGGTAAATGTGATTACTAATGGATTAATGAAATCAATTAGGGGTTATCAAAGAAATTATCTTAAGAAAAGAACATGTTAACCCCAATTAACACTTCTTTTATCTGATTTCTCTCTAAGGTTAAAGCACAAAGCATGTCCTCAAATTCATCTATTTGGGCCTTTGTTAAGGCACGTTCCTAAACCACTCTCCTGGTGCTTGTAGCAGTGTAGTTTTAGCTGAGGCTTTCTCATGATCATGCACGTGTTCATATTTAAGGCCTCTGTTAAGGCACGTTCCTAAACCACTCTCCTGGTTCTTGTAGCAGTGTAGTTGTAGCTGCTGATTTCTCAAGATCATGCACATGTTCATATTTAATCGCACAAGTGGGAAAAACTATATGTATTATGAATTGAGAAACATGATTGTTCTGGGAATATGTATATAAGAGTTATTGCTTGCAGTGAAAGCTGCATATTTTTTTTACAAGCGTGAAAAAAATCATGTTTCAAATATTCGAGGGAGGGATTTCTTTAAAAAGTCAAATTTTAACCTACCTTTAGGATGGCGTGGTTCTTATGGAATCATAAAGCACCTAAATATTGATCGTATGCAGGAGAAAAAAAATAAAAATAAATGTATACCAAACTAGAGAAATTAAAGATACATGTAGAATGTTGATATTTGGATTTGAAAAGCCTCTGGACTATATAAATTTTCAGGTTATTTCTGGAAAGGACAAATAGTATTATTTTAGTTGCAAACCCAAGATATTCTTGATTGTTTTCATAAAATTAGAAAACATGGAGAATCTGAATCTCAGTGAAAGTTAAAGGTGGTTAATCTTCATACATACTTTGTTTTCATCATTATTATCCTCAACATGTTTGAACCACGAAAACCATTTTAATTATGTTTGAACCACGACATACACAACAAGAAGAACCATTTTAATTATGTTTTTGAGCATCGAGAGTAGGATTTATTGCATTTGAAAAAAGTGGTTAATTATGGGAAGTAAGAATAAGGTTATGGGAAATGATTTCTTTGTAAATCGCTTCGAAAAATGTTCTTATTCATTTTCTTTAGGAAAAATTCATGGCTTTTCAATGTTTTATTTTTGCCAGGTATTTAGAGTTAGTTTATTACTGTGGTTTGGATAGTGTTCCAACTACATTTCTCTTCCTTTAGGAGGGTTTTAGTTATAAAATTAAAAAATTGTGTTAAGTAAATAAAAAATGCCATCCTTTAGTGGTATATACAATAGCGTTAGTGGTAGACTAGTATTTATGGATGAGAAAGATATGGTGCTCTAGGGTAAACTAGTGCTCTCTTTTTTGTAACAAGTGCATGAATACAAATTCACGTTTATTTTTACATGGATAAGAAAATGATGAAAACTTTCTATTTTGTAGTGAAAATGATAACTATGTATTGCAACTAAACCTTGAGCGCTTCAATTCAGCATTTTATTAACCCTACATGGTCATCTCCTATTGGTAATGGAGTTTAATTTTTTAACCGACACTTGTATTCAAGACTATTTCGTGATACAGAAAGCACACAACCATTGTTGGATAAACTTCGAGCACAAAAAATACCACAACCATGTCTTTTTTCTTTCATTGGTTAATATATTTGATCATTCTGTTTGATAGATAATTCTTTATTTTTCTATCCTTAATAAATATTTACCAAATAGCGGATAAGGATGGCCTGATTGTTTTAGAGATATATAATATGAATTGATTAAAATTTCACATGCCTATTTAGATTTTCATCTTTCTATTTGACTTCCTTATAGAAAACTATATAATCAAATACAAACTCAACTCAAATCAATCTAAAATAGTGAATTATATTTATGAAGATGTTTCTCTCTCCACTACCTTGCAATGTCGTTATTTTTTCTTAATTATACTTGAATTTCACTGACAATAACCTGGATTTATATATTTCTTTAGCACCAAATTGACATCAAGGTAAACAAAAAAATATCCCATTCAATATGACCTAAAGATGATTCAAATAATATCACCTTTAGCCTAAGGACGTGGCAGAGTAATTTTTGAGGTGTAAAAATTTATTAGAGCCACTATTTGTTTGTTTATTTTGATTAGAAAAGGATTTGCTCTTTATTTTATGTGGCTTTCAATTTATCATATGTAGCATGTTTAGAAATGGGAAAAAATAATGTGTGACATTTATCTTGTAGAAATTGATATTGAATGAAAGTACACTAAGTTTGAGCAAGCTACAATCTTCTTGTTGTAAAGGAAGAGGCACATCTTAAAAAACTACCTAAGAATACACCATATACAGAGTTTGTGTTGTGAAACCAACTCCAAATATAGAAGAAAAGAGATATCAATGCCTTAGAAATAAGACACTTCGATGGGACAACCTCCAATAAATCACATGAATGAAAAATTCTTGGACGATACAAATTACAAAACCTCCTTTCTATATATAGGAGTCCATGGGGCCACAATGTAATCCTAGTGGGGCCACAATGTAATCCTAGCCAACCTAACAATAATAATTTAAGGGCACAATAATAACAATAAGGGGGTTACACTAACAACAATAAGGGACTATACTAGTAATATAGGGACCTAACATGCCCCTCTCCTTCAAAAAAGTGTTGTCCTCAACGCTTGAGTAACTCTCGGTGCTTATGTATAAAATTCTCATCCTCCCATGTAGAATCTTTAGTGGGTAAGTTCTTCCACTTGATGAGATACTCTGAAATTGATCGATTTCGTAGCTGTCGAGCTCTTATTTCTGTGATCGCTTCAGGTTCCAATATGATTTTTCATTCCTCATCAATTTCTGGCAATATTGTTTAAACTGCAAGATTTTCACCTATAACCTTCTTTAAGCATGAAACATGGAAAAATGGATGCACTCGTGAAGAAGCAGGAAGCTCGAATTTCTATGCCATAGTACCAGTCTTTTACAACACCTTGTAAGGCCCATAATACTTTGGTGATAATTTATTATCATTATTAGCTTGCTTGAGGGACATTTTTTTGTATGGTTGTAGCCGTAAAATACCCAATCTCCTTCATCAAAACTTCTTTCGCTGAGATGTTCATCTGCCTGTTGTTTCATTCGATTTTGTGCCAAATTCAGGTTATCTTTTAAGAGTTGGATAACTTCTTGTTGATGCTTGATGTGATCTTGCACCACTTGAACCTTTGAATTTTCTCTTAAATATGATGTGATGGATGGTGGACGATATCCATAAAGTGCCATAAATGGGGTCATTTTTGCTGCAGTATGGAAGGAAGTGTTATACCACAATTCATCGAGAGGTAACCCACTTGACCTGTTGTGTTTGTTTATCAGATACAAAACAACGAAGATATCCTTCCAAACAATTATTTACTATCTCAGTTTGACCATCGGATTGAGGATGATAAGATTAGCTACGAGCCAATTGAGTACCCAAACAAGAAAATAACCCCGTCCCAAAATTTCCAGTAAAAATGGGATCTCTGTCGCTCAAAATAACCCTTGGGTTTCCATGTAGCTTTTGAATTGTGTCCATAAATGTAGTATCAACTGTACTTTCTTTAAATGGATGAGATAATGCACAAAAGTGTGCATACTTGGTAAGTCTATCAACTACCACCATGATGACACTCTTCCCTTCGGACTTAGATAAAACTGTGATAAAATCCATTGAAATCTCCTCCCAACGTTGACTTGGAATGGATAAAGGTTGTAGAAGACCAGGGGTCTTAATTGTCTCAACTTTATTGTACTGGCAAACCAAACATTCCGCCACAAACTTTTGAATATCAGATTTAAGGCCCTCCCAAAAAAATTCTTTCTTCACCCTGTGGTAAGTTTTTAAAAATCCTGAGTGTCCTCCTAAAGGAGAAGTGTGCAATTCTAAAATAATCTTTTGTTTTAGTTGGGAATTCTTACAAATATATAAGCAATATTTGTACCATAAGGAATCATTTTTCCAACTAAATGTATCAGATGTACTAGGAGCTTGCTGCAACTTTTGAATGAGTGTCCACACTTCTTTGTCCTTCTTCCATTCATCTCCTGTTTCGGTTATCCAATCTGGTTGGATAATAGAAATGGCACAAGTAAATTCTTCCACCTCTTCATTCTTTCTTGAGAGTGCATTTGCAACAACATTTAGCTTCCCTTTTTTGTAGATTTTTTCAAAGTCATAACCCAACATCTTTGTGACCCATTTTTGCTTCTCTTCTGAAGATAGTATTTGTTCCAAAAAGTGTTTAAGACTATCATGATCAGTTTTTACCTTGAAGTATCTTCCAATTAGGTAAGTTTGCCATTTCTTTAGTGCATGTAGTATTGCTAACATTTCCTTCTCATAAATAGGTTTCTGTAAATACTTTCCTTTGATTGGTCGACTTTCAAAAGCAATGGGTCTTCCTTCTTGTGTTAAAAAAAACCCAATTCCATTTCATGAGGCATCACATTCCACAATAAAGGTTTTCGTGAAGTCTGGCGTAGCTAAGACCGGTGCTAGGAACATTTCCTCTTTAAGATGTTAAAAGGCCTTAGTTGCTTCAGGAGTCCATGAAAATGCATCTTTCTTCAATAATGTTGTTAGAGGTGCTGCTATTCTCCCATAATTCTTAACAAAATTGTGATAATACCCTGTTAACTTGAGAAATATTCACAACTGCTTTATGGTTGTGGGGACTTTCCATTCCTTAATGGCTTTAATTTTGTTAGGGTGTACCTTAACACCCTTGTGAGATACAATATGACCTAGATTTTCCACCTCTTGTACTCCAAAGAAACATTTGGATGTTTTTGCATATAATTGTTTCTCCTGCAATAGTTTGAGCACCCTGTCAACATGTTGAACATGATCCTTCCAAGACCTGTTGTAGATTAGTCTATCATCAAAAAATACTAGCACAAATTTTCTAAGGAAGGGTTTGAGAACGGAATTCATCAACCCTTGAAATGTAGAAGGTGCATTGGTAAGGCCAAAAGGCATGACCAAAAATTCATAATGACCCTCATGAGTTCGAAATGTTGTTTTCAGAATATCTTCAGTCTTCATTCTAATTTGATGATATCTTGAACGAAGATCTAACTTGGTAGAATAAATTCCTCCATGTAATTCATCCAATAATTCATCAATCACAGGAATGGGAAATTTATCTTTAATGGTGAGATTATTGAGCTCCCTATAATCTGTACACATGTGCCATGATCCATCCTTCTTGTGTACCAATACTACAGGAGCACAGAAAGAACTTTGACTAGGTTGAATTAAACCTGCCTCTAACATTTCTGCAATCATACGTTCAATTTTGCTCTTTTGGACATAACGATATCTATAAGGCCTGATATTTGGAGAAAAACTTCCTAGAATCAAATGAATAGCATGATCATGATCACGAATAGGTGGGATTCCTTTGGGAGTTTCAAACACCTAGGAATGATTTTCCAAGATATTTTGGAGATCTGCAGAAATAGATGATTTTGATGTTGGAACTTCTAGTGAGCATAGTTGTGAAATTATACCTCATTGTTCTTTATTTAGAAGATTTTCCATGACATTAGAGCTTATTATCTTTCCTGGCTTCCCAACAATACCCCGTAATTAGAATTCCTTTCCTTCTAAAAAAAAATTCAAGAAAATTTCTTGAAAATTAAAATCTACTATCCCCAAAGATTGTAACCATTATACTCCTAGTACAACATCAACACCTCCCATAGGAATGGAAAGCATTGGAATATTCAATACATATTCCCCCATGGTTAGCTTGATATTATGGCATTTTCCACAACAATTTATAGTTCCTCCATTTTCAACCATAACTTGATATTCTGGTGTTGGGTATAGGAAACAATTCAATTCCTTGGCTACCTTACAATGAATAAAATTGTGGGTGCTACCTGAATCAATCAACACTATTACCTTTTTCTTCTTGATATGTCCTTCTATCTTGAGAGTTTGAGGAGTGGTAATTCCTGCCAATGAATTACACGATATGGTTGGACTCATTTCTTCCTATTCTAGGGCTGGTTCCTAGTGTATATCCTCTTCTTTTTGATTTTCTTCTTCCTCTTCACAATCTATGTAAAATAATTTCTTCTCAGCGAACTTATGGCATTTAGTGTATTTTCTATCACAACTGTAGCAAAGCCCTTTTGCTCTTTTTTCCTCCAACTGTTGTGGTGTCAAACTTATAGGTTGTGGAAATCTAGGAGTAGCAACACTTCCATATTTGTAGAAGTGAGTGGTAGGCTTCCTTGTCACCATAATTTTACATTCAATTTTTCTTGCCAACCTGAATGCCTTCTCCAATGAATCAGGTTCCAAAATGCGAACTTCATGTTGGATGTTATCCTTTAAATTACCTATGAAGAGATTGATCCTGTGTTCCTCTGAAAGATCGGTTACCCTTATATTCAATTTTTGGAAGTCCTCAATGTGCTCCCCCACTAAACACTTTTGTTTGAGATTTATCAATTGGCTAACGAAAGTTTTGCTCTTTGTATCCTCATAATGTGCTATCATTTCCTCCATAAAAATTAAAAGAGACAATTTTTTTACGGGAGAAAAGCCATCGATACCATACAAATGTATTTTGTTCTAAATGTAAAGTTGCAATGCATACCTTTTGTGTGTTTTGCACATTATTGAGATCAAAATATTGCTCTATCTGTAATATCCATGTTACATGATCCTTTCCATCAAACTTCCTCATATCCATTTTTGGAATATGGTGGTTCTTGCCTCCAACATTAGAGTTTATGAAATCATGATTACCATTTATTTTGTTCTCATCATGAGTTACCTCTACTATCTTTTCACCATTAGGAAACTTTTCTTGTATCAACTTTGCAAAACCTTCGATGTCTACTTTTACATACTTGTTCATGTTTTCCATGTTGTCTTTCATTTTTTCATCGATCTTAGCTTCCATGTCATCCATCTTAGCTTCCATGCCCACTTCCATGCCATCCATCTTAGCTTCCAAACCATTCATATTAGCTTCCACGCCTTTCTTGAAACCATCCATCTTAGCTTCCACGCCTTTCTTCAAAACTTCCATTTCATTTTTTGTTGTTTTTTGCGGGAGTGAAATTTGTTGCACTTGCTCTTGTAATTTTGATATGTCATGCTGCCATTCTTCGTCTTCATGAGTCATAGTAGAGCCTTTTAAAGGCTTAATGGGTGTTGAATTATTTTTAGGGGCCATTTTAGAATCCAATACTGATATATATTCTATAATATTCCCTTTGAATCAATTCAATTTGATTCTTCAAACTAGACTTATGCAATTCGGAAAAGAAAAAAAAAATACACACCTTTTACTTGCTTTTGACGAGCTCGATATTGAAATTGAATTATCTCTATAATTGTGAATCCTCAATATCTGAAATTCCGCCCTGTAGTAGCCCTCTGAAGCTTCTTTCAAATTCCACAAGTCCAATTTGCTTTGGATTCTTCAAGGAAAAGTTATGTCCAATCTCCCACAATGACCCAATTGTGGACTGGTTCAGTAGAGCGAACTTGTATAACTTGCCACATGTCACTGTTTCCTCCTTTGGCTCTGAAATTGATAGAAAAAAATGACAGTCCGTGTACTTGCAACCACTTTTTATAGCATTCCAATCTAATGCTCAGAGAGGGAACTATGAATATTTTCCCACGATGACATCTTTGAGATGAAATTCAGAAGCCTGAAAAAGCCCTAAATTCCACAAATCATATCTCCGAAAATATTATGAATCAATATCTATAATTTTATGAAAATGTTCCTTAGGATTTTGGCTTCGTACTCTAAAAATTTGAGCTTCTGAACCTTCGTAGAAACAAATTTATTGCGAAAATACCACGATGACCTATTTAGGTTAAATTCAGGAGCCTGCATAATGACCTAAATTTCACAGATCATATCTCCGAAAATTTCGTGAACCAAGCTCTAAAATTTTGCTACGATCTTCCTCGGGATTTTGGCTTCACACTCTAAAAATTTCAGATTCTGAACCTTCGTAGAAAACAAGTTATAGAAAAAATGTCACAATGACTTGTTTGGAGCAGCGAAAACCTATAATCTCAAAGCTCTGATACCAAATGTTGTGAAACCATCTCCAAAAATAGAAGAAAAGAGATTTCAACGTTTTAGAAATAAGCCACTTCGAGGAGGCAACCTCCAATACATTACATGAATGAACAATTCTTGGATGAATCAAATTACAAACCTCCTTTCTATACATAGGAGTCCATGGGGCCACAATGTAATCCTAGCCGACCTAACAATAATAATTTAAGGGCACAATAATAACAATAAGGGGGTTACACTAACAACAATAAGGGACTATATTAGTAATATAGGGACCTAATAGTTTGAACATAAATAATATATGGTTTTTTCTTTTGCATATACATTCTTTTTTCTATCCAAGATATCACAACAAGAAAAATATCTATATTGTAGAAATTATCAGAGGACCTCATTGAGGTCAATTTTTTTGATTTCCTACTTGACTGATACATTCTCATGATAGGAAGACTTTAAATATGAATTAATATGTTGTGGAAAAAAATTAAATTCAAATCTTATAGATATAAAAGATAAAAACAAATGTCAATGCCTTCATTTGATTATTACTTGAATCTCTTGTGGAAAGGTTATAGAAATATGATTGGAAAAATGATGGGGAGACAATGTAGATCACATCTTGGATATGATTCATTTATTGTTGGAGATCCTTCGCGCACTTGAGCCACAAAATTTGGAAATGTTTCTTGTAGGTATTCCTATGGTTTTTAATGTTCTAATTCTTTCACCTCATGGTTATTTTGGGAAATTGATTGTTTTAGGAATTCTTGATAAGACATTGATTGACAGGTAAATTTTTTTTTTACAATTGCAATGGTCATTCCATGATATCCTCTCTTTTTTGTTTGATTGTATTTTGAATGTTTATTTTGATTTTGGTTTGTATTTTAACTGTGGAACTTAAAATACTTGGTATCATGTCCATTTAAACAACAACCAAAGCTTGAATATGAAATTAGTATTACAAGATATTGATTGAAATCCTTTTAATTGTTTTGTGTTGAAATAGTTTCATGACTATTAGAAAAATTTACTTTCATGTTGTTATTTGAGCACATGTTGTTTATATACTTGACCAATTTCATTCATTAGAGAACAAAATTTTGTTGTGAATAAAATGTCAAGGATTATACATCACACCTTAAATTATTTGTTTTCATAAGTTATTTACAGCTTGAGCCTCTTAGCATGTAACTTAGTTGGCATGATTGTGCCTAATATTTCCCTAAAGGTTGAATAATAAGTTACTAAGGCGTTTTTTTTTTATGGTGACATTTTATTTTCTTTGTTGATACAGGTCATCTGGCCACATAGTGGCCACTATTGCTCAACTGAAGAAAACTTGTTCGAGTTTCTTGCTTTTATGGGGAAGAATGGATTTAACATTGTTGATGTTGAGGTATATTTTATATAAATATTTTGTAGTCTACTTTAGTTTATATACAAATGTTCATAGTCTTTCATGCCTTACACTCTGCATTGTAACTTCTTTTTTTTTTAGAAAAGGAACTCAGTATCGATGGTAAGCACTAGGATTTGAAGAAACAGGAGAACACTAACACCATAGTGACAAATGCAAAAAGAGAGAGAAGGTAATTGGTCTAGTGATACCCTTAAGGCCAATATCCTGAATAAGACACACACATAGAGACAGGTGGTCAAGTCCTCATAGTTGGTGAATTCACTTGCAATGTATTTGAAACATGATGATAATGTTTTTTAGTGATGAAACAACATTTCATGTGTAAATTGTAGTCCAACCAATGTTAAGTTGGAAACTCATATTGTAATACTTTAAATTTCATATAATATAATTTATATGGTTGAAATTATTTATAGTTGCACTTGATATTGTTTAGTATTTTAATTAACATATGTAACTCTTCATTTTCATATTAGATGAACCAGTGCACATTTATGACATTTTTTTTAATTTAGTCGCAAAATCATACGAATTAATTTATGTTGATTAATAATGAACACATAAAAAAAATCTAAAACTACTAAATTATTATTTTATATTGATTAATGATGAATACAAATTAAATGAATATACGACTAAATTTGTATTTTATAATTGTTATCAATGAAGACAAATGAAACGAATATAAACTACTAAATTAGTAATTTATATAATGAATATGAAACTACCAAAAAATATAAATTACTACTACAAATAATTAATTTGTGATTACAAATGACAACTAAAATTTTCATATATATGACTATTAGTATCTAATTTACAATATCCTATAACATGAACAAAACTTAGTCATATTTATTTCGTCATTAATTGTTTTCAAACAATGACTAAAATTTGCATATATGTGACTATTAGTAGCTAATTTAGAGTATCTTATAACATGACCAACATTTTGGTCATATTTCTTTGGTCATTAATTAGTTTTCTCAGATGATCATATATAATTTTGTTGTATATTTAGTCATTAATTGTGGAAATTAATGACTAAATTAATGACTGAATGAATGACTCAATTAATGACAAAATTTATGACTAAATATACTACTAGACTACAAAATTAAGATAATCAATTAATGACTAGGCTAAAAATGACTAAAATTTGGTCGCGTTATAAGATATTGTAAATTAGGTACTACAAGTCATCGACTGAAAAATGGTCCTTTATATGAAAATTTTAGTTTTTGTTTTAGTAACTAATTAGCTATTTTGTACTAGTGATATAGAGCTAATACTACTTGAAGCAACAATTGTAGACTGAGAAGAAGAAGGAATATGAATTGACGAAGAAATTATTTGAGAAGATGTAAAATAAGGAGGAATAACTTATGGTGTTTAAGGAGTAGAAGAGGATTTAATCTCGCTAGTTGATGATTGATTTTCGGATATATGATTTTTGCGACGATGAGAATTAGGAGGAAATTAAAAAGGGATTACTCTGAGATTTTCACTCTTAGAATGGGTTAATACACCAGTGCCTTCAAATATTGAAATAGCACTTCCTTCTGAGGCTTCAAAAAGTACAAGTTTCTCTGTCGAAATTGAAATGTCTTCCATTTTCTTTAAAAATTTATGTACTTTAGGTCATTCTAGAGTATATTATGAAGATATTTCTTTATGAACATAACTAGGAGAGTTGAGGGGAGATTGGACAACTTTTAATTTATGAGTAGGATATTTTGAACAAGACTAGAAGTTGTGGACTTGGAGGGAGAATGAATATTCTGATGGTATTTCATTTTTGGATTAATATTTGGTGCCATTAATAGTTAGATGTCCTTATTTCTAGTGCCAAAAATGTTGAGACCCCAAAAATTTGTGCAACAACATCAGGGAAACCACCCAGTCGGGGAATTAAAAATTGTCCCTTTTCTCTTTTGAATGGTGGTTCCGACTGGATTTATGGGACCAATTTCCTAGTTTAATACAATTTTGGGTCAATGGATGGGTTTATCACTGTGTGTGACTTGATAGATGGAGATATTAGTAATCTTGAAATAAAAAAAAAACATATCTATCTACTATGTATCCCAGGATGAAAACTATTCTCTGTGGGATCTACATAAATGAATTTTCAGTGGATGCAAAAAAAAGGTCATACATTTACTTAAAGATATGAGAAAAAATTTAGATAATTGATTTAATTAAATATTTAATGAAATCAATTGAATAAAGCTGATATTGCAACTTTTAAATGCATGCATTGCGTACGTATCAAATGATAACAATATAACATGTTCAAAAGTGAGTTAATGTCAAACTGTATTCAAGTAGATACATGTAACAAAACATCATAAGATAAATAAACATTTCTAATTTGAAGCAAAAATATAACACATAGGATAAAAGTACCATGTATATGTTCACTTTTCTCATTTGAGAAAGAGTACTTGGTCCAGCCTTTTTTATTCAGAAAAAATCAAGAGTACAAATGTGAAACATCTGTAAAGTCTTCCTTTCAAAAATTCAGGACCCTTTCTTCGAAGACATGAAGGGGTTTGAATATAAAAATAAAAAGTTTTAAAATAGTTATTACAATAAAAAGTAAGTGGAATTTAAACAGAAATAGAAATTAAAGGGATGACTTGCTCAAGGATTGTCCTGTTGTGTCCTTCGCCATTTGTTCCTTCAGATGAATAATATTAAGCATAGGCATAACCTATGGAGGTTGGCCTGACCTAATGTGTAGATATCTAGTGAAAACAACATCAGAAAGTGGAGGAAGCATGTAGGAAGATGTATCTATGAGACAACGCAACACACTAGTACAAAATAGCTAACTAGTTACTAAAAAATGAGTAAAATTTGCATATAAATGACTATTTTTTGGTCGGTGACCATTAGTAGCTAATTTACAGTATCTTATAACGCGACCAACTTTTAGTCATTTTTAGCTTAGTCATTAGTTGGTTATCTCAATTTTGTGTTCTAGTAGTATATCTGGTCATTAATTTAGTCACTGATTTAGTCATTAATTTATTCATTGCTTTAATCATTACTATATAATCATCCAAGAAAACCAATTAATGACCAAAAAAATATGACCAAAATGTTGGTCGTGTTATAAGATACTGTAAACTAGCTACTAATAGTCATATATAAGCAAATTTTAGTCATCATTTGAAACTAATTAATGACAAAAGAAATATGACTAAATTTTTGGTCGTCTGATAAGATACTGTAAATTAACTATTAATAGTCATATATATGCAAAATTTAGTCATTATTTGTAATCACAAATTTATCATTTGCAGTGGTCATTTATATTTTTTTGATAGTTTCATATTCATTATATAAATGACTAATTTAGTAGTTTATATTCATTTCATTTACTTTCATTAATAATCGTGTTAAATGACTAATTTAGTCATATATTTATTTCATTTTTTTTCATCATTAATCAATATAAACTACTAATTTAGTAATTTTAAATTTATTTTATGTGTTCATTATTAATCAACATAAATTAATTTGTATGGTTTAAAAAGTATCATACAATGTGCATGTTCATCTAATATGAAAACATAAAGTCGCATATGTTAATTAAAATACTAAAAAATATCAAGTGCAATTATAAATAATTCCAACCACATAAATTATATTATATGAAATTTTAAAGTCTTACAATGAGTTTCCAACTTAATATTGGTTAGACTACAATTTACACATGAAATGATGTTTCATCACTTCAAAACATTATCATTGTGTTGCCAAGGCATTGCACGTGAATTCACCAACTCTGAAGACCTGACCATCAGTATTTATGTGTGTCTTATGCAGGATATTGGCTCTAAAGGCATCACCAGACTAGTTCTCTTCTCTCTCTTTTTTTGCATTTGTCGCTCCAATGTTATTGCTCTCATATTTCTTCAATTTATGTTTCTTACCATCAATACTGAGTTCATTTTTTGAAAAAAAAATAAAATAAAATGCAGAGCGTAAGACATGAACGAAAATGAACACTATAATATGAAGTAAATTTGGCTATAAATAGTTTATACGATATATACCTCAACATCAACAATGTCAAAGCCATTTTTCCCCATACAAGTAAGAAACTCGAACAAATTTTCTTCAGTTGGGCGATAGTGGCCACTATAATGTGGTCAGATGACCTGTATAAACAAAACAATTAATGTCACCATATATAGAAAAGAACACCTTTGTAACTTAGTATTCAACCTTCAAGGAAAGCTTAGGAACAATCATGTCAACTAAGTTATATGCTAAAAAGCTCAAGTTGTAGATAACTTGTGAAAACAAATAATATGAGATGTGATGTTTAATCCTTGTTGTTTTATTCGCAAAAGCATTTCATTTTCTAACGCATGAACTTGGTCAAGTATATAAACAACATGTGCTCAAATAAAAACATGAAAGTAAACTTTTCTGATATTCATGAAAATATTTTACCACAAAATAGCTATAAAGATTCCAATAAATATCATGTAATTCTAATTTCATCTTCAAGCTTTGGTTGTTGTTTAAATGGACATGATACCAAGTATTTTCAATTTGACAGTTAAATGACAAAAAAAAATCAAAATAAACATCCAAATACAATCAAACAATCAAGAGAGGATATCATGGAATGAAAATTGCAATTATAAAAAAATTGTTTACCTGTCCACCGATGTCGTGTTTGGCATTCCTAAAACATTTGCTTGCCCAAAATAACCCTGAGGTGAAATAATTAGAACATTAAAAGCGATATGACTTCCTACTAGAAACATTTCCAAAGTTGATGGCCCATGTGCCTAAAGGATCTCTTACAACAAATGAATCATATCCAAGACATGTTATGCATTGTCTCCCCATATTTTAGGTGAATTCACCAAATTTGAAGACTTGACCATCAGTCTTTATGTGTGTGTCTTATGCACGATATTGACTCGAAGGGTATCACTAGAACCATCTCTTCTCTCACTCTTTTTGCATTTGTCCCTCCAGTGTTATCGTTATCCTCTTTCTTCAATTCGTACTTCTTACCATCAATAATGAGTTCCTTTTCTGAAAACAAAATAAGATACAATGCAGAGTTTAAGACATGAAAGATGATGAACAATAGAATATAAATTGAAGTATAGTATAAACTATTTATACGACATATACCTCAACATCAGCAATGTCAAAGTCATTTTCCCCATAAAAGCAAGAAACTCGAACAAGTTTTCTTCAGTTGGGCGATAGTGGCCACGATGTAGCCATATGACCTGTATAAACAAAAAAATAAAACATCACCATTAAAAAAAAAAAAACACCTTACTTAGTATTCAACATTCAGGGAAAGCATAGGCACAATCATGTGAACTAAGTTACATGCTAAAAAACTCAAGTTGTACATAACTTGTGAAAACAAATAATATGAGATGTGTTGTCTAATCATTGTCTTTTTATTCACAACAAAATTTCATTCTCTAATGCATACACTTGGTCAAGTATATAAACAACATGTGTTGAAATAACAACATGAAAGTAATTTTTTCTAATAATCATGAAAATATTTAAAAAAGATTTCAATCAATATCATGTAATACTAATTTCATCTTCAAGCTTTGGTTGTTTAAATGGACATGATATCAATTATTTTCAATTTCATAGTTAAAATACAAAACAAAATCAAAAGAAATGCTCAAAATATAATCAAACAAAAAGGAGAGAATATCATGGAATGGACATTGCAATTATAAAAAAATATTTATATACCTTTCCACCAATGTCTTGTCTGGCATTCATAAAAAAAATTTCTTGCCCAAAATAACCATGAGGTGAAAGAATCACAACATAAAAAAACATGGAAATCCCTCGAAACATTTCCAAAGTTGATGGCTTAGGTGCCTGAAGGATCTCCAACAACATATGAATCATATCCGAGACATGATTTGCGTTGTCTCCCCATCCTTTTTCCAATCACATTTCTTGTAACCTTCCCACACTAGAGTCAAGTAACAAATAGAGTTCTAAAATATTTACACAAGGTGAAAGATGTGCAAATAGAGTTTCTGAAATATGAAGAAAGGTGCAAGTCTTCAGTAAATTTGACAAATAATTATAAGATTAAAACATTTATATGGTGGATGAAAAACAATTGGAGGTAAAGAACGTGTTGGTGAAAAGTAGTTGGAGGTAAAAAACACATCAAATAAAATGGGCCATTTTTCCACTACGAAAAGATGATAGAATAAGACTATGTCATGTTGATCTTATTGCTGATTTATTTAAAAAGGTGATAAACGTATTCTAACATCTAAGCTTGAGATTTGCAAATCTTTCCTTTCCAGAATAAATTACTATAACCATCAACGATATGAAATCAAGTATAACACCTTCAGTGTCTCTCAAAGCCACGAAAGATAAAATGAGAATAAGTACAAAAGCAACAAAAATACACCAAATAAGCAATGCCCAATTATAAATTGAAAGGAATATATTGACTCATAACTTGAAATTTATGTTGACAATTTCAACCATGTAGATCACTTTTTCAATAATGTGGCTTATGTAGAATATAAGTAATAAATATATGTTGAGATATATTCTAAGTAAATATTGTTAGACCATTAAAAAGATTCTTGTGTCCAAAACAAAGTACCGAGAATCTTGTAAGCATTTGCTAATTTGTTTAGAGCGGCCTTTCTTATTTAACCATCATGTTTTGTTGTCAGAGTAGCAACACTGTTAATTTTGGGCAACTAGGTCCAAACTCCAGGTTGCACTGCTCATATGATGATGATTATATTTTTGTTGGATTCCCCTTTTGGAGAGGTGCAAGATTGATATAAAGATCATCTTGTTTGGATGAGCAAAACATATATTTTGATTTTATTTTCCACACATGTGCTAGGTCGACCATATTTGTAATGTAGGTTCACAAGCCTAATATATGTGTCACACACCCTCACTGACTAATATAAATTGGAGAGATATGATGTCCATTTCATCATCATCTCATCACACATTCCTCATGATCTGATTGGTTCATATAGACTAGAAGATAATTCTCTCGTGTGAATATGGATGCCGGAAATATGGATGATGTCGGAAATGATGCCAGAAATATGGATGATGTCGGAAATCTAGATGTCGAAAATATGGATGTGGGAAATGATGCCGGAAATGGATGCCAAAAATATGGATGACGCCGTAAATATGGATGATGTTGAAAATCTGGATTAGGGATTCTTTTGTTGACTTGCGTTGAATTTTGGAGCTATCTTTGAGGGGTGTGTGTGACACTTGGAAGGTTGGTTGATCTAATGTTGAGAAATACTTTTTTGGCTTATGCATCCCATTGAATTTCGTAACGCACATCACTCTCTATCTTTGTTGGACAAGAAGAATTTTAAAATCTAATCTACATTACTTGGATTTTCTTCTGTTGATCTATTATTATGTTCTATCGGCATTTTACTTTCATGTTTATGTGTTGAATTGGGCCTATAAGAAAGATTAAAGTAAAACTACATTAAGACTATAGAACATACCATGTTTATCTAAAATTAACATGGTATTAAAGCTGAGGTGAAGACAAAGCCCAAGATAGTGTGAAAAGAAATAACCGAAGAATAAGTCTTGTCAAGGACGAAATGGTTTGATGATAAGTTGACTGACAAGTCTGCTTATCATGCATGGAAGATGTCCTTGGATTTGGTATTAGAAGATAAAGATTTCGTGGACTATGTGTAGGGGAAGATTCATGAGCCTCCATCATGTTTTATGAGGCTCACAAAAATCAAGAATGATCTCCTTGCCATAGGAGAAGTATTTGATCGAGAGCTCGTCCTCATTGCTCTTGGAGGACTTCCCCGAGACTGGTATGTATTTAATACTATGATTCTTAATAATAAGATGATCCTTTATTTTGATGAATTTTTGACTAGATGACTCAAGAGGAGACTATAATGATGGAGAGAGATCATCCCTCTAATGGAAATAGAGGCGACCCTACTGCCTTCGTCGCTCATGCAAAGAAGAAGAACCATGGTGGCCTGAGAAATCAAAACCATTGTAGAGCGGGGCCCAAAGGAAGGAAGGGAAGATGTTACACTTGTAACAATTCTGGTCACTATACAAAAGAGTGCCCCAATAGAAGGGACTCTCCCAGCGATGATGACAACAACTTCAGGGGGAATGGAAATCAAAGGAACAACGGGTTCAAAGGAAAAATGAAGGCTCCCTCTGATTGTAGTGGAAATGGGAAACCTTTCAAGAGGTCAAGAAATTCCAGGTAAAGTGAGTCTAATGTTGTTGATAATAAGAAAAATGAATATATTCTTGTATCTGCCCTCTCTATTGCATCTCCTCCTGACACCCTGGATGTATGGTTGATTGATAGTGGTGCTTCAAGGCACCTCACTAGTTATAAAGAAGCCCTCTATAATTTGATTAAGAAGGATATTAATTTAGAAATTATCTTTGGAGATAATGCCACATATCTTGTGAAAGAGATAGGGACTGCGACCCTTCATCTATCTCAAGGTCAATTTGTCTATTTACAAGATGTGTTGTACGTACCTGATTTTAAGAAGAACCTTATGTCTATTTTGGCAATGGAAGACAAAGGGTTCAAGGTGGCATTCATTAATGGAAAGGTACGCATCTGGAAGAGGAACTTCAAAGAAGCTCTTACTATTGGTTTTAGAGTTGATACACTCTACCCAGTTGGAGGAAGTCCATTGGGGGCTATGTCATGTGATACAACTCTTCAAACAGAGTTATGGCATGAAGGTTTTCACACCTTCATTACAAAGCCCTTCATAAAGCAAGGAAGGTGGTGACAAGGATGCCTGAATTTAAAGATGATCATGAAGGTATATGTCAGGGTTTTGTTGAAGGGAAGCATATAAGGGGATCATTCCCCTCAAGTTTCATAAAGACAATTGATATCTTGCAGTTGATACATTCTGATTTATCTAGTATGATGCCCGTAACATCCTTGGGAGGATGTTCCTATTACATGAATTTTACAGATGACTTCTCCCGCAATACCTGGATATATTTCTTGAAGAAGAAGAAGTTACAGGACTATCTTTAGTAGTTACAAGATTGTTTTAAGTGCTAAGTATAATAAGTGTGCTCAACTAAGTAATGCAGAACAAGTAAGGGTATCATTAGAGTATGAAAATGGTGGACTATTCATCGAAAGGAAATAAGACATGTGTGTATGTTGAAGACCAACGAGCAAGGTGAAGTGAAGGTGCGAGGTGTGCACAATATATTCTATAACAAGGTGTTGATATCTCAGTAAGGATCACATACAGTCGGAGAAGGGAAATATAGTTAGAGACCAGCTCTCTAGTCCTGGTGTAGAAAAGCGCAGGATGGTGCAGGACAGTGCAGAAAAGAAGGATCATCTTAAAGATTCAATGAAGAAGTAGTGAAAAGGTCTTGGAGGCATACAAGGGTCAAGGGTCTGTGTCATGGTCATGGTACTTGTCATCTAAAATTCTATAATAAGATTTTGTTGTGGGTTTTCCTCTCCAAGAGGGAGAGGTTTTGGCCCTGGCTCGAAGAGCCTAAATTTGTGTCTCTTGTGTTTTGGTAATTTATTTGATGAAAGACATAATAAGCTAAGAAGAGAAGAAATAAGTAAAATAAGTAAGCTCACAAGTAATTATCAAGAAAATAATTTGAATTAGACCTCGCCCTACCTAATTCTCAACAAAAGTGCACACAAACATTAAGGACAGTAAAAAAAAAAAATTGTTTTTACCACCTTAGAAGCACCCTTCCAAATTTTCTCCTATACTATCTTATAGAGTGTATTTTTTCCTTTCCAATGAGCCCTTATTTGTCCTAAAAATCTTAGTAGTTTCTGAGATATTGAATTTTTAAGACTAAGAAAATTACACCTAACAGTGAGCCGACCTGCACTTTGGCACACATGTCGACCTCGCCTTCTAGAAGGACGTTTCCTTTAAAACATGGTAAACTATTATAAATATAAACCTTCGCTCCTCAGTTTTTGACAATAAAATTCAGTGAACAAATTAGAGTATAACCGCAGGAGTGACTTGGAAGTTGAGGAATAAAATTTGTTTGGGTAAAAAATCTGTGATCGTTATCTATTCCTTCGGACTTGTGATAAGAATTGTTCTAGAAGACAAAATTTCGGATTGCAAACAAAGCTACAACACTAGTGTTTTTTGTGGTGAACTTCTTGATCGAACTGTGGAATATTATAGTGATTCTTGTGGAGTAACTATAGCAGTTTCAGGCTGTGTATAGACTCTTGGCTCAGATTTCCTTGTTGGATAGTCCAGAATTCACATTTCTCTAAAGATTTAGGTGGATAAGAAAGCAAGATACTCTTTGTATTTTGGATCTATAACAAAAATTTCCATACCTTCAGACCTGTAAGAGGAAGCTACAAAACCCTTGGACCAGTGGAAATCAGAGCTGTGGACAAAGCTAAAACACTATTTTGAATTGCAGTCCTCAAACAACTTCAGTCTTGAGGATATTCTATGGAGACTTGAACCTCTAGCAAACAAGCTAATTGGTAGCTTGGTCCTATGAGGAGGGCTCATTGTATATATTCCTCAGATATAGAACTCGTATCTCAGAGTTTCTTAAGATTTCAGACCTGTGTGTGGACAAAAGGCTATTCGGACTTGTGGGAAACATTTTGAGCTTGGTGAGAAGGTATATCCCAGCATTTAGAATTTAACCTATTCTTGACCTCTACACGTTAATCTGGTGCTTGATCAGTTCTCTGTTGGGACACATTCTAGGCTAAGAGCCCTAAACTAAGACCGTGTGTACTTAGTCCAAGCCTCTTGCATAGAATTTAGATTCCTTTTGAAGATGATCTTGGCAAAAAAAATTTAGCTGGCCTGCAGAAAAATTGTTTTATCTTGAGTGAAATGGTTAGCAGCTTTAGAACAGACTTTGGGCATTATTTGAAGTGAAATAATAACAAACCTGAAGGGATTTTTTGGTGAATTTATTTTAAGGTATTTTTGAAAGCCTATAACTGCTTGTTCTTTGCAATATTGGAGACATTTTAGGAGCAGGATTTTGAAGACAAGTTAAGGCCTATGGACTTGGAGCACCTTGAAAAGAAGTAGAAGATATGTTGTTGAAGATCTATTTGGAGCACCTTGATGACATCTTGGAGCATCTTGTGAAGACGCTTTGAAACTAAACTTGGAGATATTATTATCATGATGCATTTTTTATGACATCATGAGGTGACTTGGAGAATAGAGCTATTACACATCTAATTGACACAAATATATAGAAATTATGATGGTCTTTAAAGCATCATAGGTTCATAGAATATACCAAACTCACATTCTTCATATAGGAATAAATCAACAGTCTATCATTCCCATACTTGCAGTATCCTTGCAATGACACTAGATTCTTATGTTGGGCTCTTGATAGAGCTTCTACTTCAGCCTTAAATTCATGCTCCATCTGACCACATTCTCCTGTCAATATTTTAATTGCAATTTTTGTGCCATCTTACAGAGTGGATCTATATACCAATCCAAAGCCTCCACAGCCAATGATGTTTTCCTGCTAAAAATTACCAGTAACTTTCAAGAGATCAACAATAGGAAGATCCTTACGACAATGATTTTGGAATAACAACACCAAGTTATATCCCGAGGCGTTAGAAAGCATGTGAGGCATGTAAAAATCCATATCGTCTGCAACTCCCTACTTTGTTACTTTTCTTCTTGATTGATTCCAAAGAACCGCAGCCACAAGAAAAGCAATCCCGACACCAACACTCATGGTTATGCCAATAATGGTATTTCTGTCCAGATTATTGATTCTGTGTGTAGCAATAGGCACCCCTGGTATTGACATAGGCAGACTGTAGGTGGTAGTAAGAGGTTGACCACAGAGACCAAGGTTTCCTTCAAAACTAGACTTGTTAAAGGTTTCAAATTGATTTCCAGAAGGTATTAACCCATGAAAGTGATTATTAGAAACATTGAACCTTGCTAGGAATGTGAGGTCCTTCAGGGATGGTGGTATGATTCCAACAAAATTATTTTTTGACAAATCTAAGGTCTCCAAATTCTTCAAGTTATACAGTGCGTCTGGGATTATCCCCGAGAAATTATTATGACTCAAATCTAGAATATGAAGCATTTTCATCTACCCAATCTCAGGGCTTAGAGTGCCACTGAGATTGTTTCTGGCCAAGTATAATGAAGGGGGAAGATTAGACAACTGATTGTAATGCAGCCAAAAAGCATTTTGATTTTGCTTTACATATAAAGGGGGCTCAAAGGGAGTTTGAGTTGATACAGGGGTAGTTGTATTGACTTAAAACTAGGTAACTCCATAAGCTGCTTTGGAATTGGTCTTGATAGAGAATTATTTGACATGTCCAAATAAAAAAGATATTGAAGAGTGTTTAAAAAAATAGGAATAAATTTGTTGAGATTATTCTAGGAAAGATCCAAGACCTGTAAATTTGGACATTTCAGGAGCCAAACTGGAACTTGCCCGGAAAGAGCACAATTTCCAAGACTTAATGTCCAGAGCATGGGAAATCCATGTGTATCAGTTGGAATCATATCCCCATTAAAATTATTTGACAGAACCAATGTGGTAAGGTTATGACAGTCCTGAAGAGTCATTAGGGCACTTGTAATATTGATAAAATTGTTGTTTGAGATGTAGAAAAAAGAGAGAATCTGAAGGGATGCCATACTAAGAGAAATTTCACTGCTTAATTTGTTTCTTGCCAGACTCACAGACTGGATATTTTTGCAGGTCCACAAGTTAGGCGGAATACTGCCAGAAAAATTGTTGCTAGCTAAATCTAGATAAATTAATTCAGGCAGGCTTGTATTTTTCAGTTCAATAACTCCCGTGAGAGAGTTGTTTTTTAAATTCAAAACTTTCAACTTCTTGCATTGGGACAGACAAGAAGGTACATGAAAGGAGCAAGCTCATCAAGGGTACCTGGAGAATGACTTCTAGAGTAGGTTTCTGGTGGAGCTGGAATGTTGTTCTCCCTTGTAGATGTCAGTTATCAGCTAGCTTGCTACCAATTTGGTTGATGCCTTGGCTAGGGTGTTAAATTTAGTATTATTCACTGTGTATATTTGAGAGAATGATATATGCTCAAAGAGTGACATTGTTTTTGAGCCAAGTGGAAGTCAACCTATAGATAATGATTTTGTCTTCCTTCTCAAAGAAAACACTGCTAAAATTCCTGCACCTGATACAATGAGGTTGAATGCCTCAAATGTTGAAAAATGGGTGCATAATGACCCCTTTGTCTCAAATGCCATAGATAAAGAAGACAATGAAATTAAAATCAAGACATATGATGGTGTCATTGGTGCCCCTGAAGACAGTTCAGACTTCCAAAATTGTGAAAGGGCATATGATCTTCAGGAATCCACATTTGAGCAGTATTTTGAGTTTGAAGAGCCACCTTAGGAGCCCTTGGAAACTGGAAATGACTACAAAATTGATTTCCGACTCTGTGAGGGTATGTTTGTTTTCCTGGGTGTTGGTGGAAGTGATAAACATACCTCTGATACTAACAGACATAGTTATATGCCACTGCAAGTTGGACGAAGCAGTCATAAAAAGGTAATGTTTAAAACCCCTCCTTTCCAACTCTATGAGGGTATGTTTGTTTTCTTGGATTTTGGTGGAAGTGATAAACATACCTCTGATACTAACAGACACAGTTATATGCCACTGCAAGTTGGATGAAGCAGTCATAAAAAGGTAATGTTTAAAACCCCTCCTATTTGTGATACTTATGAAAAGTTGGATAAAGAAGGGTTTGAGTATTTAGTGAAGGAGTTACCCTTCATTATGGTGAATTTTCTGAAGATGCCCATACATAAATTTTTAAGTTTGGTGAACTTGTAAATCTCAAGTTCTATGGGAATGCTTTAGCTCATCTTTATGGACTTTGAATATTGTTGAGGCACAGAGAAAAGGGACACTATATAGACAAAAAGAGAGAACCTGAAGGGATGTCATGCCAGGAGGAATTTCACTGCTTAATTTGTTTCTTGCCAGGCTCACAGAATGGATATTTTTGCAGGTCCACAAGCTAGGAAGAATACTACCAGATAAATTTTTGCTAGCTAAATCCAAATAAATTTGGCCAGACAGGCTTGTAAAATTCAGTTCAATAACTCTCGTGAGAGAGTTGTTTTCCAAATTCAGAACTTTCAACTTATTTCATTGGGAAAGATGAGAAGGTACCTGAAAGGAGCAAGCTCATCAGGGGTACCTGGAGAATTAATTCTAGTGTAGGTTTCTAGTGGAGCTGGAATGTTGTTCTCCCTTGTAGATGTCAATTATCAACTAGCTTGCTGCTGATTTGGCTGATGCCTTGGCTAGGGTGTTAACTTCAATATTATTCTCTGTGTAGATGTGGGAGAATGATTTATGCTCAAAGAGTGCCATTGTTTTTGAGCCAAGTAGAGATCAACCTATCAATAATGATTTTGTCTGCCTTATCAAAGAAAACACTGCTAAAAGACTTGCACCTGATACAATGGGGTTGAATGGCTCAAAAGTTGAAAAATGGGTGCATAATGACCCCTTTGTCTCAAATCTCATAGACAAAGAAGACAATGAAATAAAAATCAGGACATATGATGGTGTCATTGGTGCCCCTGAAGATAGTTCAAATTGCCAAAAAGGAATATGATCTTCAGGAATCCAAATTTGAGAATTATTTTGAGTTTGAAGACCCACCTTAGAAGCCCTTGGAAACTAGAAATGACTACAAAATTGATCACAGACCTTACATTATCTGATATCTTTTTCTAAATTCTAGCATACTTCATTTTTACTTGTAACTTATCCAACTTTCTATTCCATGGATTTTTTATAGCCAATTACTAAGCCTCTTACTACATAAGCTTCATTTAGATCCCCTGATGATGGGTGCAAAAGGTTCAATTGGATCCCCTGATGATGGGCATAGTGTCCACTTGAAATGTTAGGAAATTTCTACATCCTAACACAGTTCATATGCAGAAAGTATGGCACAATTATGGCTAGCAATGAAAATATTCATACTAATTTTTCACTGGATTTGACAACTGATTAGTTTTTCATTTTCCTGTTCTACTGTTCTCTAAATGAATTTGATCATTCAACACAAATTTAAAGAAAAGCATCAGCCATATATGTGCTTGAAACATTTGGTAAAAGTAGATAGTGAAAATGGGAGAATTAAGCTCCAAAATGTCATATGCACATCCTTGAATGTCGCATACCTTCCTTTGTAAGCCTTAAGCCTAGTAATCCATAAAGTACATAAAGAAAAATTTAAAAATATGATATAAGGTCATCACAACAGTAGCTTGTTAGATAATCCAAATTCTCAAAAGTCACTGGTTAGATTCATCTGATTGCTCAAGAAAAGAGATTAACCAATTATTGGGGAAGGTGACTTAGCATCCTTTACAAACAAAATTCAATAGTAAACATCATTCGTGTTGGAATGATCCATGTAAAAAAAAATATTGTAAAAAAGATATATCTAAAATAAACATTGGCTATTTACTCATGCAACTATATAGCTGGAAAACTAAATGTTTCATCTTTTCCCCCTCTTCTAATGTTCATAGATATAAAACTACTCAGTGTATTTTTCCATTTCCACAAAAAAACGCTAATCAATGCATTACCTTCATTACGAGGAATTTACAACTCAGTTTTACCTAACTATTGATGTTCTTATACTTTACTTTCTTGAACTAGTTTCCTAGTTGTTACGGCTTGTTCTCAGATATTAGATCTTTTCTTATTTACGACAACTTAGATATTGGTTCTATTTTTTGTTGATTTTTTGTGTAGCTTGGGAGGTACTCCAAACCCTAGTGATCGAGGGTTGGAGGTCAAAGCACCACAAATGGGCTTGTGGGCTTGAGATCCAAGCTTGGGGGTTTTGAACCCATCGTGTTTGGGCCAAAACCATGATGAGAAATCGACATGTGATGGATGATGATTGTAGTGCTCGATGATACGATTCCAAATCATCAAGAATCGTTCGAATCCGAGTTGTTGCTAGAGAGAAATGAATTTTTGAAGTTGACTAGGTAATTATTGGTTGCCAAGTCATGTAGGCTTGGTGTAGAAGGGTGCCAATAGATGGGTCTCTTCAAGCAAATTTGTGGAGGATTAAAAGGATATAAATAAGAGGTTTTTGATCCTCATTTTAGCATCCATCCTTGTGCAACACAACACAAACATAAGTGTTGAAGGGAAAAGACATGTCTCTGATCTGGCTGCAGTGAGAAGAGGGCATACCAGCATGGGAACAAATTTGTTTTAGGGCTACAAGAAGGCGACTGAGAAGCTGGAGAAGGGTCCAAGTAGCTAAGTGCAGGACCAGAGTGTTGTTCTTGAAGGCCGAAGTAAGGGAGGGTTGTTTTGAGGTGAAAGGAAGGTGGGCAGACTCTTAGAAGGGATGTTGTAGCCCTACACAACCTTGTTGTAGGGTGTCGCAGTTGTTTGAAGGGGGGTAAAAGGGCTGGTGGAGGCTATATAACAGTTCAGCATCATCAACGAGGACCATATCCTTTCATAGAAGGGTGTCCGTACCTCCTTAAGGCAATTCTGGGCAGAAATTAGAGGACTGTTAGGGACTAGTTTATATGCTCTAGCCAGGCCTAGATTGCAGCAGTGGAGCTACAGCAAAATAGTCAACAAGGTATATGTCTTTGATGAAGTTTTTGTAGTTGTTGGATCCTAGATAGGACCAGTTTTGGATTAATTTGATAAGGAGCGTGTGGAAGTCAAAGAGGAGGGGAAGACCTTGTGGTTAGAGACCCTAAACCAGTGACATTTTCCACAGTGAATGAGTAGCATACTTGCAGTAGAATATTGTTGTGCATTGGGTCAGAGTGTTGAAAAAATAGTCAATATTGAAAAAATACAATTTCTTGCCACCTTTAAAGGGTTTATGGAAAATATATCACATACTCTATTCACATTGAAATTGAAAAGAACTCTCAGAACTAATTTGGATTTTTTAGAGGTAATATGGCTTGCCATCCATTGAAAGAAAAAACTCTTGAAATGATTCACTATAGGTTGTTTAACAGGTGACACTCACACATCATCTGGAATAAATAACCTAGGCACCTTCAAAGAAAGTATTCTTGCAACTTTTGAGATGGCAGGTTGATGATTAGTGTTGCAATATTCTTTCACTAGATCCACTGTTTTGCAACCAGTCAAAATTTTACTCCCATTAATTTGTTGTTAAACATATTTTATGCGCTTAATAGGACTAGAGCCTTCAGTGAGATTTTATGGTTGAGCAGAAAAAATCAAAGGAAGAATCTCAGTTTCACCCTCACTTGTCAAGGTATTTTGAACGTCTAAAAAAAATAATTTGCAACTGTTGTATTCAAATAAGCCACACATTTATTTTTTTGGACTTCCCAATAAGGATATGAAACATTGTATGTAGTTGTGGAAAAAAAATCACATTGCCTAGGTATGGTGCTAGTGAGTTACAACACTTAACTACCATTCCACTTACTATATATGTTTCTTCTTAAAAGAAAAATTGAAAGTATAGAACCTTGATAAGACAGGGACAATTGAATTTTGAAAGAAATGGTGCAAGAGAGAAGGAGAAAGCAATGGATTCAAAGCATCAGGAGAAACATTAGGGGAAGAAGGAAAAAGAAGAAGATTTATTTCCGCTTCCTTTTGGATTGCATCTGGATCAACTGAAAATTGAAATGGGTGGTTTTTTATCTCTGGCATTTGGTTTTGCCTTTGATTTTGGCATTTATGGTAATCTTACCAAACAATGGAATGCATCTCATTTATGTTAGAGGCGAGTGCATATCTGTGGAGCAATAATCCCCAGTTGTAGCTCTAGGTTCTTCCATTGTTTATGCTTGAGCGGTTGAGTAAAATTACAATTAGTTTGATAATCAATTGGGACTTTGAGGGCAATATGGGTGGTGGTCCATGGATGTATTCTTGATCATGGAACTTATTTTATGCTGAATGAGATAAGGATATATCTAAATATTTATCATATTGTATGTATTTTCCACTTCATAGTTTAATTCACCATAACAGTCTTCATGTTGATAGGTCTTCTACTGAAAATATTGATCTTGAACAATTTGTAAAAATGGCTTTTGTTTCCAATGAGGAGATGATCAAGTGGAAAATGTTGGCACTGAATCTAGAGATTTATAAGTCAATTATATGTCTCAAATAAGTGATACATTCTCGTTTGAAATTGGAACAAAGAATGTTCCCATTGGAGAGGGTATTTACGGCTTAGTCGATTTCACCCAATATGGTGAGATAGACAAAAAAGTTGGATGCTAGAAACCCTTTTAGACTAGCCAATCAAGTGAAGTGATTCAGAGAAGGGCTTCTAAAAGATGCCAAATTATTTCCACCCATATATTCTTTACAAAAATATTAGTAAATATCATATTATGTTTCTTATCATCTATGCTAAGATGAACTGCCAAAATAATTATAGGTCCTCTACTTGAGTAAATAAGAATAGAAAGAACTTTTCTGAATCTCTATACCCCTCACGGTGCATCAAATGTTTTAGAAACAAGTTTTTGGTGTAACCTGTTAAGAAAATCTCATTAACTCACAACATTTCACCATTCAAAACCTCTTAACTATGGCCAATACTTCCTAAACGTAGTAACTTTAACCAAATGAATGTCTTAAAGTATCATGATTCATATCCTCCTCACTCACATAGATGATATAACACCACTCTTTGGATGAATGCCCTCAAAAGTACCAAGAAATGGTTGAAAGTGAAATTTAGAAATAAGTTATAAATTCATGATTCATTTCCAATCAAAAGAAATTTCCGACCAACACAACACATTCAAAAGAAGAATTCAACTCTTAGAATAAGATTACATAAAGGACTCAAAACCACTATTTTTGTTTTTCTTCAATGAAGAAAAAAGGATAAGAGCAGAAATTTACTATGTAATCGAGCTAGAACCTTCAACAGATTTACGATTCAAGAGTAACTTCCATGATCATCATTCAGAAAAGTCTCATCCATAATGTCATTGGGATGAGTTTTCCACCACTACCTATTATGACTGACTAGGCATCTTCAACAACTTATTTTCTCCTCATTAAACTCTAGAAGAAGATGAAACCTACTCCAATGACCATAAATAATGCATGTTGTCAAACGAGTAACTTTTATGCACAATTAATTTGGTCTTTACATGGTATCATTTACATTATAAAAGATTTATTTATTTCTATCTTATTTATGTAGATTCTCACATTATCTATTCAAAATAAATAACATGTGGTGGTTTATAGTATCTTCATAAAGACATCCAAAAATTAAACCATTAACACTTCCACAGGGATGTTGGTTTGCAAGGATTCAGAATATTGTCAAAGATAGCCCTCAGGGTTGCTGACTAGTATTTTCGTGAAAGAGAAAGGCATTTAAAAGTGATATAAGACAAAATAGAAATTTAGCGTTTGAAAATTTGTTGGGACAAACTCATTCCATCAATCCAAGGGGAAAAGCACTTCATTGCTACCTCTAAAATATGTGCTTCAAACTATAGATTCAATTATCAACTACAAACCCCAAAGTTACTTGAGGACATCGCCCATTGTCACCTTGGTGATCATCATTCTCACATAAGGCTAGATCTCCTCCAACATAAAGGAGGAATCCATGATAAGCCTACAGATCTATCCTTCAAATGCTAAAAAAACAGGTTTGCAAAATGATATTTTTTTGGTCTTTTAAGATTTAAAATGGAAAGCTAGGCAAGACCTAGTTCCTAGACCCTGGGCTATAGACCCTAGGCAATAAACAAAACTTTAAAAGTGATGAAAAATATGTGTCGTGAAAAAACAACCACACAACAAGTGTTATCAGTCAATTATATATCCAATAAATATGTAACAGTGATATCTCCTAATAGATGGAACATTTGAAGACAATGTGCTCCCCCAACTTGATCTCTTGTAAGTAACATAGCTGATAATTCCCTTTGAGGTGTGTGATTCAATGAGCTATCTCAAACCAAAGCTATTGGGAGCCCACTCTGAATGAACCAAGGGGAATCCTAAGGTTATGCATCCAATTTCTATTAGTATATATAGGCATAACAATAAGAGTCACTTAGCTACATAAAGCACTCAAAATAATAAAATGACATATTCAAGCTAATGCCCTCAAGGAGGGAACTCGAAGTGATTTTGATGTAGTTTGTAGATATCCTCTCTAATCTCCTAGGTTAAGTCACATTTATATAGTAGGAGCTGACCTAGATCATTCAAATATTACCTAAAAAGGGCAAGTTGATTGATAGAAACGACCACTAACTAAAGCAATTAAGAAGAACCCACAACAATTACACCAAGGAGGGGTCTGCTGAAGCAATACCCTGAACTCCACCTAGATGATAGATTGAGGAATTGCATGTTAGCAGCAGATGAAGCATCATAATATAAGGGTTTAGAATCTCTCTATCCTATCCAAATCAACCCAAAGAAAGCCAGGTCCCCAAACCTTGAAGCCATAACGAGTCATGGCTGTAATGATCATGTCCAAAGAAGTGTGTCTTGAAAGAGATGTCCTAGAGCACTATCTCTTTAGCCAAGCAAACCATATTCCTTATTAAGTTGGGGCTAGGAAGCATGCCTCAAGATCAGCTAGACTCTTAAGATCTGACCCCTAAGTATGTGTAGCTTGCAGTAATATGAATCCCATCCCCTCCAACATAAAAATGGTAGTCAAGGAGAGCATGCTGAGACATGTTGAAGATCATAAGCTTAGTCTTACTAAGTTCAAATTTAAACAATCAAAGATCAAAAGAGTTGGAGAAGGCCTCAATTTGTCTCTACAACCCCTTAGGTGAGGTGCCAAGAGGATCATGTTGTTGAAAATTAAAATCAAGGAGATCAAGACATCGAGTAGAAGAAAATCAGCACCATCCTATATGTGCTCCTAAGAAAGGAGTCCATCTCAACGATATAGAACCCAAAGGGAGTTAGTGAGAGAGGGAATTTCTATTTGACCTCTATAGTACTCCTAAGGTAGTCTAAGAAGATGTCGATAGTGCAGAAATGACCAAGCACTAACTCATATAGTCTCGTGATAGAAGCCAATGCCGTATCACCTCTAAAACAATGCCTCTCTCATGACAAAGTCAAATGTCTTACAAAAGTCAACAAATCAACAAAATATTTTCAAAGAGAAATGATGGGCCTATCTAATAATGGCACAAAGAGTGAAAGTTGTGGTCAGTATTTTGGTACCTCTTGTAGAACCCTAGATACATTATAGCTCTAGGGTTCCTCCACTCTAGCTCATTTAATAATCACTTGGATTATTGTACCATAGAGCATGGAAAATGTGTGGGAAATCATGATGGTCTGATAATTGTTTTGGTCTTAAGCAACCCCAAACTTAAAATTGGAGTGGATTATATGGTGGGGCCATCACAAAGAGAAACCTAAAAAAAGAACATGATTAAACAAATCAACAATGTGGGAGTCAAGGGGATGAATACCATGCTTGAGAAACTCAACCTAAGAGGCTTCCCCATCAGCAATGCTACTAGTGCTCCTGATACTGATGACCCTCCCAAGATTGAATTAGAAAATATATAGAAATAAAAAGGAAGTGAAGCGATCCACACTAGAGGTTGTCCACAAACATCATAGAGGGTGGTAGTGTGCAAGAACAAGGAATGACTCATGAGAGCACCCTAGATAGGAAAAATAGCACTTAGTGGGTGGTGGAGAACTTCAAGCTGTCAGGAATGGACTGATCATGAAAAAAAGAAAAATGGAGATGTCTATGGAGTTTTCTGTCTTTGTCAACCTAGAACTTCCTGGGACAGAGGTCAAGGATACATGGTGTAGTGTCAGATGGTGTTGGGGACCGGGGTAAGATAAAAAGGAAGCCTCTTTTTACTCCTCAAAATGCATTTTCATTTTGGGGCATTCATTCCAGCAGTGCAGTGATTAGGATGTGAAATTTGGAGGTGGAGAATAGGTTGAGATTTTTCAGAGGATTTTAATGGCATAAAATATGGAATATGAACATGCTAAAATGGCTTCCTGTAGGGCTTGATTTAGTGCCTTTGTTGGAGCAACCAAGCATGCACTTTGAGACTTGTTCCTACCATGTTAGCTAATTGTATCTACAGGTTTGAATGACTCTTGAAATGGGTCCAAATTCAATTTTTTTTGGCTAGCCTATAGCAGTTGATCAGCTGAAATTGATTATTTTACTATTTTATGGGGTTGTACCACCAGTTGTGCATTGTAGCATTAATTCTGCCAATATATTGTTAAACCATCTCATGAGAGCAACCATGGTAGATTTTGGAATTTCCAAAGAACAAACATTTTATGGTTGGAATTCAAGCCTCAAGGAAACATATGATGATAGTGACCCTGACTATATGTTAGCAAACACCTTTTACAACAAAACATGATATATACGGGGTCACTATCTGTCAACAAACACCTTTTATAGCAAAATATAATATATACAATTTTACAGCAAAACATGATATATACTCCTATGAATATAAAATAGCACATAAGTACTTCCTCATGTTGTGGTTTATTCATGATAGGAAATTTTTCCTCTAGATCTATTATGATATATGATGGGCAGTCTTAGCTGGTGATCTGATGCAAGTTTTTGAGGCATATTTGGCATAAGACTGTTGCTATTCTAGAACAGAAAATGGAAGCCATTTTCAGTAGTTAGTATATCCTCTTCTCCAATGTGATACTCATCAAATTAAGAAAGAGTTAACTATAGATTTAAAAAATAAACAACCAGCAAGTAGCATATTATTCCTTGTGTTATGGCCTAGAAGACGTTGGGCCTCATTGTGTAGGGTGCAACTCCTTGCCATGGTCAAGAGGTATGTTTTAAAGGGGATTCCACTTGGCACACAATCCTAGGTTGCTTCATTTCCTAACAAATGTAATTGTTATATTTTTTATTTTGTGGTTGATGCATTTATGGGGGGGGGTAGTTATAGTAGCCTGAGTTTATTTATTGCACCCTTAACCATTGTTTCCTATTCTTGGAGAGATAGTTGGGTCATTGGAGAAAGAGCCTTAGATGCCTTTTCTATTTTGAGATTGTAATTGGTTTGCATTTAGGATGAGTGATGAATCACCTAGATCAAAGGAGTGATCCCCTAGTTGAAACCTTAGCACATTATTTAAGGTCACTCCATTTGCTAGAGCTTGTTGTAACTTACAATGGCCAACCTGACCATCCTGCACACATTTTTAGGGCGTATTCTTAAGGGGTGAATTGGCTAATTCCTTGGAGAGTATGCGCTAGCTCACCCTGATCTATTGGGGGTATGTTGACTTACTAATAGTGATATGGGTGAGATTATGGAGAGATAGTTGGGTCATTAGAGAAAGAGCCTTAGCTTCCTTTGCTATTTTGAGCTTGTAATTGGTTTGCATTTATGATGAGTGATGAATCACCTAGATCGAAGGAGTGCTCCCATAGTTGGCACCTTGGCACATTATTTAAGGTCATTCCATTTGCTAGAGCTTGTTGTAACTTACAATGGAAAATTTGACCATTTTGCGCACATTTTTAGGGTGTATTCTTAAGAGATGAATTGGCTACTTCATTGGAGAGTAAGCACTAGCTCACCTTGATCTATTGGGGGTATGTTGGCTTACTGATAGTGATATGGGTGAGAGTATGGAGAGATAGTTGGGTCATTTGAGAAATAGCCTTAGTTTCCTTTGCTATTTTGAGCTTGTAATTGGTTTTCATTTATGACGAGTGATGAATCAGCTAGATCAAAGGAGTGCTCCCCTAGTTGGCACCTTAACACATTATTTAAGGTCACTCCATTTGCTAGAGCTTGTTGTAACTTACAATGGCCAAGTTGACCATTCTGCACACATTTTAGGGTGTATTCTTAAGGGATGAATTGGCTACTTATGGTCTCAATATCATGTATGTCTTTGTTACATTATGCATTTTATCCTTTGCTGCAGTAAATAACCTGCAACAATCTGTTATCTCTTTGATTGTAATTTATTTTTCTTTCTACTCTGCTTTCATTCGTTGCTATATTCATATTTGTATAGTAAATAATTTACTCTTAATGGTGCAATGATGTTGGTTTCAAAGGATTCATCACCATATAATGTAATAGCAATGGGAACCCGAGACTGTAGCATCACTACGTGGACCACAACCAATTCATGCCCTATTTTATTTTTGATAAGTTTTAGAGCCATTAGCTGAACATGATAATTGGTTTGATGCCCCAATCCAACTCTAAAGTTAATGCTATGAGGTTCACTATATAAAACACTTCTCCCTATTCCATAGAACTAAGGTTCATCATCAAAATATGCACATGCACCATCCTTACCCATTTCTACAACAATCTGCCTAGGGAGCTTAGGTACTCGCATCTAAGGAAAACTCTTTTAAAGAATTGAGACCACATCAAATAGGAAAAGCACATTGAATAGGAAGAAGTTTCCTATATTTAAATAAGTTGACATTCCTAGCTTGCTAAATACCTAAGCTGGGATTCATGGAAGTGATTTGTAATCCTTCACTGAAGAGTCATGACACCAACCTCTTAGACCATTTTCAACTGTGCCACCAATTCAGACATTTTTCAACCTAGTCAAATGTTTAATCTCCCTCTAAACTTGCATAGTGTAGTATTTTCCAAGGAAAAAGTCGTAATTTTATTACTGGAAGGAAAATTACATGTTACATGTGCTGGTAATTGTCAGTCAAGACAAGCTAGTATTCCACGAGTAAAAATATAATACAAGGGGATAAAATTAAGATTTTCTCCATTTTTTCTTTTCAACCTTTCGCCAAGCCCCTTGAGTTGGCGTGGCAGAGATCAGGGCAAGCTGGTTATCTTCGGTGAGTGCTCCATTGTCCTTATCTAAGTCCGATGTATCTGATATGTGTTGTCTTTTATTTCCCCCACTGTCAGGTGCCCCTGAATTCATTGTTGGTTGTGCCATGGTGGTGATGTCAAAATGATCTTTCATTTCCTATTCTTGTGCACCCTGGGAGTTTGCAGTCTGTTTACTCTCGTGTGGTATAGGTTCTTCCTCTTCTTTGTTTGTCTCCTGCACTAGTTCCTCTGATGGAAATTGCCATCCTTTGGCAGCTTTCCCTGTCTTCTTATTTTTTATGTTATCTCATTTCTCTTCCAGGCATGTGTTTTGTAAGTGTCTGGTATTTCTACATATTCTGCATTTGAATGTTGTGTTTTCATAGTCTAAATTTTGTGTCCATATTTTTTGTTTGTGTATCAGCTGAATTCTCTTTGGTAGACCTTTGCTAAGGTCCACTTCCACACAGATTCGTGCGAAAGTGTCGATGCATTCCTCCAAATGCTGGGTATCTATTTTTATATATCTCCCGAGGATGTTCCTAATGCCTCCTTGAACATTTTCATTCCAAAAATGAAGCGGGAGGTTGTATAGATGGACCCAAACCTACATTCTAGTAACCTCTATTATGTTTGTGTCAAAATCAAGAAACCATGGTGTGATGAAGAGCCCCGTGGATACCCAGAACCACGGTCCATCCCTTAGTACGATATCTCTGGCTTTCGATCATGGGAATTTGACTATGAAGAAACCCTTAGAGAATAGATAAATTTCACAGTCCATAGTCCATTTGGTGAAAATCCAATGAAACAGCTCCATTGGTTTGGGCCAAAAGAAATTGAATCTGTATATTATTGCTTGAGATTGAAATTTAGATCGATGCTCCTCTATCTCTGGAGTATCTATAGCCAGCTTGGGCACAAATTTTTGTTGTTCCACAATGTATGGCTTGGGGGTAATCTCTGTTGGTGCAGCTGCAGCTGTTTCTCTATTTTTCCTTTGCAGAACATTTATGTAAGAGGGTCCTTATGGGGTTTCTAGTTTTGAGGTGTTGGCACCCTGAGAGGGTCCTTGGGCTTTGTTCTTATCAAATTTTCCACCCTGCAGTCGTAGGTTAAGGTAGATGGTGGAACCGGGACCAATGGGGTAGACCTTGATAGTGCAAGAGTCCATTAAGGATTTCCCCCCATGAATCAATGACTGGATGAAGCAGGGGTAACCAGAGATAGAACTGATTTTTTCTTTCAGATTGGATACCATGTCTGTGTCCTGTATCCAAACTATAAAACTATTCCACACTAGTGGCTTTATGAAAACTTGAAAATGTGCAGAGCTTACCTGATATTTGTTTCCTATGTTGGTTCTGTGAGCTTCGTTGTCCTTCATTTCTGGTATCCTAGTCGGGGTTTTGTAGTCGCCGAATGTCAAGTTTCCCTGGAATGACGTGTCTATGGGCTAGCCACCACAGAGAACTGATGCTCGCATAGTGCCAAGCATTGAAAAAGGTCACCATACCTTGCAGGATACTACAGTCACAAGTTATGTGTGAGTATTTGTAGCCAAACCACCTCGGATGGGAACCTGTAGGCCAGAGTAGGATGAAATTGCTCCAGCCCATCGTAGATCATGGGCATCCACCCTTTGGCAAGATCAGAGTCCGTAGAGTCTGAAAGAGGCCTCCATGCATTCAAAGGGAAACTAGTTCCAATCAAAACCGCAGTCTAGCACATGTGCGAGGTGAAAAACCCAAGCAATAGTGGTGGTCTTCTCAGTCAATGGTCTGCCATGGTTATTCGCTGCCTCCAAAGCCAATAGTCTAGAGCAGTAAAAACTAGGTTTTCCACCGACCATCACCATTTTTCCCCTATTAATTATAAATATGAAGAGGGATAAGTAGGACTTGCATAGTGTAGTTATAGTCCATGACAAGATGTTTTTTGGTTTTTTCACATACCTTGCATAAACTGCACCTATCAAGTCTTGCTCTATTCCTTGTCAAAATATTATACAAAGTCAAGTCTTTTTGTTTAGTGCAAACCACACAAAAATCAAGCCTTTGAGGGATATTTAAATATCCAAACTCTCCTCCACCACACATGATTCCTCTTCTCCCCATCTAAACTAATAAAAATATATCTAGCTTTTGGAGTATAAACCCCAGAAGGGTTATTTGACCATATGAGCTTGTCTATCTTCTTATTCAATCTAACATGGCTAGACTTGAGTCTTGCAATAAAAACACCCTAGGAATGAGCATCATTGCCTCCAAAATCTAATGAAAGCCACCTTTGACCTCCAAATAGAAGTAAGATTAGGAATTGCAATCTGAGAAATATTAAAGTATCTTGTCCCTCAATAAAGGAATCATATGGAGTCGTGGGTAAACGTGGGAAATTAATCCATACGGGGGAACCTTGTTTCATTCATATTGGAATTTGGATGGTTTTTGAAGAGTTCTTTCATAATACCATGTGGTTGATACACTTGTTGTATCGCCCTTCATATTTTATTTAATTGTTAACTTATCATCTATCCCCATCTTCTAAAAGTCCAATCTGCTAACCTTGAGATCAGTGCTCTTGGAGAGGGATAAAGTTAATAAAACTTTCTCATGACAAGAGGCATCAAAGGAGAAAAAGCACCATATGATAGGTTGGAAACAAACAGTTATGCCTAAATTGGAATGAGAAGCAAGGATAATAAGACCGGTAACCAAGGTTCCATGTGTTTCTCTCTAGCAAATAGATTAACCTTATCTAATAGTTATTAGCTATGTCCATCTTCTAAAAGTCCAACCTGTTGACCCCGAGATCATTTCTCTTGGAGAAGGATAAAGTTAATAAAAATTTCTCCTGACAAGAGGCATTAAAGGAGAAAAAGTGGCACCTAATAGGTTGTAAACAAATAATTATGCCTAAATTGTAATGAGAAGTTGCGGTAAGAAGACCAGTAAAACAAGATCGATGTTTAAGAGTATATTGGTGCTTTAACTCCGACAAAAACATGTCTCTGTGTCAAAATTTTAAGGAAAAAAGATACATGGGGAATAGGGAACCTGTCTACCTTGTGGGAGTCCTGATATGATGATGTCCCTAAATGATTAAGCATAAGGAATAATACGATCCAAAAAATTTTAACAGATAGTTGGATTTCCCAAGATGTCCAACATGGAGAAAAGGAAGACTTTTGTGAGTATGCATGGGTTGGACAACAGCCTCTCAAAAGCATCCAAGCTCTGGACTGAATCAGAAAGGTTATGCTCAATTTGGGGTGAACCAAAACAAAGGATTATTGGATCAGTCCCAACAAAATCTTTGGGGTCTATCACTAAAATAAAATGGAAATATCCTTTAACATGACCAACAAATGTCTTGACTCTCAATTGATGAGGCAAAGGAAATCAAGGAGGCTCTATGATTTAGATTCATTAAATTCTAAAGCGAATAATAAGTCTTGTGTTGAAATCCCACATCAAGAGGATCCTACTCACTTAAAGAAGGATAAGGCATGGTTCTATTAGAAGAGCAACAGATTCTTAGATTAAAGCCTATAAGAAAATATGGTACCTAGGAATATGGCCCAAAGTTGCAGCATTTCAGTGGATAGCAGTGAAAGGGAAAAATAATTACACATGAAAATTTGAAGAGAAGAAGTGTACAGTGCCCAACCAGATCTAATGGATGTTAAAGGTATGAAGAAACCTACGATTACATCTTGACACAGTGTTTTTTTGCAAAAGAGGTATGGGCATCATGAATTGAAATGTTTAGAACTGTTTCCCCTTTGAAACAATGAGTTCAGGATCTAATTTGAAAATTCCCAGCCCCACAAGGAAATTAGAGGTTATCAAGAAGCTATAGAAATGTATTACATACTTCATATTATATGAATTCAAATGTCAGTTGGGTTTATTTAGGGTGGTTAGGAGGAATGATTGTTATCCTCCCCACCTAGGTTCAATTCCCACAAGTGATATGATGAGCTCATATCAAGTGTATTTTTGCAATGGCTTCAAGCCTTCTTGTTGAATAGTCTTGAGCCCTGAAGAATATCTTACCCTTTTCTACATGCTGGAGGGTGAGATGTTTTGTTACAAGGAAAAAAAATTATGGGAAGTCAAACAAAGAAATAAGGAGCCTTAGCAGAGGTAGAAGCCTCCTCAGTTGAGGGGATAACCCTAATCAAATATTAAGGATTCCAAAGGATTGAAAAATAAGACAAACTCTGAATTTATAATTAACATATTGAAAAAGACAACCAAAGTCAATAACTGGATCACTGATGGCAACATATGCTGGATTCTAGGGGCTTTACAATGAATAGATATTTCCTTCTAAGTTCCAAGTTCTCGCACACAACGAAGTCACATAATAAGTTGGTGGATTGGCTAGCCAGCCAAGCCATTTTTAGAGAATCAAGCCTTGAGCTTATTAAGATTAACAATGCAATTAAGGAAGTGAAGGGCCTTAAGTGCCCCCTCACCTCCTTAATAATGGTATTTCTGGGAATGTGAAACAACTCCCTTACAAAGATGAGATTAATAATAAGGGAGATAAATCCATTGCAATGCACAGATTTCTCATGTAGGGAGAAAGATGGGAGAGGTGATAGACACAAATTGGGTAGATGGAATTCATTAATGGAAAGGTAACCAAGACAGAGATTAGAGGCATAAACCTCTGGAATACCTTCATTCAATATCAGTTTGAAGTGGTATGAAAAGCAGAGGAGTGATGGAGTCCTCACCATCATGCCATGGACATCTAATGAAGTTAGAAGGCAACAAGTGCAACTTTCCAGGATTAAAGCATTTTCATGTAGGGGATCTACAAGCATGTTTGAAAGTGGTATGAACAGTGATAATAAAACTCAGAGCTGAGTTTTGTACATTTTGAGAAACAAATGGATAAACCGGGGTAGGAAAAATAACCTTAGAAATGAAAATAGCTTATCAGAGATGTTGATTCAACTATGCTGACTTTATGGCAATATGCCATAAATATTCATTCTCCATAATTTATAATTTTTATTTTTATTTCTTAATTTTAATTTTGATTTTATTTTATTATTATGTTTATTTTGATTTTGTTTTGTAATTTTTTATTAATTTTTAAATTATTTTTTATTTAAAATATATATATATATATATATATATATATATATATATATATATATATATATATATATATATATATATATATTAAAGAGGTAGGGTATATCTAATGATTTTGAAAATCTAAATTTATTTTTGTAATTTTAATTTTTTATTTATTTTTATTTTTGGGGAAATTTTTAATTATTTTTGTAATTTTTATTTTTATTTTGATTTAATTTTTATTTTTATTTTTATTTGATTTTGTAATTTTTGATTAAATTTTAATTTATTTTTTTATTTTAAATTTATTTTTTTATGTTTTTTTTTAAAGAGGGAGGGTATATCTAATGATTTTGAAAATCGAAATCTACATGTTGATTATTAAAGAAAAAAGAGTAGGTTTTTGAAAAACTCACATATTGATGATTAAGGAAAAAGGTAGTGAGAAAGTAAATTTTAAAATGTAAATTTTAGTTTGGTGAAAATGTCAATTGAGGTGGTAGGTTATGTAACTATTATTGAGGTTAACTTTTTTATTTGAGTATGTTGTTAATTTTTTATCAAAAAGATGTAGGCTATATCTAATGATTTAGAAAAATCATAGAGTGATCATTTTGGCATGAGGGTATCAATAAAAATTATTGAATAACTCCTTAATATAAGCAAGTATATCTGCTCATATAAAGAGGGAAAGGGGACATCATGTTTACACATAAGGGTAATATCTACTAATCTTCAAGGAGGTGGAAAATATTTCAAATCTATTAATAATGTTATCAATCAACTCAAGCAACTGTAGGTAGCCCATTGTTTTCGGGGAACTTCACTTAGAGCTCATTAACACATCATTAGAAGCTAGCCATAGTTTAGTTTAAATCAGTCACTCACATTATTCATTCTTAATTTTATTACTTATTAGCTAGTCGTATATTTTAGCCCAAGACTAAATTAGTCAATTAAGTTAGTCATTTTTAGTTGGGTCACTTAATTGCTCATTTTTTGTAGTATTTCACTTGGAAATTTTGAGGTGACTAACTTTTTTAGTCACTAATTTCTCATTTTCTACTAGTTATACATGTCAAGTCGAGAACTAAAGATGTCTCGGAATCAATTAAAAATTACTAGCATAAATCTAAAGTGACAATTAAAAATGACTAGCATAAATTACTAATTCATATACTCGTTGCACTAGTTATTTGGTCATATTTTTTTCTTTGACTATAGTGTTTGTTTTCATTAATCATTTTTTATTTTGTCACTAATTATCTAGTCATATATTTTAGTCGTGGACTAAATTAGTCATTTAGTTTAGTCATGTTTAGTTTAGTCACGTATTATCTAGTCATATATTTTATCTCTAGACTAAATTAGTCATTTAAGTTAGTCATTTTTAGTTCGGTCACTTAAAATTGCTCAAATTTAGTAGTAATTCACTTGAAATAATTGCGGTGACTAACTTTTTTAGTCACCTAGTCATTAATTTCATCATTTTTTACTAGTGGCGTAAGCCACTGGCTGTTAGGATTTAATAAATATCTCCAATATTTCTCCCAATCCAACTTTTCTAGCTTTATGATATGCTCTTTTTTTACGTTTGAAACTTCCTGCCACTATCTTATCAAGTATTTAACAAAAGAAAATGCATCAGGAGGACATATGTCAATAATATTTTCTTTGATGAGATTTTGAATAACATTTTCCACAATGTCAGTAGAAACATCCTTTTCTATGCAAATGGCTATTTTTGCATGCTTCAACTGTATATCCTAGTCTGTAATTAACATTTCTTTCTTTGAATCCTCAATCATGGATGGGTTGGCCTTTCAGCCATTAGCAGAATCCTTCTAGGTGACAAACTCAGAAACCTTATCATCTATCTCATAAAAAGTAATCCTCACGTTTGATATGGGATTCAAAATTGAATTGCTTTTTTCACACAATTGAAGAATAGTTAATAATTTCTAACAAAACAAAACATGTTTTTCTACCAATAAAGTGTTTAGTTATAAGGCCTCTTTTCTAAATTCATCAACTTTTTGGTTATCTATACTTTCTCAATAGAGAGCTTTAATTGGTGAATTAGAGTCTCCTTGGAGCTAATCTCATTCTGATGCTGAATTTTTAATTGGTCCATGCTTTCTTGGAGCTGTGCGATATGTACCTATAGCTGTTGACTGAAACTTTGTTTCTTTTCTTGTAGATCTAGTTCAAGTTGGATGATTTTATCATCATTTTTTTTCATCAACTATTGAACTTCTGAGGCTTTGTCAATGGTTGAAGAAGCATAATATCATGTGAACTGAGTTAGGCGAGTTAGATCCTATGATGGATCTGCCTGTGTGTATTTCCAAACAACATCCATTGATACTTCTCCTTGAACAAGAGGTTGGGATTGCTATGATTTTCTTCTTTTCTTGGATATGCTCATAACCACCTTGTGTTTAGGATTGTAGAAAATATACAAAGGAGGAATTTCCTCAATGTTAAGAAAAATTTTGGTGGTGGGAAAGGCCCGGATGAATTCCACTCCTTTTGTGCTTACTAAATTGTGAAAGGGATCAACAGTGAATAAGTTGTGACTTTTGGTTTGAGGAGTATGCACAATATGTTGCTAATAAATAACTATAGCTCCTTGTTATTCCTGGAGTTTTAGATAACACTCCTTCCAAACATCCTTTATATCACTCGGGAAATCCAAATCCATAGTTTGAAATTAAGTTGATTTATATTGGTCTATTTTACTAAGGACTTCAGTATCCTTAGATGCCGATTCACTTTCCTTTTCCTTCTGAGATAATGGTTGTGAGGCATCCAACATTTTCAATGGAATTTCTTCCAATCTCATATTCCTATATATTTTTAAACTTTGGTAATTACTGTGGATGGAGGTGTAAGGTTGAAAACTTTTGAACTATAGAGTAATTATTGACATACTCAAATAGGTCATCTAAATCATTTTCTTCATGTAAAAAAGGCCTAAGCTTCACTTGGGTAGTGAAATTGTTGGCAACTTTAATTATATCATACTGTTTGATTGAAATTGTGAATAAATTCAAACATTAAATATCACTTATCTCTACAACAACATGCTTTTAATTATCGATACCATAAACAACACAATTAATTTGAAAACAAGGCCATGATGCTTTCTTGGGCTCTTTCAGAAAACTGGTTAGGTTGTTTCCAACAGTCTGATATGAAACTTATCTTGTGGGAAGCTTGTCAGGAACATACAGCGGAAAAACGTATGGTCGACCTAAGCTCCAAAATACTCGGACAGGTGAACAACTCTTCACCAAACAATTTCCTATAGAGGAAAAGTCAGCTTGGGCCTCTTTTGATAGTCTCAAAGATTTCTCATTAAAAACAACTTGACACAGAGGGAGAATGAATCCATGGAAAATTTTGTAACAATGGTTCTCATACTTAGATTCCCAGTACATACTATGAAATTTATGAATAGGTACATGGTATTTGGCAGTCCATTTCCAACCCATCGCTATAAAATCCAAGTTAAAACAGACAAAATCCATGATATAGGCCCTCAATAGAATACATAATTTTGTTTGGAGGAAATGGAGCGATTTTTCCTATATTACAAAATAATAGTGGCAATATTACTAGATAGAATATTTCCCCAATCCATGACATAGGAATATGCAACTTCATCCATGAGAGGGACCCATTCTACTGAAAATCGATTAGTGTCCGACTGACTAAAAAGCCTAGAAATCACCGCATAGACATAGCAATAGGGGCTTGAAAGAGAGTTAGTAGAGTACATACCCTATTCGTAATTCTTTTGCTTGTTGGGATTGCTTCTCCATTGCTTGATTGGCTTTTATTTGAGCTTGTTTTGTTTGGTGAACTATGCAAGAAATTCTTTATCATATAAATTTTTGGGGTCTGGGATATGGTACATCAACTTCAGGCCTTCTGCTTTGAGAGAACCATTCATCGTTCCTCTACTAGTAAGAGATTTCATATCCATGATATTGAGATTAACAATGATCCATTTTACCATATTAGTTTATGGTAAGATTTTAGGTCGCACGATAATTCAATGTAAGAAAGAATTATCTACTTCTTCAATTGTAGCTTTGAAGGAACCAGGAGCATCAACAGTTAGTTTTCTTTGAATTTTGTGAGGCTTTCCATCCTCGAATAACTTGTACATGGATTCCCACAAGGACGGTCTGCATTTTGGTCCACACGTAGTATTTGTAAAAAAGGAAGCATCTACGTTCTCTCGGTTGTAGTGGGTGCAGGGTTTACAAGGGCCATATTCTTCTTAGCTTTCTTGAGAGCTTTAGATATCTCGAGAGAATTCTTCTTATTCATAACTTCCTATAAATAAACGAGAAAGGATAAGAAAAAAGAGAGAAATTTTGGTTTTACAAATGCACAAGTACCATAGAAATAGAAACGTTTAAAACGATGAGATTTCACACGCTGATACGATATGAATTGAATGCTTCTTAAAGAAAAATTATTATGGAGGTATGGGCGATGAAACCATTAATTTATGACATTAATTATTGATATGGGTTAGTGTGCCCATATAATAATTTTCGTATTAAAATGAGATATGTCACATCGCAGCATTTCTCATGTGTAAATCTTCATTTAATACCAATCGGATTAGTTTTATATAAATTTCGATATCAAAATCGAAATATCAACGAAAATAGATGGAGTGGCAGGTGTTTTAAGTTGACAAAAGTGTAGTGTGTGATTTGTGATGGACTAATGTCACATCGGTGAACATGTTCGAGGGAATAAGAGTGATTATGTTTGCAAGAATGTGATGCAATGGATTATATCACATCAGGGAAAATTCGGAGGTGACAATAAGACCGTCGGGATAAATTTTGCGAAATGTGAAATGCGACATGTGATGGCTTATGTGGCAGAAGTGTGTCCCATAAACTTTCCTTATAGAATTTTCTTGGAAATATGGATTTTTCATTTATAAAACACTTTTCCTAATACACATCAGATCAAAATTTGTTTTAAGTGACCTTTTAGGAGATATATATGCTTCATTGTGGTCTTGCGATTGTGATGATGCAATCTTTCTATGCTTAAGTGCTTTTAGGGCCAAATTTCAAGGTTTATTCCTTTTTTATCCCTATTTCTATCTAAAGAATTACTCCAAGGGTACTATTTGTTTTAACTCTAAAAATAAGAAAGGGTCCCCATTATTTTTTAATGTAACTATTGCTAAAATAATGGGGGTTGTTGAACATCAGAACATGTCCTTAAAAGGTGTTGCAAAAGACTAGTACAATGGCATACAAATTGGAGCTTCTGGCATCTTCCCTAGTGAACCCAATTTTTCATGTTTCATGCTTAAATAAAGTTATACGTGACAAAATCCCAGTTCAAACAATATTTCCAAAACTTGATGAGGAAGTAAAAATCAAATTAGAAGATGAAGAAGTCACAGAAGCAATAATTCGATAGCTACGAAATCAATCAATTTCAGAGTATCTCATAAAGTGAAAGAACTTAGGCACAAAATATTCCACATGGGCGGACGAGAATTTTATACAGAAGAATCCAGAACTACTCAAGCGTGGAGGACAACACTTTTTTGAAAGAGTGGGGCACATTAGGTCACTATAATACTAGTTTAGCTACTTATTGTTATTGTTAGTGTAGCCCCATGAATGTTATTTTTGTGCCCATGTAGTCCCCATAGTGTTATTATTGTGCACCATAGAATCCCACTATTTTTATTGTTTCTCCCTTACATTATTATTGTTATGTGAGCTCTAATTACATTGGGACCTATTTGACTCCTATATATAGAAAGTAGGCTTTTTTCATTTGAATTATCAAATAATTATTCATTTATGTAATGTAAAGGAGGTTTCCCGCTCGAAGAGGTTGATTTGTAAGTCATTCATCTATTGTTTCTTCTATTTTGTGAGTTTGTTTCATAACATATGTTTTGTATAGTTAATATTAAATCACTTTTTTGATTAATGGACGATGGAATATGAATATAGGAACTATATGATTGTTAAAAAGAAAAGGAGACTTTTTTTGTGAGCCTAGCTAATGAATGGAGTTAACCAAGTTAGAAGATTATATAATTACATGATAAATCTATATTAAAGAGCCTTGTATTAATATTATTAGTAAGAATGGAATTCAAGAGTAATAAATTCTTTAGTGTTAGCTACAAAATAGAGGTTGAGGAAAAGATTTGTAGACTAAAAATATGATGCATTTCGTAGTTATATTAATTAATAAACTTATGACTACATACAAGAATGTAGATCAACAATACAAAGAAATTTTAAGTTGGAAACACCAAAAAAATTTAAATTGTACCTATGAATCTATTATATACAGGTCAAGAACATTAAAGTGATATGTATAGACAAATTTAGGTAATTTTATTAGATGGAAGATATGATGGTTAAATTTATGTTAATTTATGGATTTTTTCACTAGAAGGAAGCCTCCAGTTTATATAAGGGAATTGCATTGCAAATGTGTATTATTATATGTTATTAAAAGATAGGAGATTGTGTCTGAGAAAAGATGAAGTTACAATGGGTGTTTTGTAGGTTGTATCCCTTTAGTTTACTGGATAATATAATGGAAGGACTAGCTATTTCTCTTTGAATGTATTAAAAATTGGGTGAACACTGTATATCTATGTCTCTCTTTATGTTTTTATGTCTTTTTGGCACAATATTTTATGTGTTCCATTGCTCTGTTATTTAATTCCTAACAACTAGTGTCAACATTCAAGGCGTATTCGGCTAATAAAATCGTGGGAAATAAGGCTTATTGGTTCGAGTGGGTAAATGGTGGAAGATGGTAAGTTTAGGGTTGAGAAATTGAATGGCTAAAACTGCTGTCTATGGAAGATACACATGGAGGATTATTTGTATTAGAAATATATTTACCTAACATTGAGCATAAAATAAAAGAAGATGAAAAGTATGAAAAAATAGGAATGGGAGATTCATGATATAAAGGCATTAGGGACAATACAGTAACTATGCTAAGAAATGTTAGCGGCCTTATAAAATTCAAAGGAAATGATAATAGAAGTTACACTGTCGGCATTGGCCAAACTATATGAAAAACCATTAGCCTAAAACAAGGTATTTGTTATGAAGGATTTATTTAATATCAAGATGTTAGAAAGTGGATATACTGCTAATCATTTAAATCAATTTCACATGGTTAATAGTTAGTTAATTTTTGTAGGGGTAAATGTTTACGATTAAGTTAGGCCCTTTTTTTGTGATCATTTCCAGAAAGTTGGAATGGCTTAGTCATTACCATTAGTAATTATGTCCTTTTATCTTCTATTTTACAGTTTAATGATGTTGATGTTGTTAGCCTTAGTGATAAAATGTAACAAAAAATATGAGGTGGGACAACAAGTAATGCTTTTACAGCAAGGACTAGAGGAAGAAAACTAGAGAAAGGTAAGAGTTGAGGATACTGCAGTAAGTCAAGGAATGGTAGATCCAAATATAGATTCAAGATAATGTGTTAGAAATGTCAGAAGAAAGGACACATGAAGAAATATTGTAAATATCAGAAGGGAAAAGAAGGAGATGAGCACTAGGGGAGAAATTGAGAAGTGAACGTAACAAGTGATGTATTCCAAGATGTTGTTATTATTTAAATAGAAAATATTATCGATGTGTGGGTTGTAGATTCGAGGGCTTCATTATAAGCCACACATGATAGGAAAAATATTCAAGACAATGTTAAAGGATATTTTTAATGGGCTCGTCTGGGTGACGATAAATGTTTTCATTATGGCTAATTTTTTTTCCTTGATCCGAATTTGCATATAAAATGCGTTCTTGATGTCAAACTAGTTATATTATGAGGATTATGGAACTATCGCAGATAATGTGACTCATGGTATAGGTATTATGATATAGGAATTACAGAGCACATGAATGAAAATTAGTAGTTTAGCTACAAAATACATGAAAATTGTGAAGTTTAAAAAGTATACGTGATCCTTGTGAGGAAGAGTCATGTACATATATTCATTATGTGAAAAAAAGTAGCATACATAATGTAAACCATAGAAAATAGAAAAGTAGGCTTTTTTACCATGGTAATTTCCCATATTATTATGTTGGAAACATCTATTTCATCCTATAGAATGAATACCAAAAACATTACCATGGGATTTTCATTTGGTATTAGCAAAGGATAAAGCTATATAAGGAGACCGCGATAAAGGAGATAGGTGTTCCATCTAATGGATTATTCATATGTGACCTTATTCGAAACATGTGTGCACGGACGATCAAGGAGAAGGATTAGGTATTATAGATATACAAGTATATTGAATACTAATTGATATAGTTTCTTTATATTTTCATGTTTGAGTGGCTAACAATGCAATATTTGTGGTTATAGTGATGGTCTGATCTGAATGTGTTTTCAATGGTATGTGATTTTTCCAGTGAAGTATGTAAAAAGTACTTTTTTGTTTGAAGCAATGATTTAATTCATTAATTTAAGATATTTTCACAAGTTTTCTTCAGTAATGTCTCATACCTATGTATATTTAATTTAATATAATTGTGTATACATAGTGAGTTAATATGTTTTAGATTCCAGTTGATTTATTTTTTAAGATATGTTTGGATTTCTATCAATGTATGCATTGATGATTATTTTAGATAGTGAGAATGAGATGCTAGAAATATTTTGGTATTTGATTATTTGAAATATGTAAGTTAGTTTTATGCGTGGGAAGTGTGTATGTATGCCAATCTATTTGATTGAAGAAGCATATATGTTATAGGATATGAAATTGTTTCTTGGTCAATGAATTATGTATTATTTGTTGTTGTTTTTTAATGATGTATCAATTAGAATGGATGATATTTAGCAGTGTTGATTGAATTGATTTCGTTGTTACTTGATTACTGATCAATGACAACATTATAGGAGTGCGTCTATGTATTTAGTCATTCAATATTGGTATATCTATGATTTGTCACTATTGTGATTCAATGAGTCAGTGGTTGATACAATGATTTAGTCATTGAGGTTGACAATGTTTCATTATTCAGTGATTTCAAATATGTACATAGGTTTAATATACAGGAAGTGCGTATATATGTGGATGTATTTTATAATAGTCACATATATATTTTGGGATGATTTTGATCAAGATTTGCAATGATTATAGATTGGTTCTGTGATGATAATTTGGTATCTAAAAATGTGGTTAATTGATGAATGGTTGATTATTATTTTTATTGGTTGAATAGTCTTGCTTTGATAAGTGATTGGTTTATTTCAATAGTATTAATTTTTTGCTTTAGAATTTTTATGTATATTCAGCGTAATGTTAGGTGCGGGTCCTATTTCAAAATATGATGAAAGGTGGCCAGCATGTTTTGATCCAGTATGAAATATTATTATACGTGGTCTGCAAAGGGTGTAAGGGGTTGGATCCCTCAGTTAGGAAGTCAGAGCTTCCTTTGAGTGGTAGCTGGTAAACATGTTGAGGGAGTAGGATATTCCTTCTGATAGGAGACTGTAAACTTGATCAGGGGGTTTTATGTCCCTTCTAGTGTGTTCTAGAGAATGAGTGGAGGTTGTAACCTCATACATCTAGGAGACTGCATCCCCTCAAAAGTCTTGACTAGTATAAGAGCAAAATGTAAAAAATAATAATATTTATAATAAAATAAGAACACAAATTCATTACAACAACATTACACAAATTCATTACAACAACGTTGATTTTCTCGCACATTGGGTTTCTCCCTAAAAATATTTTTGTCCTTATGTGATGATCTATTTCTTATGTGTTGCGGTATATCTTCTATTTATTGCATATTGAATGGATAATGAGTTAATTATGAAATTTTAATGGTAAACACCTGATCGAAATTACGATAATTAATAAATTAGATATATATACAGTTTTAATTCACTGAAGGCGCATACACTCATGGGTTATCTGAATAACAATAGCATACATAATTCTTAATTTGAAATTGAAAATTAAATTAGATAATAATATTGATTCATTGTGCCCCCCTTTCAATATTTTTCCTAACATTAAAACCTGTGAAATGTTTGGAATGGATAAGGTACATTTAATATAATAGAATGGAAACCAATTGATGCTAATGTACATAAGACATGGTCTGGATCTAAAGAAAAATATAATTTCAAGAGGTGAAGCTTTTGTAACTACATTAATATTTTAATTTCATTTCCTTCAAACATTTCAATTTGAATTTTTCATATTTTACCTAGTAATGTAATCGTTATTTCCTGCAAGCTTATAGAGGCATTATAACCATCTAAGGTTGTTACATGAGCCATTTCCTATGGGTTTCTAGAGCCATGATCAATGTCTATGGCTATTATACTATATAGCAGTAATAGGGCCAAAATGTAAATACCCAACACTAATACGAGCTTTGAAGCAACCATTGATATTGACAAGAGAAATAGATAATTTCTAAAAAGAAATAAATGAAGTACTAATGAGATGAGACGATGAGCAAAATGAGAGGAGGTCAAAATATAAATAGAAGTACAGTTGGAGTTGGAGGAATTGTTTTATAATATGATGAATAACATAATATAATATTATAATATTCTATTATAAACCATATCATAAAAATAAGAGTCATATTTTGATTTATTAAAATATAAAGGAGAGTTATATTCAGAAAAAATCACAATATTAAAGTAATATATATATTTCATAACTATTGTTGTGAAAACAACTAAGTAATATTAGAATATAAATCAGAGGTATATTTGGAAAAAACCTATTATATATGATGATAATGGTGATGGTCAACGTCCATAAAGAAAAACATGGTCTATCATGCCTTAAGAAAGAAAGTGATTAAGTGTGCTTCTTTAATAGTTGATTTATATGGTAAAAAAGAAGGGAGAGTATAAAGTAAATAAGGTTGGTAGTGTGGAAGATGTTTGGAAAAGGAGAACTAATGTGAGTAAGGGTTCAAAAATCCAAGATATTTTTTTTTTCATCTTCCATGCCCTTAGTATTGTAAAAGGGGAATAATATTTCATCCCAAGGTGTTTTAGGAATATAAAAACGTCTTTTCTCACTTTGAAGCTCATGTAAATTATTTCTTATCTTAGTAATATGCATTTCCTTCTTAGCAATGATAGAAAAAAGACAATTCTAGTTATCGAGTGTGGGTTTGATCACCTCCTTATAATATCTCATCTTCCTTTTCCCCTCTAACTTATTCTCATCCTATAACTTATTCTTGAATTTGGAAATAATATATTTTTTAATATTATCCTTATTATCCAAAATGAACTCCTCCTTTACCCCTCAATGGTCAATCTAGGACTAGGAACTTTATGTCATCCTTTCTTGCACTGGAGGTGGTGGTTTTGATTAGAGTTAGAAGCAATCTTATGGAGTCACATAGCTTCGATGTTGTAGAAATTATTCTTGTACATTACATAGCTAAACAGAGGGATACATTCATTGGGGGGGGGGATAGGGTAGAAAGTATTTACTTTAATCGTAAGTTTTTAACTTATAAATTCCTTTTGGATCAACTCAATATTTATCCATGATTTTCTAGATATACTGTAGCCCCAAAGCTGACATCCATACAAAATAATTTGGGTAATGAGACTCTCAAAGATGAACTTATTTTTACTGTAAACCCAAATATTAGTTGCTTTACAATTGTTTCCAAGCTCATAGTAAGCTTTAGAGACTCATACAATCCTTTTCTCAATGAAAAATTTATAGTTTAGATGGTGGTGAATTGCAATACCTAAATATTTTTATGAGGATACCCTCTTCAAGTAATTTTTATCATAAATTAAATTATCATAGTAGATCATTTTGGATATAATTATAATTAATTGAGTCTTGTTGGTATTAACATTCATATCCTTCTTCGAGTAGTAGTCATGGGGTATCCAAAGATGTTTCTTGAGACTCCCAACGCTTCTAGATAGATGAAAAATATCACGAGTATGACTCAAACTAATTAAGTCCTCAAAATACCACTTCAGCAAGTAAAGGTACTCTTGGTACTTCTTCTACTTTAACTAAGAAAAATCAAACTCCAACTCTAGGTTCACCTCCTCTAGTTACATAAAACCTTCTACAATATATATATATATATATATATATATATATATATACATTATTTTAGGGTAAGGAAGATGAATACCAATGTTGATGTCACTAGAAATCATAAGGGAGGAAAAGTATGAAATGAAACTGTAAAAGGTAGAAAACCAACCAAAATGTGAGTGATCACTATCTTTGATTGTACTTGAACAAAGACATGCAAACTTTGGTAAAGAAGTGGTAAGTTGGAAGGAAATTGTGTTAACAGTTCTCTAGCAAAAAAGGAAAATTATTTCCATTTCTACTTCCTCTCGCACCTGTATTGGTTGTAATTCTTTGAATGTAAAAGGAAAAAATATCAAAAAATTATGGTACAACTATGAAAGTAGATTACACAACTTACTAACATAAAAATATATAGATGCTATAAATTGACGAAGTTATTACACCCTTGGAAAGTTATCAATGTGCAAATTATGGAATATAGGTCCATATTAAGATCAATACCTTAAGAAGTGGTCATTGAAGGCTTCAAAATGGCTACTAAATTTTTCCACCAGAATTTTTCCAAACATGGATTTCACTAAAAATTACCTTGCAAACTAATTCCTTCAAATTTTCCACTCTAAAACTAATGAGATAGATAACACATAATATATTGATATAATTCATATCAGTTGCATTTTTCAAAATCCTCACTCAAGTAATCATGGGTAGTGTTTTTTCATATGCCATATCCAAGCACAAATGCTCGAGATTACGAAACTCATTTATGCTATCCGGTTTGGATTTTATACACCTAGAAAAAATTCTTAGAAATATGAAGAGATTTATCGAAAGTATGTACTTTGAGAAGTGTTTTAAAAACTGGCTCCAAAATGTGATGTTCTAAAATGGAATATTTTAATTATAAAGGAGTCTGGGTTTTCAATTTCGAATTTATCCACATCGTAACATTTCTTTTAAAATGTTCATATATATATATATATATTAGATTTTTTAAAAAGGAGAATTGGGAATATTATTTTCGAGGAACAATTTTATTTCACTTATGATATCAAGAGTTCTGAAATGTGAAGTATTTACATATTAAAAAGAAAGCATAGAGGGTCAGATTTCAGAGAAGGTTTTTCGTAACATGATAATACGTGACATGATAGCATAAGTTTGAGTTGAACGAAAACTTCAAAGAATGGGCCGATTGCGGTTTAACATTTCATAACACTTGATAAACAAAATATGATAAAGGAAAATGCTTTAAGTTTTATAAAAAAATATTTCAATCACCATTTTCCCTAATGTCTTTTATTAAAGAAAGGAAAAATGTTTTAACCACAAACCTAAGCAAAAAAGGTCCCCATTATTTATTAAAAATTAAGTAAAAAGGGGTTGTTTTTTTCTACAATATGACAATACGATTGTGCCTAGTAGCATTAGTGGCTTTAAACATTTCAATGGTAATGAAAATATAAGTTGTAATATCGAAATTGGCCGAAGTATATGAAAAACACTTTGCTGGGAATAAGGTATTTCTTATTAAGAATTTATTTAATATGAAGATGTGAGAAGGTAGATATGTTGCTTATTATTTAAATGAATTTGATATGGTTAATAGTTACCTAAGTTTTGTAGGAGTAAATTTTTATGATGAAGTTACGGCTCATTTTTTTATGTGTTCATTGCTAGAATGTTGGAATAGGTTAGTCATTCGCATTAGTATTTTTTTCTTTGGATCTTATATTTTAAATTTTGATGATGTTGATGGTGATATCTTTAGTGTGAAAATGTGATAGAAAATCTAAAGGAAATAAAAAACTAGTAATAAAATGAAAGTATGAAAAACAAGAGCCATGGAGGAAAAGACATAGATCCTTAAAGTATATTGTGTCTCAATCAGACACAAAAATTATAGTCATATAAAATATAAGTACATCAAGAGTATGTCTCAAGATAATGCACCAATATTGGACACAATCAGTTTTTTTGAGTGAATATCTAAACCAAACACTAATATAGGAGCCTAACTAGTTGGAGAGAATCTCTCAACCAACTACACCTAAACAAACTCCCAAGTTTGAGGAACTCACTCATTATAGAATAGAAAAGTAGTAATAAATCAAACTTTTATAGTTTTAACTATTTTGGACCTTTTTATTGCTTTAAGTGAGGATGAGGATAACAACCGTCCCCTTCAATATCTAAGTCCTCGTATTTAAAATTCCTATATTATCGTCAACGAAGAACTGCCTGAAAAACTGCTAAAAACTGGATGACGAAAAAATCCAATACGAATAAAACAAACCAAGAGATATGAATCAACTGCAAGTGTGATAAATCCCTGAAAATGGTTGACAACTCCATCAAATTACAAGTTGCAATGAAAAATGATACATCTACCCTTTTCTTTTTCCAATGACCATCGAAATGAATGAAACAATATGCACAAATGCCCTCAATCAACATCCCAATCACTTGTCCACTGACAAAATTTTGATGATGCCCACTCGCAAATTTCACACCAAGCATTTTCCCAAAGGAAAAATTGACTCCCACTGGAAAATTGTTTGAAGTCAAAACTTTCAGTGTGACAACCATCAGTTCCCATATTTTTCAGCTGAAAGGAGAGACCATAACCATCTGCATTTTACTTATAACCATAACCATAACCATAACCATAACTTTTATAGTAATATCTGAATTTGATATGGTTAATAGTTACTTAAGTTCTGTAGGAGTAAATTTTTATGATGAAGTTAGGGCTCATTTGTTTATGTGCTCATTTCTTTAATGTTGGAATAACATAGTCATTTGCATTAGTATTTTTTTCTTTGGATCTTGTAATTTAAATTTTGACGATGTTGATGGTGATACCCTTAGTGTGAAAATGTGACAGAAAATCTAAAGGAAATTAAAAACTAATAATAAAATGAAAGCATGAAAAACAAGAGCCATGGAGGAAAAGACATAAATCGTTAATGTGTATTGTGTCTCAATCACACACATAAATCATAGTCATATAAAATATAAGTACATCAAGAGTATGTCTCAATATAATGCACCTATATTGGAAACAATCAATTTTTTTGAGTGAATATCTAAACCAAACACTAATATAGGAGCCTAGCTAGTTGGAGAGAATCTCTCAACCAACCAAACCTAAAAAAACTCCCTAGTTTGAGGAACTCACTCATTATAGAATATAAAAGTTGTAATAAATCAAAATTTTATAGTTTTAACCATTTTGGACCTTTTTGTTGCTTTATGTGATGGTGGGGGATAATAACCATCCCCTTCAATATTTAATTCCTCATATTTAAAATTCCTATATTATTGTCAATGAAGAACTCCCCGAAAAAGTACCAAAAACTGGATGCCGAAAAAATCCAATACGAAGAAAACAAACCAAGAAATATGAATCAACTGCAAGTCTGATAAATCCCTAAAAATGGTTGAAAACTCCATCAAATTCCAAGTTCAAATGAAAAATGATACATCTACCCTTTTCTTTTTCCAATGACCATCGAAGTGAACAAAATAATATCCACAAATGCCCTCAATCAACATCCCAATCGCTTGTCCACTAATTTTTTTTTGATGATGCGCACTTGCAAATTTGACACCAATCATTTTCCCACAGGAAAAATTGACTCCCACTAGAAAGTTGGTTGAAGTAAAAACTTTCAGTGTGACAACCATCAGTTCCCCCATTTTTCAGGTAAAAGGAGAGACCATAACCATTTGCATTTTTTTTGGATGCCCCTGCCCCAACTTTTATAGTAATATCTGAATTTGATATGGTTAATAGTTACTCAAGTTCTATAGGAGTAAATTTTTATAATGAAGTTAGGACTCATTTGTTTATGTGCTCATTGCTAGAATGTTGGAATAGCTTAGTCATTTGCACTAGTATTTTTTTCTTTGGATTTGTATTTTAAATTTTGATGATGTTGATGGTGATATCCTTAGTGTGAAAATGTGAGAGAAAATCTAAAGGAAATAAAAAACTAATAATAAAATGAGAGCATGAAATACACGAGCCATGGGGGAAAAAACATAAATCCTTAATGTATATTGTGTCTCAATCACACACAAAAATTATAGTCATATAAAATATAAGTACATCAAGAGTATGTCTGAAGATAATGTAACTATATTGGACACAATTAGTTTTTTTGAGTGAATATCTAAACCAAACACTAATATAGGAGCCTCACTAGTTGGAGAGAATCTCTCAACCAGCTACACATAAACAAACTCCCAAGTTTGAGGAACTGACTCATTATAGAATAGAAAAGCAGTAATAAATCAAACTTTTATAGTTTTAACTATTTTGGACCTTTTTATTGCTTTATGTGAGGGTGAGGATAACAACCGTCCCCTTCAATATCTAAGTCCTTGTTATAACATCATTTTTCACCCTCATGTAATTCATGATTGTCTCTTTGGCCTTGGGCACCCATTCCCACAGATTTGAATAAAGTTCATGAAAAACAGTGTTTAAAATCCCATACGCCGATATGCCCAGACTTTTCTGCGTGTATACGCGAGTCCAGAGATACTTTTCCGCGTATGCCATTAAAATCATTAAAAAATATATAAAAGTCCCTATTTTCGAGGCTGGGTTGATGGTTATTCCCGTAATTCAACCACCCCAGCCCATGGCCAACTGTTTCCAACTGATTGAAACTACTTTGAGGGAGTATAAAAGCTCCTCATATGAATGGCCTAAGGGGAGGGAGAAAAATTATAGACATTATACTCTGTTGGAGCCCAATTCGAGTCTGATTTCCCGTGCCTCCTGCACTTCCCAGGTATTTATAGGAAACCCTTGTTTCCTAGAGATGTTCATCAGCTTATATGTCATCTCGTGTGCACAAGTCTTGGAAGAATCCTAGCGAGGCAAGGGCGGGATGGATCCGGACGACGGTCTGTTCGAAGATCGTGGAAGGATTCAGGTGATATCTCCATCTTTCTATTATTGTACATGCTGTTCGTAATGAAGAAGAACCATCTTGTTTCCAAATTCACGTGTTAATATCTACTTATATATGTGAAAAGACTGCTAATTAAACATTTATTATTGTTTATATGATGTTTCACATGGATTATACTGACATTCAGGAAAGATATATGTTGTACAACTAGATTTCCGTGCATGTTTCTTCTTGATTTTTAGGTTGAAGAGGAAGAAGAGTTGCTGGGGGTTTAGACCCCGCGGGATCTACATCAAACGTAGGATCTACAGGTGAGTTCTACAATCTATAATATCTAGTTTTTAGTGTACAAGTTTGGTTGTGTGTGTCCTTCTTGAATAGCATGCCCCGATCTGTGGAGGTTCTTGACCCAACGACCTCTAGGGAGTTATTTCCCGAAACAGAACTGGTGACTTCGTTGGGGATCGCATTCTTGTGATTCCCCTGTTGGGTGGTTTCAGCTATTTTAAAGGTTTCCGACAGTTTTAATCATTATTCCCAGTCCAGTTAGTTTTTTCTTAGTCAGACTAAAGACCTGGTTCTTTATCTAGGCTTGATCTTTTTATTTTTCATTATTTACTTTTCCATACACTAGTTTTCCTGTACACAGTCGCGTATATGTGGTTTTCCTTTGCTAAAGACGTGTATGCACGCTTGTTTCAAAACTGCTGAGTAGCGTATGCTTGAGAAAATTTTGAAATTTTTGATTTTTTGACTTTTTGGTCTTGTCTTCCTGTGGTGACCTGTCTCTGCAGTGTCCCTATAGACTCTGGATTGTGTTGAAAGTGGTTATTGGTCTTTTTCTCTCTTGTTTGGAAGAAGACCGACTCATTTGGAAAATCTTGTTTTTTTTTTAGTGCTTGCATTTCTGGTTCGAGTACCAAGATCTCATTTTGGAGATTCTTAGTTGTTATTCTTAATCAGGACATAGAGCTCCTTCTCGTATGCTCTTTCCTAACTTTATGTTTTACTTTTCACTTTGATGTTTTCCTGCTTTTTGGCTGGTTTACGTGAGTTCATCTGACTAGGTCTTGTTGCAATTTTTTGAAGAGTCATTTTTGGTTCTTTGAAGTTTTGTTTGCTGCAAGATTGTGCTATTCTTCTGGGTTGAGTTACTGAGTTTCTTGTCTTCATTTTTCTCGTATAAATCTTGCTACTAAGTGGCACTATAAGATTTGGAGCATTTTTGTTGAAGTTTTGCTTGAAATTCAGAGATTGTTTGGCTTGGTAATTGGATAGTTTTGTTTTGGTTTCTTTTCATCTTTTGAAGCCTTGTTGAGTCTTTTTTTTACCTTCGGTTTCTGACTTGATTTGGGAAGGGAATTTTCATTGGCTTCTTTCTCTTATTTCAAGCATATTTTGGCGTCTTTATACTGAGAGTTTCTGATTTGGGAACTAGCTTTCTGGACAGCCGGAAAAGCGATAGAACTGAGGGATTCTTGGAAATTTATCTTTGCTTTGTTAGATTTTGAATCTTAGAATTGGCATGCTCTTAGTAATTTGAATTAGGTGCACTTGAACATTTGTAGTCTTTTTCATAAATTTTGCGAGTGTGAGGTTTGATATCTGAAAAGAAAAATAGTCTCGTAGAACCTGTGTAGAAATTTATTTTCATCGAAAGGCAATTACTGCATCTGCATGTAGCTTGGTTTTCATTAATCTCTTTTCTGCGTCATAAAACATCACGAGTTTCATTTCCATATTCCCTTGAGTTAATATAACAGCCAACTAAAATAAGCGCAATAATTTAAAAACAACTAGCAAGTTTTTTATTAAGTGTCATATATCAACTAGCTTGGTTGTAGGGCCTTGGATTAGGTGAGTGGAGAGTTAACTATCCAAGGCCGCTCAAACTAAAACATAGAAGTTTATTAAATGATCGAAATCCAACACCGTTAGGTGGACTGGGAAAGCTCTCCTCCAGAGAGTCAAGCGCGAGGGGAAGTGAAGGTTGAGAAGAGAGATACCCCCTCTCTGATTTGCTGGATCTTGCCTTAAGATCGTTTCGCCCGGATGCTGACACGGATTGGTGCCCCTAGCTGCCATTCCTAGGTATCACACAGGTGACTGCGGGGGGGAATACCCGTGGTACCTGAGGCAGTCGTCGTATCACTTCCAGCAGTACTTCTGGAGGGTGCCCCGACGAAGCTTGGGTACTTGCACTGGAAAAGGTTGTTGTTAGGAGGTCGGCGTAACTATTTCTGTTACCTTCGCTAGTAGGCCTAGGCCGTCATTATCCCAGACTACTTTCGGGAGGTCATATTTTTCGCTTTCTCTTATTTTGGTGTCCGGTCCTAATCACCCGGAGCGGAAATACCTGAAGGCTGCTTGCTTGGTTGTATCTTAGGGATATTTATAGTGAGTTCTCTTTGCTCATAGCTTGCTTAGCTTTATACTTTTTTGAGTCTAATTAATCTGTTAAAGTGGCTAATCAAGCGCCTCGTCGAACAAGGAGAATCTCAGGGTTATCTCCTAAGAGTGTTGAGCCTTCTTCAAGAAGGCGTAGGAGTAATATAGAAAGTGAATATCACCCGGTGGTATCTGACACAGCGGAGAGAGATCCTCCGCTAAGGCTTGAAGGTTCTGTAGTTGGTTCTGGTGTTCGTTCCGAGAGGAGCACTCCGCTCACTTCGAGAGTCTTATTTCCGTGAGAAGAAGAAGTTGAAGTAGAGGAAGTACCTCAGCCTCTTGAGTCACTTCCATCTCCTCTTCCTTCTAATTCTCCATTTGTTGTTGAGTACATCAGACCTGAGTCTGCAAGACCAGAAAGTCCTTATCCATCTCATTCATACCTTTCGATGGCCACGACTGGGAATGCGGCTTCGGCTGTGAGTGCTGCAAGCATTCAGACTCCTGCTTCAATAGAAGGAGGAGGCACAATTGCTATATCTTCAATTTCTTCTAGTACTGTTGTGTTTGGCTCTGGCTTCACCCAAGCACAAGCTTTTCAATCTGGTCCCTTTTGTTTTGGAATGCCCATTAGTGGGATTCCTTCGTTTTCCTTTTCCATTGCTGCAACTGCATCTACACCCATGTCCTCCATGGCTAGTGGGTCAGCCTCTTTTCAAGGGTTCCCCTTCAGAAGTGGGCATATTCCTAGTTCAAATCCTTCCTTAAGGTCTTTTCCTTTTACTTCTCAGACTCAGAGTTTTAACCCTTGGTCTGGAGGTCAAAGCTCGACTACCTTTACAGGTTGGAACCCTATGTTTACAGTAGTGGGGGCAGGGAATCAATTTCTCGCTGGTCAACAAGGGAATGTTTCATTCCCTTCGTCGAGTGCTTATCAGGCTTTTTATCCTCTTTCTAATGCTCGGAACCCCTATCAGGGTATTTCCTCCTCATTCACTACTTCGGGGGGCAGGGGGAACTGGTCCGGTCTATGGTAACTCTACGTTGGGAGGGGGTCCTTCTCCAAATGCTGGGTCACAAGGATTGTCCTATGGCCCAAAATTTTCTACGAGTTCTTTCTGGCAATCTGTTGCCTCATCAAATCCAAGTTATTCTTTTCAGAATGTTGGAAACCCATCCCACCAAAGTTGGAATTCTCAGGCCCTCCTCGTTTACCTTTTTTGGCAACTTTAAACTTGCCATATTTATCAAAATTGACAAATGATCCAATCCGATATAGTCCGGGGTGGCCTCCGGTTCCTACCAAACTACCTTCAGGCATTCCAAAGTTTGAAGGCAAGAATGGAGAGGACCCGGCTGATCATATCACCACTTTCCATCTATGGTGTTCATCTAACTCCCTGATCGAGGATTCGATTAGGTTGAGGTTGTTTCAACGCACCTTGACTGGAAATGCTGCCAAGTGGTACATTGAGTTAACTGGGGGCAGTTTTTCTACTTTTGGAGATCTGGCTACTATATTTCTAAATCATTTCCAATTTCCTGTTCGTTATGATGTTGGGACAGAACTCCTGGCCAGTTTTAAGCAGGACAAGGCAACCCACATTTCTGATCATATTCAGGAATGGCGGAGAAGGAAGGGGCTCATTAAAGCTTATATTCCGGAAGAATTCCTCTTGGAATGGTTTTTGAAATCTTTGCAGCCAGATATTTCTAAGGATGTATCCCTGTCAGGGGTATTTTATGAGGAACAGGCTATTTTCAGGGCCCAGTAGCTTGAATTGATATATTCTCAGTCTGGTGTCCTTCATAAATATTTTCCTTATGCTCCTCACTCCAAATTAGACTTGTCCAAGACTAAACCCAGTCCTCATCGTGATGGACTTATTGGTTCGATCGATAGCGGTGCAGCTAACCTACTTAGTCAATTGCAGCAGTTGTCTATACAGTCTGCTTCTTCTGGTCAGGTTGTGCCTGCTGAGTCATCGCCTTCTCAATCTTTGTCGGTAAATGTCGTCCAGACTTCCAACCCTAAAGGAAATCAACAATCCGAAGGGAAGAAGAAGGGACGGAATAATAATAAGAAAAAGGGCAAGGATGCGAAGGGTAATGCAAATAAATACAACGAGCATGTTGGTGAGGGTCCAAAGGATAAAAAGAAAGTGAATTTTCCATGCAAGTTATGTACTGGAGATCATCTTACTCACCTTTTCCCTAAGATTCAAGATGCGCAGTGCTTGTTAGCTCAGCAGGGTTCTGCCAGTTCCCAGGCTGTGTTGACAAACCCTTTTCCCTAAGGGAAACAGCTAGTTGTTGGCGCGAATCAAAATACTGGGGCTTCCTCTGGGGGCACCCAAGAAGGGGAAAATCCGTCAAACATATATATGATGAGTGCTCATGTGGATATTGCCACGAGATCCCATGATTATGGTGAAGATAAGTCTTCGAAAGCCAAGGGTGCTCCCAATGGTGCTCAGCTACTTCATATTACGAGGCCTATTGTTGAGCCTATACCTCGAATGCCAAAAGCATCTACCAAGCGTACGACGATTAATCCAAATGCCAGGGCTGCCCAGAACTACTCTGTTGTGGAAGATCTGGCGTAGAGTCGTTGTGCCATGTCGGCTCTTGAGGTGCTCCAGTCTTGTCCAGCTCAGCGCAGTGCTCTGCTCACTGCTATTGGGGCTGTCGATCCAAAGAAATCTCTTGTGATTACATTTGATATGTCTAATTTTAAAAAGAGACTCCCGCATCATATGGATTTTCATATCAAATCGTCGTTTCAGAAATTCGATATCTTTCGAACGGTCGTTGATGAGGGTGCTTCCACATGTGTGATGTCTCTCGCATGTTGGAAAGGAATCAGATCTCCCGCAGCTGTTCCATATGCTACTCTTCTGATTGCGTTTGATGGTCATTCTCACAGACTGCATGGTATTTTCCCAGCTTTGCCCATCTGTGTTGGGGGAAAAACTGTAAATATAGAGGTTGAGATAGTTGATGCAAGCTTAGACTACAACCTTTTGTTGGGGCGAAAATGGATTTATGAGATCGATGCCATTGCATCCTCATTATTTCGGATTATTTTTTTCCCTCACGAAGGGAGGATTGTTACAGTTGATCAATTGGACTGTTCTCCTGTAGACCTGAATGCATCTACTGACTCAACTATTCCAAAGGTGGATAATGCCAAGCCGCCTGTTGAGAATTTGATATTCTTCTTTGATGGGTACTTTTGATATTCCACCTCCTACCATTCATATAAATGCAATTTCATCCTCCAGGGCTCCTATTCGAAGAGAGTTTTTCAGAACTCATTATTTTTCGGATCCTTGGACCTTGACTTCACCTACCTCCACATTAGCAGAAGGTCAAGTTGGTGGAATGGAATTTCCGATGTTTGCAGCTGAGATTTCTTATCAATCTATTGTTGACTCTGCAGAGTCCATTCCAGCTTCTCTTTCTCCAGAGGATTTGGATGGTGATGTGGCTCCGGCTTGGACACTTAGTTCTTCTTCCACCTAGGATTTCCTTGATACCACTCTTCCATCTGAAGAGGCCATCCTGGAAGCTATGATTGGTATAGACAGACCATGGGATGATTTGCATCATTGATCTTACTTTTTACTTGATTTGAGTGAATTTGAATCAAGTTTTCCAAGTCCTTTGTCTCCTGGTCCTGTTCACCCAGTCCTGAACCCTTTAGCACCAACACAGGTATATGCTGAAGGAAACATGGCTGTGATTTCTCCAACTATCCGGGTGAACATCTCTATGGATCCCAATGTTATAGAGAATGTCTTCATCGGAGCTAAATGTGCCCCTGAAGAGATTCAGATTTATACCGACCTCTTTAAAGACTTTAGGGATGTGTTAGCTTGGTCTTATGAGGAAATGCCTGGTATATATCCATCTATTGTCCAACATTAGATCAAGACTTATGAAAATGCTAAGCCTGTGAGGAAAAATCTTCGTCCGGTCAATCCTAGGCAGGTTGTAGTTATCAAAGCCGAGGTGGAGAAGCTGCTCAAGGCATGATTTATTTTCCCTGTTCCTTTGACAGAGTGGGTTTCAAATCTTGTTCCCGTGGATAAGAAACAAGGAACAATTCGAGTTTGCATTGAATTCAGAGACCTTAATAAAGCATGTCCGAAAGATAATTACCCCACACCATTTATAGATCAGATTATCGATGAGTGTGTCGGGAATGAGATTTTCTCCTTCATGGATGGTTTCTTCGGATACAATCAGATTACTACCCGTCCTGAAGATCAGCATAAGACTGCCTTTACTTGTCCCTGGGGTACTTTTGCTTACAAGAATATGCCTTTTGGTATTAAAAATGCTGGGGCTACATTTCAGCGGGCCATGTCATATGTCTTCCACGACATAAAACATATTATCGAGGCGTATTTGGATGATTTAGCTGCTCGTTCTCGAAAGAGAATCGATCATCCTGCTCACCTCCGTCAAGTATTTGAACGATGTTGTTTCTACAAGATTAGGTTGAATTCGAACAAGTGTGTTTTCACGGTTACATCCGGTCGGTTATTGGGATTCATTGTGTCTTCGGAAGGGATTAGGGTAGATCCATTTAAGGTTGAGGCAATACTTCAGTTGCCTCCCCCTTCGGCTATTCGTCAACTTCAAAGTCTACAAGGAAAAGCTAATTTTCTTTGGAGATTTATCATAAATTATGCTGAAGTTACCAAGAGATTTATGAGATTGTTGAAGAAGGGAGTTCCATTCTTTTGGGATGACTTCGCTTAGCGCTCATTCTCTGCTTTGAAAAAAGCATTGACCTCTGCTCCTATATTGAGTCCACCTGATTATAGCAGGGATTTACTTTTGTATCTTGCAGTAGCAGAATCTACCATTGGTATGGTTTTGGTTCAGGAGGACGATGCTCTTGCTGAGCATGTTATATACTATCTTAGTCGAGGCTTGGTAGGACCTGAACTTCGGTATACTCCGATAGAGAAGCTGGCTTTAGCAGCTGTTCATGTTGTATAGCGACTCAGACATTATATTCTTCTACGAAAAACTTATGTTTTGGCAGCAGCCAATCCATTTCAGTTTTTTCCCAGTATGCGAGTGATTGGGGGCAAATACAATAGATGGATTGTGATTTTGCATGAATTTTATCTTGAGTTTATGTCTGCCAAGTCCAAGAAATCATTAGTTTTTGCGGAATTAATCTATGAGTTGCCCTGTGCAGAAGAGATAGTTTATGATGAATCCTTCCCGGATGAACATTTTTTTCTCATCTCTACATGGGATCCTTGGTATGGAGATATCATTTTGTATCTTCAGACTGTGAATTTTCCCTCTACTTTTTCGAAAGATGAGTGCCGTAAGTTGCGTCACTTGGCTAAAAATTACTTAATTATTGGTGATGCTTTATACCGTCGAGGGGTTGATTCAATCCTGAGACATTGCTTAACTCTTGAAGAAGCTAAGGTTGTGCTGAATGATTGCCACAGTGGAGCTTGTAGTGGTCATTTATCTGGGCTTGCTACAGCCCAAAAAATCTTGCGTGCTGGATACTTTTGGCCTTCGATTTTCAAAGATTGTATGGAGTCAGTCAAAAAGTGTCATCCGTGTCAAGTCTATACTCGAAAAATGCATGCTCATCTAGCTCCGCTTTTTCCAGTCATTACTGTCGATCCCTTTACAAAGTGGGGTATTGATTATACTACTTGTAACCTGCCTTCGGCTAAAGGTCACAAGTACATTATTGTAGCAGTAGACTACTTTACGAAGTGGGTCAAGGCTATGCCTACTTTTGGGAATGATGGTGAGACGACAGCTCTTTTTCTCTTCAACCAAGTTATTGCTCGTTTTTGTATTCCTTGTGAGATTGTCACTGATCATGGCAGTCATTTTCAGAATAGCATGATGGCTGAGTTGGCTTTAAAATTAGGTTTCCGGCAGGAGAATTCATCTCCTTATTATCCTCAGGACAATGGGCAAGTGGAAGCCATGAACAAATCCTTGAAGACCATTCTTCAAAGGAAAATTGATAAAGCTCGATCCAACTGGCATATCATGTTGTATCCTGCACTTTGGGCATACTGGACGTCAGTGAAAACTGCAACTGGCTTTACTCCGTTTCAACTAGCTTACGGGCTGGTATCCATATTTCCTATTGAATGTGAGATTCCTTCTCTAAAGTTAGCTGTTGAGCTTCTTCCTGACACTTCTAGTCTCGAAAAATTTCACCTTCATTTGGAACATTTTAATGAGCAGCGTCGGGATGCCGCCACGATGAATGAGGCACATAAGAAATGAGTCAAAGTTCAGTACGATAAGGCGGTCAAACCTAGGGTTTTCTCGGAAGGTGACCTCGTTTTGGTCTATGCCCAAGAGAAAGATGCCCTGGGCACAGGAAAGTTTAAGTCTATGTGGTATGGCCCCTTCATCGTTAAAAGGGTCCTTAAAAAAGGAGCATATGCCTTGGTTGATTTTGAAGGGAATGAGTTGGCTGAGCCCAGAAATGGGCTCTATTTGAAGAGGTATTATGCCTAGGCTTCAGCCTGGCATCATACTATTGTATATAGTTAGTTTTGTTTTGTAAATATTTGGTTTTTCTGGTCTTTGATGTGATGGTGATGTTTTTGATCTGCTTTGGCAGGTTGTGTCGAATATCATGAGTCATTATGGTTTCGCCGATGGTGCTAGTAGACACACCCAGAACTTGGCTTCCGCGGCTTGGGTGGTTCATCATCCATCCGGTCAGTTGTTAGTATCAAGAGGAGTCTGCATTGGTCCTGCTTCCAATAATATAGCGGAGTACACTGCAGTTGTTTATCTACTCTCAGAAGCAATATCTTTGGGTGTTGATTCGTTGATAGTTTTCTTGGACTCCCAGCTGGTGGTGTCGCAGTTGAACAATACTTATCAAGTTCGAGATCCATTTTTACTCCGGTTGTTTTTGAGGGTACATTTATTACAACGATCATTTCAGTTTTTAACATTCATTCATATTCCTCGAGCAGACAATTTGATGGCAGACTCATTAGCTAATCAAGAAATTGATTGGCATATTAATCATTCCATACATTAAAATTTAATCGTAAAAAACATCATGCATTTTTTACATTTTTCACATCACATCATAAATCATTGTATATATATATCATCAGAGTGTTCAAAAAAATATACAAAATTTGGATCCATAAGTCATACAAAATTAGGGCTTATGCCCGATCATGTTCAGTATCAAAAATATACAGTCATCCAGTAATCATGTCTATCTACTCCTGTGGTCCCTGCACAATATTCGTGTTCCTATAGAACACGATCGCAGTAGTGACACGATGGAATAATCGTACCCAGTCACGTGGTACTCCCACTACCTATCTCTGGATAGCCTCAGGTAGATATTCCACAGCAGCCATAGGCACTTGGCGAGTCAAACCCTCCAAGTTCCTCTGAATAGCATGGAGGGTCCTGCCTGGGTCTTGAATATCTGCATCGCCTCTGTGGCGCTTGTGCCGTGGGTAGCCCTCAAGACGGACTGGTCCAATATATGTATCATGGTCATCATAATATTGTAAGCCATTTTGAATCCAATCAAAAAAACATGTTTTGTTTTCACATTTTTTCACATATATTGAAAAAATCATAAAAATCATATAAGTAAAAAATTGCAATCTCACCGATTGCGCCCCATGCCGCGCCAGGTGGAAGGACGAGGTCTGGATCACTGCAAAAATCCATCCCGGCATAGGGGTAGTCTTCCACTGCTATGACTTGTTCCTCCCACCATTGGAAGAACTCATCATCCCAGGTGGTTCGGGGAACTTCACTTCCCCCTAATCTCTTCATCAGATCAACCCATCGAGCAATTCTTGGGTCTCTTGGGCTATTGATAGAGGAGATCACTTTGGGTCGAAGCCCAGGAATCTTCTCGAAGAAGAATGTCATCAAAATGGTTCCATACCCGAAATGTTTTGTTTTAGCTTTCCATATGGAGGTCAGTTGTTGCTTCATATTGGTTAATAGAGCTGTACACCAATCATACAGGTGGACTAGGCACTCCACAGCTATGCTCATCTGGGTCCTGGATGCCTGATGCAAGGAAGCAGACCCTGCTACCCTGCCGATGGTAAATAGGAGAATATTTATGTGCAGATCTCTCAAATATTTTATGGAAATCTGAGTCCCTAATTTTTTGGACCCCTCTACACAGTAGACGTGGACATAGTCATCCACCGTAATCCCTACCACACGCTTTCCGTGCAAATCTACTGGGTCTCCCCTCTGTGAGAGTCTAGTAATGAAGTAGATGTCTTCTACCTCTATGTGTATAGGCATTTGATCTATCACGAAGCAGTCTTCCTTCGGTTCCTAGTAATTTACCAGCATTTCAAGCAACCGGACATTACTTTTCATGTTTGGAATTTTGAAAAGTTTTAGCAATCCGAAATTTTGAAGGACATTGAGCGATTGTTGATCTTGCATCACTTCATTATCAATTGCACTATCACGAAGCAGTCTTCCTCCGGTTCCCAGTAATTTACTAGCATTTCAAGCAACCGGACATTACTTTTCATGTTTGGAATTTTGAAAAGTTTTAGCAATCCGAAATTTCAAAGGACATTGAGCGATTGTTGATCTTGCATCACTTCATTATCAATTGCACTATGCTCACGTTCCCTCAAACTGATGTTCATCCTGAAAAAAATCATTTAATTGTTCATTAGATGCATTTTTTACATCACGGACTGCGCATACGTGACTTCCCTTGCAGACAACCGCGTTTCATACACAGTTTTTCCCACACGAACCCGCGTATGCGCAGAGCCCTAAATCAAAACAAATGTTTTTTACGGTGAAATTTCCAAATTTTAACTCTATTAATGGACAAAATTGATAATAATGATGGATTAAGAGCTTACCTGACTGATTCGGCGAAGTTTGACCGCTGATTACTCTTGTTTTGACGAAAGAGGGTTTTTCTCCAGAGCTCTTTTTCCCAAATCAGCAAGTAACAATGAACCAAATATGAGGTAACATGTGTATTTATGCCTAGAAATTGAAATTTTTTGCAAAAATTTGTTATGCCTATTTTTTCAATCTATCTTAAGCTGCATAACCTGGATGCTTGTAAGTGTCAAGATTGGTATATTCTCAGGTACATTTTGATGAAGTTGAGATTATTCCGCTTTTTGATCCATGATTGCTAACCTGTCATGGCAGGTATATGATCTTCACTGGCATATAGGTTAGGAAATCCATTTTCCGTTGCATTTTGCATACTAGCCTCCATTTTGATCACTTGCCATAGGGTCGATCCCATCAGGTCATGAGTATTTCACCCATTTCACTCGCCGATTATTTAATCATGACTTGGTGGTAGAGCCTTCCTTTACATGGGATTCCTAGTTAGTTCCTTGCTAGCACTTGTTGCCCATGCTGCGTTTCATGTAGGCACAGGAGTCCTCTTTAGTCCCGCTATGACTTATGTGTTGAAGCTTCATTCTTCTTCTTCTTCACTATCATTTTTTCTGGCTATTACCCTAGAGGCTCCCTGGTGTCGTTGAGTTGTATTACTGCATTGCATATTGGCTACTTGTTTATCCTGGCCTTTAGCCGGATTCATTTGGACTCGATGTTTAAGCCATCTTTTGACCTTGACTGTCTGTACAAGTTAACCATTGCATGCACTTAGCTATCACGACTTGACACCCTTTTTACCCATGGATGGAACATTCCTTTGAGTATCGCTTACCAGTTTCCGCCACCTTGCATTGAGCATAGGATCGTTCCTATCCCAGGAACTAGTGCATCTATTTCTTGATACTCGTTCTATCCATTGTACCATAGCATTCTTTTATTCTTTTTCAAGCTAATTATATGAAAAAGACAAAAAAATCAAATATAACAAAAAGAGCGGGAACGGGATGTTACTTCATAATTTGATGGCAGTACAGTATCAGTTTGTCGCCCTTGAACAAAGCACATACACTTATATATTTCCTTCATTTGGGATGGTTTTAGTTTTGACCTAGGTTCAGCTTTTTCCTTGTTTCACTGGTCAGTTCTCCCCCGGTTGGTTATCTCTTCCAATCATATGGAGAGTTTGTTTTGCCTCCTGCATAACAGACTTATACAGTGTCACTTTTTACTGCCATGGTCATCATGAGTCATGCTTTTGTTCAAGGGAAGTCTAACCAGAGTCGGCCATTCTGTGGTGTCTCTTGACTCATTATTCAGTCGGCCTTCCCGGTCTTGTCAGTATCTTGTTCTATCACATCAGATGTTTTGGTCTTTTGCTCGTGCTGGTTTGAGAAGGTCCCCATTGACTTCTTGCCGGTGGGTTTGTCTCTTATCGACTACGACACATTGCTCTGAGAGCAAACCTAGAGCCGCACCTTGGGCCTATTTCCATCATTGATAGGTGACCTCGTGCTCAGCATTTGATCATCATCATGGGTCTTTGACTGAGTGGTTTCCCCTGTGTTCGACGTCAGCACACATTATCACACTTGGGATTCGTGCAGTACCTAGATTTCCATTTGACCCTATCGGTGGATTTCTCGCCTCTGTGTCAGCTTTCATTATTGGTTGGTTTAGAGGGTTTCTTCCGTGCGCTAGCTTCATCTTGTGCACGTCGGAAACGTACTTCGGTTTTGGTTCCATCACTCTACTTCGTCCGATTCCTTCCAAATCTTGGCCTGCGGGTTACACTCGTGCTAGACTGATGTGGGATGCCTTAATGCCTTCCTTCCAGCAGATCTTTTCCCATCGACTCCGACTCATTTCTATGGGAATAAGGTCTAGAGTCTTTTTGTCAGTACCTTAGGGTTTGCAGTCATCAGTGGCAGACTCTTCGCTATCGACAGTGGGGATTCATCATTGCCTCCTGATTGGTAGATTCTTTCAAGTGTTCGACTTCAACTCATTTATTTGCACTTGTTAGATTGTACTAGGGCACCTTGACACTCATTTTCATTATTGGTGGGTTGTCTCGCGTTGGTTAACGGTATACATTATTGACCGGTAATCCAACGATTTCTCACATGGTCGACTTCAGCTCATTTATTCCCATTGTGTAGAATTGTGCCATCGAGATCGGTGAAGACCTCGGGTTGCATCAGCATCTTTCGGTTCACTTTTGACAATTTCTGCTAGTGATTCCGTCCACCCTTATATGTTGCAGTGTCAGTATAGCAACATCCTATATGTTGGCTCCCGAGTTGCGTGATTGTACCATGTGTTCCAGCCCTTATGATTTGGTACCTGGAGATTCAGTTACTTTTGTGATCAGACATCTATTTTCAGCATCATTGTTCAGTTTGATATATGTGATACTTGGACATTGATTCCGAATTGTACTTCCGGGCCATGCTCAGATGATTCATTATGTACATTCAGTTCAGCTATACTTGTATACATTCTGGATCTATTCTGTACCTTATATATGCATCTATTTTTTGACTGAGGATGGGTATGCCCACCTCAGACATGAGTTGACTCTCTTTTTTCTTTCATTGGTGTTTGGCAGGCTGAAATCTGGTGAAGTCCTCTCTTGTCCTCGCGAAGTTCTTTCTATGCACATAATACATTTCAGCCATCATGTACCCCTTCTGACCTCATATATTAGGGGGTATCTGTTATGGCATCATTTTTCACCCTCATGTGATTCATGATTGTCTCTTTAGCCTTGGGCACCCATTCCCATAGACTTGAATAAAGTTCATGAAAAATAGTGTTTAAAATCCCATATGCGGATATGCCCAGAATTTTCCGTGTGTATATGCGAGTCTAGAGATACTTTTCCACGTATGCCATTAAAATCATTAAAAGATATATAAAAATCCCTATTTTCGAGGCTGGGTTGATGGTTATTCCTGTAATTCAACCACCCCAGCCCGTGGCCAACTATTTCCAACTTATTGAAACTACTTTGAGGGAGTATAAAAGCTCCTCATATGCATGGCCTAAGGGGAGGGAGAAAAATTATAGACATTATACTCTGTTGGAGCCCATTTCAAGTCTGATTTCCCGTGCCTCCTGCACTTCCCAGGTATTTACAGGAAACCATTTTTTCCTGAAGATGTTCATAAGCTTATATGTCATCTCATGTGCACAAGTCTTGGAAGAATCCTAGTGATGCAAGTGTGGGACGGATCCGGACGACGGTCTGTTCGAAGATCGTGGAAGGATTCAGGTGATCTCTCCACCTTTCTATTATTGTACATGATGTTCGTAATGAAGAAGAACCATCTTGTTTCCAAATTCACGTGTTAATATATGCTTATATATGTGAAAATACTGCTAATTAAACATTTATTATTGTTTATATGATGTTTCACATGGATTATACTGACATTAAGGAAAGATATATGCTGTACAACTAGATTTCCGTGCAGGTTTCTTCTTGATTTTTAGGTTGAAGAGGAAGAAGAGTTGCTGGGGGTTTGGACCCCGCGGGATCTAAATCAAACGTAGGATCTACGGGTGAGTTCTACAATCTATAATATCTAGTTTTTAGCGTACAAGTTTGGTTGTGTGTGTCCTTCTTGAATAGCATGCCCTGATCTATGGAGGTTCTTGACCCAACGACCTCTAGGGAGTTATTTCTCGAAACAGTCCTCATATTTAAAATTCCTATATTATCATCAACAAAGAACTACCTAAAAAACTGCCAAAAACTAGATAGTAAAAAAATCCAATACGAATAAAACAAACCAAGAAATATGAATCAGCTGCAAGTCTGATAAATCCATGAAAATGGTTGATAATTCCATCAAATTCCAAGTTGCAATGAAAAATGATACATCTACCCTTTTCTTTTTCCAATGACCATCGAACTAAACGAAATAATATCCACAAATTCCCTTAATCAATATCCCAATCGATTGTCCACTGCAAAATTTTTATGATGCCCACTCAAAAATTTGACACCAATCATTTTCCCACAAGAAAAATTGACTCCCACTGGAAAATTGGTTGAAGTGAAAGATTTTAGTGTGACAACCATCAGTTCCCCCATTTTTTAGCTGAAAGGAGACACCATAACCATCTTCAGTTTTTTTGAATCCCACCCCCCCACCCCGCCCACACCCACCCCCGCTTTAGGTAGGAGACTTTCACTGTTGTACTCTCTTTTTCAGGTGCATGAGAGTACCAATTGTTAACTATTAATTGCAATATGTTTCATCGTGTGGGACTGAATCCTACAATAAAACATAGAAAATTGTTTGACCATAGATGATCACTTCCAAGGATCAATTAATGCATAATTGATCTTCAATTTGGGTTTTGTTTTCCTTTGAAACATCTTTATAATGAGTGATTTTCCTTTCCACAATGGTGAAAAGGATGGAGATTAAATTATTTACTCTCTATATGAATATTTCTCTTGCAATGGTTACACTAACAAGATTTTGGGCATTTTCTAGAAAACCCGCACTTACAAACCCACTTGGTTTTGAGAAATATGGAATATAAAAAGTTTTTTCTTTGTTGTATCTCAAGGCATGTCGATATTTGTTGAAGGAAATTACTTCCCAAGGTTTGATCACCTTCTTGAACAGACCATTTTTTTTCTTCACATGTGGTACTACTACTAACATTCATTAAGTCTCTATAAACAATTCATTTGTATCACAGGTTGAATCAAACTTTTCAATAATATCTTCAATACTAATAATTCCATCATCTAGTAGCACAACTTGCGGGATCAGATCATCCGTGTCAAAACTTACACTAAATTAGTGGACTAGATGACTTATGCCACAAATTTCATCAACATGTTGAGTCAGGTCATTTTTTTTCAAAAATTTCATTTGTTGTTTGGATGAGGTCTTTTCTGTGACACAGTCCATATATATTTTCTGTACATCATGCATCAAGTAGATCTTGTTTTTCACTCAATTTTTTCTAGAGTGCATTAACTAGTTGTTCTTTTCCATCTAGTTAATTTTGAATATCTTTTATTCCTTCTAATACGCTAGCCATCTGATTAATTATGTCTTTATTTCTCTTTAACTTCCACTAAAGTACTTTGATTTTGCTTTGCAGTTATTGATTAAACTATTTCAATTCTTTAATATCTAGCTCGGCACTTTGAAGACGTTTTTTTACCAATTTTGGTCTTTAACATTCTCACTTGTGCTCGCCGCATGATTATCATGCTCGCATGCTTTAACGCTCGCTTGATTTTTGTTTCAGTAGGATGAGGTGTCAGATACCGCCTAAAATGCACCCAACATAATTTTTACAATGATTTAATGACTTGACTTGAACTTGGACTGAAATTTGGATTAAAGATGACTTTTCATACCTCTTAGAATTACAATCTTATCACTCCAACGATACAACTACACTTTAACTAATTTTATGACCTTCTCCTTCAAATAAGTTTACAATTATTTTGACTTTAATAAAAAAAAATTCGCTACTTTTCTCCCCACAATACTTTAACTAAAATTTTTGTGGACTTATGAGAAATCTAACTTACCAAGCACATACCAAATTTCCCTTCTCTTTAAATAATTTGTACCATACTCTTTAATGTGCACTAGTGTTCATTTTTTTTTCATATTTCTTAGAAGACAAATTAATTGATTGGAGAGTTGGATCCTGTCAACAATTTAAGGCTTGCCACTTATTCATTGGTTGGTATTTTTACACATGCACATGTCATGCAGTATTATTCCATGCTCAATGTTCCAAATTTAACCTCAGATTTATGGGCACTTGAGCTCGATTTCGAACACATTCAAAGGAATCTCTCTCCTTTTTTTTACCTTTGACTTGTTCGACCAAATATTTGTCAAATATCACTAGAACAAAAAATTAGAGGATATATAGAAGAAATTCCAAAGCACTTTTGACGTAGACAATTAGAGCACGCAAGTTCTATGTTTTTTTTTCAACCTTTAAAATGAAAAAATATACTATGAACCCTGGCGATAGTTGCAAGAAAATTACCTGATGATCATCAAAAGAATACCAATGTGGTCAAATATTCAATAAAATGGTATATATTTGGAATTAATCCATTATTTTGGATTAAAATGAGTTTTGGCCATCATGCATCGTATTTGATGAAGCAAGAATACTCGTCGAAGTCATTAAAATGGACAACCTAAAATTTCAAGATTGCATGTATCTATAGATTCTAGAAAATAACAGGGTAGAGACATTTCGAGGAGGGAAGGATTTTTCACATTCTGTTCAGATTCAATGACTATCACGCACTAGTTTTGGTCTGGTTAGATGCGTTTTGAGTTGAGAACCCAAGAGCCAAATGTCTAAAGTATCTCTGGAAATCACTTTTATGGACACTTGGGTTCCTATTACAAATTACAAAAAAAACAGCTTTCACTTTTTTCGAGAGCGCAAGAATGACCTTAGGGAAGAACACCTGAAAGTTTAATCAAATTGAAGCAAGCCTGCCAAGGTTGCTCATAGAATATTCATAAGGAGAACATGAATATAAATTATTGGTGTAAAACTATCACTCTATTGGGAATATGTTGAATCAGCAAGAATCATATGTGTGTGCATCTGTTGCACACATCGACTTGAATGAAATCTCTTCATAATGTTAAATTGATCCATAGCCACATCATGAAAACACGTTTTGACACAAATACATATATTTTCAATAATCGTAGCTTTCACAGCACATAATATTCGTCTACTTGATGTCAACAACGTCCAATCTAAAAATCAATTCCATCACTATTTTATTCACAAGGTAGATTCCTTGACAAATCGATGCCAAAGTATTGACCTTCTTACATTAATGGATTCACCATGCTTCTTTGCAACCCAATGTAGATTTCAATTCCATAATTTTAAGCCATGATTACAACACAAAGTAGGCATATTACTATTTAACGATTCACTAATAACTGAACATGTCAGTGGTGCTCATCACAGAGAAATGTTTGCACACACACATTTACATTTAATAATGTAATTTCACATATCACATATAATACCAATGCCCATGACTCGGCTTTGATTCCTCCTCAACCACCCATTAATTATTGACACATTGGTCAAAAATATTGAACGATGTATATATATTTCCCTCGTATATGTATATATGTCCTCCACACATATCTCACTAGCTCATATGACCATCCTACGTGCACTTTCTACAGCACAACAAAATTTGTTCAATGCAGCTAAATCATGAAACAATTATCGACTCTCATAATAGTCTCACTCACAAAATTAGCCTTCAAAACAAATCAAATATTTTCTTATGCGATGTGCCCATGGTTTTACAAGTGGAAAATTTAATGAATAACAAGTTTGATGCACACAGTCGAACCAACATGACCCATCACACATAACTCACTTAGTTTGATCCTTTATTCTCATTTTATCTGACTCCTCATCGGATTTTGCTCTGATACCACATAAAGGAAATTAAAAATAACAAGAAACTGAAATATTGAGAAGCGAGGGCCATGGAAGAAAAAAAATAAAGCCTTAATTTATATTGTGTCTCACACACACACCAAAATTATTATCATACAAAATATAAATCATCAAGAATATGTCTCGAGATAGTGCCTCTATCTTGGACAAAATCACTTTGGTTGAGTGAATATCTCAACCAGACACTAATCTAGGAGCCTAACTTGTTTGATAGAATCTATCAACCATCTAGACCTAAGAAAACTCCCAAGTTTGAGCAATTGGCTCATTCTAGAATAGAAATGTAGGAATAAATACAAATTTTATAATTTTAATTATTTTGTACTTTTTTATTGTTTTATCTAAGAGTGAGGCTAACAAAATTGCAGGTGGGACAACAGATAATGATTTTACTATAAGGACTACAAGAAAAAACTAGAGAGAGGAAAAAACCCAGGATATTGCAGTATGTTAAGGAAATGTAGATCCAAATCTAGATTGGGGATAATGTGCTAGAAAAAATGGAAGAAAGGACAATTGAAGAAAAATTTTAAGTCTGCAAAGGGAAATGTAGGAGATGGACACCAAGAGAAAAAATGAGAAGTGAATGTGAGAAGTGATGTATTACATGATGCTATTATTATTTCATTAGAAAATATTATCGATTCTTAGGTTGTAGATTTTAGGGCTTCATTCCAAACCAAACATGATAGGAAACATTTTAAACACAATGTTTAAGGCGATTTTAGGCATACTTGTATGGGTGATGATAAATGTTTGCATTACGGATAATATGTTGTCCTTGATGAAAACTTAAATGTCAAATGTGTTATTGATGTCAACTTGGTTATAATATGATGATTATGGAACTATTGCATATGACATAATTTATGGTATAGGTATTATTGTATAGTCAATACAAAGGGCATGGAAGAGAATTGGTAGTTAAGATACAAAATGCATGGAAATTGTGAAGCCTTAAAAGTATACACGAACCCCGTGAAGAAGAGTCACATACATACATACATTATGTGAAGAAAAGTCATGTGCATAATTTAAACCATGGAAAATAGAAACTTAAGAGTTATAACCATGGTAATTTCCCATAGTATTGTGTTCGAAGCATCTGTTTCATCCTATTGAACGAATACCGACAACATTAGCCATGAATTTTCATGTGATATTGGAAAAGGATATATCTTATCGAGAGAAGAAGACAAGGTCTCTAAGTGTGAAATGTAATGGATTATTCATGTGTGATATTATTTCAAACATGTGTGCACCAATGAGAAAAGAGAAAGCTTAGACATGATAGATCTAAAAGTTTATTAAATAGTAATGCATGTAATTGCTTGACCTTTGCTAGGTACCCATAAGAATAGTGTAGCCCCATATTATTGTTAGTGTAGCCCTAATATTTTTATTGTTGTGCCCATTTTTTTTCCAATATTATAATTATTGTACCCCATAGGTGTAGCACCAATATTGTTATTGTTGTGCCCATGTGGTACCCATATTGTTATATTGTGACCCCTTATATTCCTATATATATAAGCTAGGATTTATCATTTGTATCATCCAAGAATTGTTCATTTAATAATTTAAAAAAGATTCCCCGCTTAAAGAGGATGATTTCTAAGTCATGATCTATATTTTCTTCTATTTTGTGAAGTGGTTGCATAACATTTGGTACCAGAGCTTTGGTTCTAGGGTTTCATTGTTGCAAATAGACCACCATGGATTTTTCTCTATAAATTGTTTTCTACGAAGGTTCAGAATCTGAAATTCGTACCACCAGAAGTCGAAATCATGACAAAATTTGTATAAAAAATTTAGATCTTGGTTTGCTATAGTTTCAGAGATATGACCTAAGGAAGATAGGATTTTTGTCGGCTCCATAATTTCATTTGAAACAGGTGGCCTAGGGAAAATCGTCATAACTTTCATTTCAGACATTGGATTGAAATTGTCTAAAAAATGGAAAAATATGCACAGATGGTAGTTTCTTCTATATCATGCTTACAACCGAAGGTAAACACAATAAAATGTGGCATGTAATACAAGTTCTCTCTACTGAACAAGGCCATAATTAGGTCATTGTGGGAGATTGGGCATAACTTTAACTTGAAGGATCCAAATTAGGTCCGACCCATCAAATTCGAAATAAGACTTAGAGGGTTACCATAGAACAAAAATTAAGATCTTGGAGATATAAAATTACATATTTACAACTGTTTCAAGATTAATATCCCAAAAGAAATAAAAAGGTGTGTATTTTTTTAAAAACAATTACATAACATTTGTTTGAAAATCGAGTTTGAAGTGATTACAAGGACATATTAAAGCATAGATTTCAGAATTGATTTCTAAAATGTCTCAGAAAAATAATTCCACACCCGTTAAGCCCTTATAATGTTATACTATGACACATCAAAAGGAATAATTGCAACATTATATCTCAAAATTATAGGACCAAGTGCAACAAATTTCATACTTACCTAGAAGAACTAAAAATGAACTAGAAGCTAATATGGATGGTTTGGAGTACATCATGATTGGAACAAAATATAATATTAATGGTATATAAGGCAACATGTAATATTTGAAGAAATACATGGAAGATTTGAAGGAAGGTTTGGCAAACGTACTACAAGAAAATATTCCTAATGGTGAAAAGGTAGTAGCAGAAACTCATTATGAGAACAAAATAAATGTTAATCATGATTTCATAGACTAATGTTGGATTGAAGACCGACCATATTCCAAAGATTCATATGAGAAATTTTTATGACAAGGATCACGTATCATGGATACTATAGATGGAGAAATACCTTGATCTCCCTAATGTGTAAAACAAGAAAAAGGTATGCATTGTAACTTTATATTTATAAATGAATAAATTTGTATGGTATCGATGTATTTTCTCTCATAAAAATATTGTCACTTGGTCAATTTTATAGAGTAAATGATAGAAAATTATTATTATACAAAGAGAAATACCTTCTTTAGCCAATTGATAAATCTCAAACAAAAGGGTTCAATGCTGGGGCACATTGAGGACCTCCAAAAATTGAATATAAGGGTAAATGATATTCCAGAGGAGCACAATATTGATGTTTTCGTAGGGATTTTAAAGGATTACATCTAACACGAGGTTTTCCTTTGTGAACATGATTCATTGTAAAAGGAATTCAGGTTGACAAGAAAAATTGAAACCAAAATTATGGAGACAAGGAAGCCTACCACTCACAACTATAAATATGGAAGTGTTGCTACTCCAAAACTTCCACAACCTACTGGGTTGAGACCACAAAAATTGGAAGAAAAAAAGAGAAAAAGGGATTTACTATATTTTTGATAGAAAATACACTAAAGTTCATAATTACACGGAGAATAAATTATTTTACACAGATTTTGAAGAGGAGGAAGAAAAGGAAGAAGAAACTTCAAAAGTATAGGATATACACCAGGAACCAACCCTAGAGGAAGAAGAAATGAATCTCATCATATCATGTCATGCATTGGCAATAATTAGTACTTTTCAAACTCTCAATATAGAAGGACATATGATGAATAAATATGTAATAATGATGATTGATTCAGGTAGTATCCATGATTTTATACATTTTAAGGTAGCCAAGGAATTGAGTTCCTTCCTATACCCAACACGAGAGTTTCATGTGATGGTTGCAAATGGAGGAATTATCAATTTCTCTGGAAAGTTCCATATTATCAAGCTATCCATGGGGTAATATGTATTGAATAGTTCAATTCTGTCCATTCCAATGGGTGGTGCTGATGTTGTACTAAGATTACACAGATTACAATATTTGGGGATGATAGCTTTTAATTTTAAGGAAATTTTATTGATTTTATTTTGGAAGGAAAGAAAGTTGAATTACGAGGTATTGCAGTGAAGCCGAGATAGATAATCCTCTCTAATGTCATGAAAAATCTTCTGAATAAAGGAAAATGAGTTGTAATTGCACAATTATTCTCGCTAGAGGTTGAAAACTCAAAATCACCTATTTTGCCAGGTCTCCAAAATGCCTTGGAAAATTATTCCAAGGTGTTTGAGACTCCAAAAGGACTCCCACCTATTCATGACCATGTGCATGCTATTAGTTTGATTCCACTTCTTTCCTCCAAACATCAGGCCTTACATATATCCTTATGCTCCAAAGAGTTAGATTAAACATATGGTTACAAAAACGCTAGGGCTAGTATAATTCAACCTAGTCAAAGTTATTTCTCTGCTCCACTAGTATTCGTGCACAAGAAGGATGGATCATGGTGTATATGTCTGGATTATCCAGAGATTAAAAAAATCACTATTAAATACAAATTTCCCATCCAATTCATTGATGAATTATTAGATGAATTACATGGAGAAATTTACTTGTCCAAGATGGATCTTCGTTCTAGATATCATCAAATTAGAATGAATATTGAAGACATTTTGAAAACAAAATTCAGAACTCATGAGGGTCATTATGAATTTTTGGTGCTGTCTTTTTTCCTTACTAATACACCTCCCACATTTAAAGGTTTGATGAATTCCATATTCAAACCGATCCTTAGAAAATTTCTGTTATTAGTTTTTGGATGATATAGTAATCTACAACAAGTCTTGGAAGGATCATGTCCAACATGTTGACAAGGTGCTCAAACTATTGGAGGACAAACAATTATGTGCACAAACCTCCAAATGTTTCTTCAGAGTACAAGAGGTGGAATATTTGGATCATATTGAATTTCATGAGGTGTTAAGGTATGCCCTAACAAAATTAAATCCATTAAGGAAAGGAAATTCCCCACAAACATAAAGCATCTTTGAGGACTTTTTGGGTTAACAAGGTATTATCACAAGTTTGTTAAGAATTGTGGTATAATATGAGCACCTCCAACATCATTATTGAAGAAAGATGCATTTTCTTGGACTCTAGAAGAGACTAAGGCCTTTGAATGTATTAAAGAGGAAATGTGCCAAGACCTGGTCTTATCTACGCCAGAATTCATAAAAGCTTTTATTGGGGAATGTGATTCCTCAAGAAATGGAATTGGTTCGGTTTTAATGCAAGAAGGAAGACCCATTTCTTTTGAAAGACTTCTAATCAAAAGAAAGTATTTATAGAAACCTATTTAGTAGAAGGAAATTCTGGAAATGATACATGCAATAAAGTAATGGCGGCCTTACCTAATAGGAAGATACTTCAAGATAAAAAATTATCATGATAGTCTTAAATAATGATTGGAACAAATATTATCCTTAGAAGAGCAACAAAAATTGGTCACAAAGATGTCGAGTTATGAATTTGAAATCATCTACAAAAGAGGGAAGAAAAATCTTGTTGTAGATGCACTCTTAAGAAAGGATGAGGATGTAGAATAATTTCTTTGTGTCATTTCTATTATCCAACCTTAGTCGATAACCGAAGCAAGGGATGAATGGAACAATGATGAAGAGGTGTGGACATCCATTTAAATTTTTTAGCAAGATCCTAGTACATCCAAAAAATTTAGCTGTAAAAATTATTCATTATGGTACAAAGATCGATTATATCTTTGTAATAATTCCCAAATAAATCAAAATATTCTTTTGTAATTTCACAACTCTCCCTTAGGATTGCACTCAAGATTTCTAATAACTTGCCATAGGGTCAAGAAGGATTTTTTTTGGGATGGCCTTAAATTTGATATTCAAAAGTTTGTGGCAGAATGTTTAGTTTTCCAACAAAATAAAGTTAAGACAATTAAGACCTCGGGTCTGTTACAACCTCTATCCATTCCAAGTCAACATTCGGAGGAGGTTTCAATGGATTTTATCCTAGTTTTTCCCAAGTCTGAAGGAAAAATTGTCATCATGGTGGTAGTTGATATAATTACCAAGTGTGCACACTTTTTTGCATTATCTCATCCATTTAAATCGAATACAGTTGCTACTACATTTATGGAAATAATTCAAAAACTACATGGAAACAAAGATATTATTGTAAGCAACAAAGATCCCATTTTTACAACAATTTTTTGGAAGGAATTGTTTTCTTGTTTGGGTACTGAATTAGCTCATAGTTCATCATATCATCCTCAATCTGATGGGAAAAATGATATAGTGAACAAATTTTTGGAAATATATATTTGTTATTTTGTCTCTGATAAACAAACACAATGGGTAATGTGGTTACCTTTGTCTGAAATATTGCTAAAAATTGAAGAGGAAGGAAAAATCATATTGGAATTTGAAGTAGTCATGGAAACAAGAACTCAATAGCTATGAAAATGATCAATTTCAGTATATCTCATCAAGTGGAAGAACTTACCCACTGAAGATTCGACATGGGAGGATGATAATGTTATACATAACCATACAAAACTACTGAGACGTTTTGGACAATTTTTTTTTGAAGTATATGGGAATGTTAGGTCCCCATAATACTAGTTTAGCCCCTTATTATTTTAGTATAGCCACATTATTATTATTGTTGTGCCCTTCTAGTTCCCATATTGTTATTATTGTGCCCCATAACTGTAGCCCCATTATTGTTAATGTTGTGCCCATGTGGTCGCCATAAATTTATATTGTGACCTCTTAGACTCCTATATATAGAAGGTAGGTTTTTTCATTTGTATCATCCAAGAATTGTTAATTTATGTAATGCAAAGGAGGTTTCCCTCTCAAAGAGGTTGATTTCTAAGTCGTGATCTATATTTTCTCCTATTTTGTCACCTTGTTACATACCAATATTTTTATGTTTGAGTACTTAAAAATTCAAGATATATGGTTATACTAATGGTATGATATGAATGTATTTTAAATTATATGTGATTTTGATAGTGAAGTGTGTAGAAAGTGTGCTTTGTTTGTATCAATGATTTAATTGAGCAATTTAAGATATGTACACAAATTTTCTTTCGTAATGTATTATCCATAGATAGATATAATTCCATATAGTCACGTATACATAATAGTTAACATTTTTTAGATTTTGCTTGATTTGGATTTTTAACAGATATTTGTATGTCGATTAATGTATGTATTGACGATTGTTTTAGATAGTTAGAATGGTGTAGAAATATTTTTCTATTTAATTATTTGAAATATGTAAGATAATATTATGCATGGGAAGCATGTATATAGAAATATATATTTAATGGAATTCATGTATATTTATAAGGTTTGAAATTTCTACTTGGTCTATGAATTATGTATTATTTTCTATTTTTTTTCAATGATATCTTGATTATAATGTATTGTATTTGAAAGTGTTGAATGAATTGATTTGGTTGTATATTGATTGTTGATCAATGATAATACTATAGGAGTGTGTCTATATTCAATATTGGTACATCTCATATTGGTCACTAGTATGATTCAATGATTCAGTTTCGCATTGACATTGTTTCAGTATTCAGTGATTTGATAACTTTATGTATGTTTAATATAGAGGAAACTCGTATATACATGGATATATTTTAGAATAGTCCCATATATATTCTGAGATATATTTGATCATCGTTTACAATGATTATAGATGCGTACTGTGATGATTATTTGGTATATAATAGCATGGTTAATCAATTGATGGTTGATTAGTATCTTTATTGGTTAATCGGTCCTTGTTTTATCACTGATTGGTTGATTTGAATATTATTCACGTTTGGATTCAGAATGGTTAAGGGTATCGAGCATAATTTTGGGTGTAGGTATTGTTTGAAAATATGATGAAATGTGTCTTGCATGTTTTGATGGTTTAATTATAGGTGGATCTAGTATCAAATATTATGAAATGTGGCCCACGAAAGGGTTTTGAGTGTTGGAGCCTTTATTTATGAAGTAAGAGCTTCCTCCTAGTGGTAGTGGGTAAACTCGTTGAGTGAGAGGGAGCTACCTCTTGTTATGATATTGTAAACTTGATCGGGGGGTTATAGCTCCTATCCAATGGGTTCTAGAGAATGAGTGGAGGTTATAGCCTCCTATAAATAGGAGCCTTCATGTTGGAAAGATTCTTCTCTAGTACAATAGTAAGACATAATGAATAATTCTCTTTATAATAAAATAAGAAGATGAAGTTCTTACAAGGGTGATTGTTTTCTCCCCCATTAGGTTTCCACCTAAAAGTCCATGTGTCCTTATGTGATGATTTGTTTCTTATGTGTTTTTATTTATCTTCTATTTATTGCATACTGAATGGATAATTAATTAATGATGCAATGGTTATGTTAAACATCTGGTGGAAATAAAAAAAATTAATAATATGGATATATGTGATTTTAATTAACTGAAGGCACATACACATTGCTTTCCTAAATAATAATAGCATACATTATTCTGAATTTTAAATTGAAAGTTAAAGTAAACAAAAAAACGGATTCACCCCGCTCCCCTCTCAATATTTTTCCTAACAATAAACCCTATAAAATTATCAGAATGGGTAGGGCAATTTTAAAATAATGGAATGGAAAAAATGTATTCTAAAGGAGTTAATACATGTTTTTTTTTTGGGTACTTTATACTAATCCTAATCTTTCCATTTTTTCTCCTCCCATCCCACTCACGGGTTTCGAAACGGTGACCTTGCAGACAAATTTCCTTAACAACACACCCCATCACCGACTGCTCTACACCACGTGGGCCAAGGAGGTAATACATGTTATAGATATAAAGAAAAATCTAATTTAAAAAGGGAAATTGGTAGGTGAAGGTTGTGTAATTACATTTATAGTTTAATTAGATTTTTTTCAAACATCTCAATTTGAATTTTTTATATTTTACCTAGTGATGGAGAACTTATTTCCTGTGGAATTCTAGAGGCACTATCATCATCTATGTTTGTCACAAGATCCATTTCATGTGTGTTTCTAAAACGTTATTCATTTTCTATAGTTGTTATAGGAGATAGCACGAAGAGGGACAAAAAGGAAATACCCAATACTAATATGATATTTGAAGAAACCATTGATAATGACCCCAAAAATAGATAGTTTCTAAAAATAAATAAATTAAGTGCTAATGAGATGAGATGATGACAAGAACGAGTGAAGGTCAAACTATAAGTCGATGTAGGGTTGGAGTTGTAGGGATTGTTTTAGAATATTATTTATAGCATAATAAAATGTTATATTATTTTATTTTAAACCATATCGTACAAATAAGAGTCATATTTTCATTTTTAACAGGATAAATGAGAGTTATATTAACAAAAATTCATAGTATTAGAGTACATAAATATATTTAAAATATTATAATAATAAATTTTAGCTTAATTATATAAATATTTTCAATTACATAGATTGATATTTATTTTGGAATATAATTTATAGTATAATATAATATTAGATTGTTATATTATAGCATAAATTAAGAGCTATATCTTTATTTTCTAGAATGTAAATGATATATATATATATATATATATATATATATATATATATATATATATATATATATATATCGAGCATATGGCATGTAAAAATGATATAATTGATATTCCATTATATGTACTTCATCCTATGCTTAGTTGATATATAGTTTCTAAAATAAAAATATATTAATAACAAGGGAAATAGTTGTCCTATAGCATAGTCCCTCCCTCTACTGCTATTTAATGGATCTTTTTTACATGGTGTTTTCTCAACAATTATGTATTCATTTCCGATAATAAAATAAAATAAATATATTTTCACAATGAGCTAACTTCTTTTTAGTAGGCTATAAGCTTTGCACAATGAGCTAAGTTTTTCATAATAGGGTAAGTTTCTTACTTCTGCACTATAGACCAATCTTGTCGCACAAGAGTTTTTAGTTATTTTCTCGGTAATGATGTATTTTTTTTCCAATCATAAACCTAATCACATATTCATTTTCCAATAATAAAATAAAATAAATAGCTCCACAAAATGAGCTATGTTCCACATAATGTGATATAAGCTCTACACAATGAGCTATGTTCCACAAAATAGTCTATAAGCTTGACAAAATGAGCTAAGTTATAGAGGCTCCACATAGTGAGCTACCTCTGACTAGCATTTGTTCTCTAGAGATGTTATCTCCAAACAACACAGTCCATTACATGCCAAAATATTTAAAGCTTTCATTGTATGCACTTGGTCATCCTGAAATATCCATCGATAACAAAACTAATATCAAAATAAATTACAACTAAAAGATCCCTATGCATTTTCCTCATTCTACACACATTTTGAATATGCATCTATTATCTACATAAACTTCGCACATGCAAAATAACCTCCACATAACTTCGTCCGCACAACTACTTCAACACTCATTAACACCGTTAATTGACATTCAAAACTATGCACATGAAACCTTTGAACAACTAGCTTTGAAACTCATATTAATTAATGATTATATGTTCTGAAATACATCAATACATAAAAATTAAAAAAAATATTTGTATATATATTATCTTAGTGAACATTGAACAAAAGATTACCATAACATACAGACTTGCACAACAACATGCAGACAACTGCATCCACATAGTTACTTCGAAACATTAATTCACATTCAAAACTTCACACATTATACTCAAAAAAATTGTAATAAATCCACTTACCCAATATTTTTTTTCTCTATTTATATCATAAATGATACTTTTTCTTCAATGACTTTACTACCTTTCGTCATCTTGCGATGTTTCCATTAAAGTGTACTTTCTGTTGTTAAATTTTATCTAACAACTTATTGTTTTAGGACATAATACATTTACGTGATTACTGATCCAGTGACCATGTTAACGATTTACCAGTTCACTTTCAGCATTGACTATCCTGAATGACAGTTCTTCAAGTATTTACTCCTATTATAATAGAATTTTTATTTTATTTCCTCAAAAATATTATGCATATTCTAGCATTGATTTTTAAAATAAAAACAATCATTTTTATCTTAGAATATTCAATTATATTCCAATATTATACTTATCCCAACCCCTTTTACCATTCTTCATACCTTATTCCACTTATATTATATGGTTCAACCCTTAATAATCCACAAGAGTTAACATTAAAGTTACTTACCTATATATGTCCCTATAGTATCATTTTCCACTTTGAATTATATTACACACTCCATATAAAGAGATGTGAATATCATATCGTATTCTTTTATACTTACACTTTAGAGCCTTATTCGAATTGTATTTTTCATTCTCAACTTAGCCACAGTTATTAGTCACACTTCAAAGATATGAGGGTACATTTTTGGCTTTGAATTAATTATAATTTCGTAATTTAAATCATAAAATATATACCTTTATGAATTTCTCATAATATTCAATCACCCTTATCATATACCTCATTATGAAATAAATCGATTTCATACATTATATTTGTCAGGTTTTATAGAATTCTTGGATGAGATATTACATTGATCCACGTATTATGATGTCAGCCTTTAATAATTAACTTATTAACCCAATATCCAATGTATTTCCCTTCTGTAATCATTGTTGGGATTTGATTAGATTGTATTTGTAACTAAAGGACAAATTATTAATGACACTTCTCTTCTCGAGAGCTCCGCTTATTAATGGCGGTATGTTGTGACTTAAATCAATCACATGGCCTCTGATATTCTCGATCTGTGTTGGGAGGGATTTTTAACAGGTTTATGGTTGAGATTGATCCATATACATTTCCCTCCAGCTATGCTTTTGATTTGGTAAAGGCAGGTTAGGGTTCCCTTTTCATTTTTGTTCAATCTGCCACCTGAGGTATCCACTCTGTCTCTTCCTCTAGAGATTTAGGCAAGATTTCCACCCCTCACTCATGGCTTTCAAGAATATAAGTCCTCTGGTAAGATTCTATTCATGCTTAATTCCCTCCTACTACTGTTACATGTTTTCTACTTCCATATTTTTAATTATCCTATACTTACAATTTTTGTTTGTATTTTGTGATTGCAGAGGTAACTTCATTCCTCACCCTTATAAAGAATTTTCGTTTTACAAACTTTAGGTAATAATTTTCTGAAACCTTCGTTGGAAAATAGATTTTATCTATGCGGATTCTATCAAAATTATATTCAACTCGTTTTTCATTTAGTATTAGTAAATATGTGAGGAATATTGCAATTTAGTTATTGTTTAGAACATAGACCTGCTACCTCTATTCTGGAGGCGTTTATCTGTGATCTTGGCACCATGAATTTATGGTACATGATGAGTTTTCACTTTGATTATTCCATAGTATCATTTTGCAGTCGTACGTTTTTTATTTTAATTTAAACTCTATTACCATTAGAGTGTATGATATCGATTTACCCCAAATCGATTTCTAAACCCTCACAGAGCTTTGCTGTCATATATTTATTATTACATAATTCATTCTCCTTATTGGATTTCTATCTTAAACAAGCAGTATCTTCGTAGGGTATTGTTTTTCCTTCTCTTCTTTCTAAGAATGTAAGCGAGAACAAATATTATTAATATCATAGTTTATTAAGACTCTTTTTCCTCCACTATGCATAAATGATTCCTAATTGAATTCCTATTCGTTTTACATTTTAACAATTCTCTAAAATCATTTTGCCTCAATGATTTTAGTATGGTTACTTGCCACTGTAACCCTACTATAAAAACCAATTTGTAATTAGAGTTTACAATAACTATATTTCGTAACATATACACTCGCACTTCAATTGGTACGATCTGTTCCCTTTTCTGAATACTATATCTCTATTAGAAATAAATTCACTGTTAACTCATATTTTTATAATTGGGTTTTAATTTTATTTACAGTGAAATTCCACTTTGTCCATATCTATATACATAGATATATAATTCGGATACTCTGTAAAATTTTACAAAATTATATTTTAATTTGATTGAATTATATTTCTATTTATTTATTTCAATATTTTGGTTTATGATATAATTATACTTCTCTTCATAATTAGAATGGTTATTTTATTAATTTCCTCAAATTAATAAAATAATTAACTTGTATAGGTACTCTTGCTATCTCCACAAGATTTTTACAAAATCACAGTTCATACCCTCTCTATTCGATTTTAGCTACTTTCCTTTTCCTTTTCTCATACATTTTCTACATTATTATTTCATTTTCATGCATGAACCCATTAATTTCTATTTATGTATACAAGAATAGTTCCACTATTTTTAATGGAATAATCAGGTAAAAAATTCTTTCCACTGAACTTAGTAAATTACTTGTAAGTATTTCATTTATTGTAATCACATATAGTAATATTTGTATATGTTATTTTTATGCAGATATTTCTATTCGTTTCTTTTATCATTCCTAAATTTTGAACAAACAACTATGTCGTTCCTTCACGATGTAATTGTCTTTCTTCTATGTACAGGTTGGTCCATATCATCTATATAATTCACTCTTCTAAATTCAGAGCTATGCTCAGATTTATAAATTTGTTGTAATTATTTATGTAGGACCATGGTCTTTGTCAAGAATTTATGACAGATTGTAATGTCATTTTTATCGTGGATAATATAATGGTTATGTTGTAATTGTAATGATACAGAGTCATTTATTATAATTAGTTTGCAATGTAATTATCTACTTCATTGCACTATGTTGTTATTGTACTATCCTCGAGTGCTTTGTTATGTGTTGCATGTTTAATTTCTTAGTCAATAAAAGAATGAATGACTATATGTAACCCTCTTGTTACTACACAGAAGAGGGATTAAATTAAGTTTGTGTAATCAAAATTTTTAAGAGATGGACAATATCTGTTTATGTACATATGTTTCTATTCAATGTTTTAATTACACAATTGTTAAAAACAATATTTTCCCTCCTTTCCACATGTATTTATATAATTTTTGTGTATAAAGTTTAGAGGTTTACTACCTAACCCCATATTTAAACCCTACTACTTGGGTTTAGACATTATGTGTGTTGGATTACTAATTTCAAATGTCTATTTAACTATAGATATCGACTATATCTAATATAGTTGTTTTCTGTTAAATACATCAGACTGTATAAATCAAAATTCTACAAAATTTAATAGTTGATAAAAGTTAGCTTTCCACTTCTTCTAACTAAATCATAAATTAATATAGAAAAATAAATTCCAACTTTTCTACATGAATAATCATTACTCTAACTTTCATTATCACCATAATTTCATAATACAGAATTAAATTAGTTATGCATAGCAATTTTGTTAAGACTATTTGCCACCCGACCTTTAGCTTTCTCGCCACAAATCCTCCCCGAGCAGGGACCAATTCCTCCAAAGTTTACACAACCTCTTGTCTACCCAGGAATGGCGTATTTAAACTTGCTTTCCCTTTAGCTTGTTTCTATAACCGCGTCCAGTTAAAACAAGAGAGGATGTTGTTTTCCTTTTTGCCTAGGCTTTACTTTTGTTTTTCCAAAAAAGTACTTTAAAACTGGCTTTTTCCTCTTTCTAGTTTTATTTCACCTCTTCTCATTAACTTTCCACTTTACCGAGGTATATTTTAGATTTTTTATCTCCAATATATTATTTTTAATATATTTCATTTTCTCCAAGGTTTTTTGGAGGATTTGGCAAAGTCTTTGGATTTAATTCCTTCCTCATGGACTTGAAATCCTGGTCTC